>JAUNZO010004812.1:0-565758 GCA_031894775.1 Chloris gayana | reverse complement strand
CGACCTTAGTGAGGTCCATTTGGTAGGATTTGTCAAAAAGAACGGATTCTCTATATAACAGATTCCTTACAAAAATGGATTATGTATATAAATAAAAATTTGTGTGGCAAGCGATCCACACCTTCCCCTACAGTATTGAACCTACATCTACCATGGACAGAATAGACCAAATTTCGAAAACAGGAATTTCCCGCCCACGCAGAGCCTAGGCCATTACCAGCCACATACTTTGTCCTGCTAACACAGATCAGTGCATATCTTCAGTCTAACAGCATACTCTAAGACCAGTCTCAATAGAAGTTTCATGGACACAGTTACCTAGAGTGACAAGTCATCTAAAAATATTTAAAACTAGAATGAAACACCCCTTTCTTAATGCATAGTTTCATCTATTGTTGTTTTCTATAAAACATGCAAGACACAAGTTGTCTAAGTAATCGTGTATGCAGAGTTTCATCCTCATAAAACTTATTTCATCTCTCTCCTCATTAATACACTGCCACATCACCAAAAATGCCTACATGGCACTCTATTTATTGCCCATAAAAACCCCATCGAAACTGGCCTAAGGCCACTCTCAATGAGAGTTTCATAAGCATTAAATGAGACGTCACATCGACTAAAGTAATGACATGACAAGGTAATTAATATGAAAGAGATGAAATGAGGAAACTCATTTGGCATTGTTTCATAGGTATGAAACTCTAATAAAACTCCCATTGAGAACATAAAGTTTCATCATAACATATTTTAACCATTCCTATTGTAACATATACATGTTAATTTAATGTTACAACTTGTCTATAAAATCGTGAGATGAACCGTGCATTGACTATTTCATCCACCAATCATATCTCCAAATCGATGTGACATGTAAGTGTGAGATAAGACTCTACACTAAGACTGGCCTAATCTAACACATGTCCATTTTTAATGTCGCCATCAAGCGAGGCTTAATACTCCCTCCGTCGCTCAATGTATGGCTTTCTAACATTCAAACAGGAAAATAGTCAATGTGTCAAAAGACTACTATACCCTTCATTGACCCACTCATTAACTCTCCCACCAACCCCAATGTTTATCCTATCTCGCAAATGTCCTACATTTAGGAAAAATTTCAAACTCCAAAACGCCCTACATTTAGGGATAGAGGAGTAAACGAGTTAGGACCTGTTTGGCATGACTCCACTCCAAAACTCCAAGGAAGAGCTGCATCGGAGCCAGCCAAACACCCGAACTCCAAAACTCTAAGGTGTAGCAACTCCACGTAGAGTTGGTGGAGCTGTAGTTCATTTTGGTGAAGTACCTCTTTTCCAGCTCCAGGGGATGTGGAGTTGTATCTCCTCATGGAGTTGGGTGAAATTACCCACATTTGCCACTCGGTTACACACAATCGAAACGTTTTTTTCCTTTTCCTTTCCTCCTCATGGATCTCAGCTCGTAGGCTCTTCTCTCGCCCGACGCCTTCCCTGTCCGTCGCACGAGGAGCCCGCGGCGCCGCACCACCCTCCGCCCGCGCCGCCGTGGCCGCGCCGACCGGATCTCCTCTCCGGCGACGCCGTGGCCGCGCCTCCCGCGCCGCACGACCGGATCCCCTCCCGCGACGCCCGTGGCCGCGCCGCTCGACCGGATCCCCTTTGCCCGCGACGCCCGTGGCCGCCCGGATCTCCCCTCTGCCGCGACGCCCGTGGCCGCGCCTCGTGCACCGCCCGACCGGACCCTCTCGCCCGCGACGCCCGTGGTTGCGCCCGACCGGATCCCCTCCGCCCGCGCGCCCGACCGGATCCCTCCCAAGGTAGATTGCTCCTTTTCTTTTGGAAACCATTTTCTCTGGATTGTGTTGCTCTTGCATTTGTACATAACCAAGTATGCTTGTGTCACCAAATGCGTCCGATGAGTCAACATCCGAAGCAAGTTTTTACACTATGGACACTTTTCGTGATACTATAGCCACATTAGTATCTCTTTCCTGAAATAGGTGAAATATTTATGTAATATTGGCATTGAAAAACATACTCTGTGGTATTTATTAATTTTATTAAAAATTTTGATATCATTGAGTTATTAATGTTATTGAATGCCCAAGTGAAAAAAATAATTACTTTGAATATTATACACAAAGAATATTTAAATTATCATCAACAATAAACTCAGACTATCCATAGGCAACAATGTCTTTTTACCCTCCAAACCAACCTTTCTAGAGCTGGACACACCCTTGTAGTCAAACACCTTGAAAAACAGCTCCAGCTCCATCTTGAAATTTTATAACAGAGCTGCTCGGAGTTGAGCCATGCCAAACAGGTCCAGTAAACCGTCTCGGCGCCGGAGCCTTTGCATGCCAAACAGGTCCAGTACACCGTCTCGGCGCCGGAGCCTTTGCTGCGTACTATCCCATCCAGAAACGACTTCCAAGATGCAAATGGTCTAACACCCACATGCATCCATAATTACTAGCATCAGACTAGAGTTTTTCTTTATTTCTACGAGGACGAGGTAAGCTACTAAGCTAGTGCGTAACTGTGTATCATCATCATCAGAGATCAGGCCGTAGTTGAGTTGACAATGGACTCGGTACAACCAGTGGCATTAGAATTTTCATGCAATCTGTGTGATGAAATTAGAACTTAGCACCTGTCTCTTCGTTTCATACGATACAGAGGATAACAAAACATACAAGTTGGCACCATTATATTGCATCCTCAAGGCCGTTCAACTTTACCCCTCTTCCTCTTCCTCATCATTTTCACTAACTAGATGACCAAGTGAAACTTTGGCCTTTTCAACTCAGATGAACTAGACCCAACAACCTCTTCACTTTTCCTCTTTTCGCCCTGCCCAACATCATCTCCACCTTTGGCAACCTCGACTGAAGATTTGTTGTCAGGGGCCTTCTCGTCTGTCGTCGACACTGAGTCATCCTTCTTCAGCGATGTTAGCTCAACTCCCTTCTTTAGTGATTGCTCACACTCCTTCAGGAACCCACGCACATCATCATTCTCTGCAACATGTAGTGCTGTTTGCCCGCCTTTTGTCTTCACTGTTATGTCTGCACCTTTCTTGACAAGGTATCTCACAAGATCAAGGTGAGAGTTCTGTGCAGCAAGGTGCAATGCCGTTAAGCCTTTCCTATTCTTTGCTTTCACAGAGGCCCCAGATGCCAGCAGCTCTCGAACCACTTCTACATGACCTTTCTGGGAAGCAAAATGGATTGCAGCAGTGTCATCCATTGCTGCAGCTCCAACGTCAGCTTTGTGCTTGCAAAGACATCTCACAACCTCAACATGCCCAGCCCATGCAGCCAAGTGGAGTCTGGATGAAGAAATACATTGTGTCAAGATAAAGCTTAGCAGAGAAAAATGATAGGAGTGAAGCAAGTTAAGACGGCCGAGCGTGGACTCTGGATGAAGCAATAAAAATTGTGTCAAGAAGATAAAATTAACAGAGAAAAACGACAGCAGTGATGCAAGTTAAGGTGACCATCAGAAGTAAGAGTACTGATTTTCCTAGTCATGTTTTCACATCAAATTTTTTAATGAAACAACACATCCTGCACAAAGAGAAGCTATTCTGCCTATACAACAACAACAACAACAACAACATCAACAGCAGCAACAACAACATAGCCTTTTATCCCAAGCAAGTTGGCTATTCTGCCTATATAGTGCAGAAACAATTCAGCAAGAATGATACACAAGTGGAAAAGAATAAACAAATGGTAAGGACTTCAGCTGTGCGATGTCCAATAATGGGGCATCAGTTATTTTAGCATATAAAAGCGATAATCATTCAAATATGCAATCCTTTACAGGGAAGGACCACAGAATATGGATCATCTAAAACCTACATGGATGAGAGTGGAATATCAGGGTTTTGTGACAACTAGAAGAAACTTCACAAACTGTGGCAGCTAGGTCTGTTGCTCCATGACAATTCAATTCAGCAGCTGTCATTCAGAGAATTCTACTACGTGCAATCAGTGAGATGCTCAAGCAGTTATTTACATCTCAAATGCAGGAGTACAATCTATTTACATGCTGTTCGGAGCTCCTTCCTAAGATTCTTTCTAATTATGTGCACACTTAATATTCCTGCTAACCAAGTTTCCTGCATCTCTAAATCCCACACCTTCCTCGGCATGTTGCATTACTCATCTGTACATGCAGCAACCACCGATCTTTATTACATTACTAGCAACCATTTGCCAAGGAATTATTCCCGTATGCTCCATAATTTTTGCCAATGAAGAAATGCAACCATTTTCTCAGCTTGTCAACATAAAATTGTTCTTCAAAGCCTGATTCTTTTAATTTTTATTCAGGCATGATGGCACGATTTCATACGAATTTCAATCCTTTGCATCCAAATCGGACAGCACAAGTTGTTATATATGCCTCTTCAACTGTAACCATTCGTTTGTGTATTTTTACTGAATGCGAAGGGCTACATTACGAGCTAAGAAGCAAAGGGCTACAATGTATATACAGAATGTACAAAATTTTCCTCTATGAGAAAACCTTTGTTGACTCTACTGACCTTGACAAATGGACCTTTATGAGGTTCATCCTACACCATCTTAATCGCTGGCCTAACTGGCAGGTTTAACAAGGACAAGTACTCTTTAATCATAGTAATTTTATAACTTCTAGAATCTAGATTCAGCAACGAGGGTTACGGGCCATTTGTAATGCTGATTGCAGCCACTTACGAGTCTGATTTAACCATAACGAAACTAGGGGAAACATAAACTGGGTTTCTTTTCTGGAAAAAAGGTTACTGCACCCAATTGCAGAAGTAAATCAGGCCTAACAGATAATGACGAAATATTTGGTCAGAAAAGCGATACACAGGATTTTTATTTCAGGTACCAAGAACATATAGCAAAGTTGAGAGAACGAAAGTAACGATCTCTAGCACAGGGCATGGCTACTCTGATTCTCAGAGATATTTGGAGGAGGAAGAGTGATTTGCAGGGATAGTGTGCATACGGGGTGCGGGAGTGGCGATCCCGGGAGTTGACGGCGAGAGGATCGGAGTCGCAGACCGATTCCGCCGCTGCAGCATCGCCCGACCGCGCAGCCCTGTGCAGAGGCAGGTCCTCCTCGTCTCCTCCTCGCCCTCGACCCCTGCCGCCTCCACGGCGGCCGCCGGCGCCGCCGCCTTGGCGCCGCCCCATCTCTCTCTTTCTCGAATCTCTGACGAGGAGCGAATTGGGCACGAAACTGGCTGTGGACGGAGTCGGGTCGAATTGGACTCAAGCAGAAGGGAAAATTGACCGGCCCATAACTGAGCCCGATTCGGGTTCGATTTTTTGTAATCGAAATCAGCACTGATAGCCCATTAGTTTTCTCCTCCTCAAAGCCCAACCCTAGCAGACATGACACGAAGTCGGATGGTTGGGGTGGTAAAAATGGAGAGGATGGGATCGGACTTGGATCGGACTCAAATTCTATTCATTTTTGACCTAAAAAAGTAAAAGGATCTATTTTGCTTGTGAAAGGATCCATGAATAGGACCCATTTACCACCCCTATGATGGTTCACCAGCACATAGCAAGATTGCGTCAAAAAAAAAAGAAGAAGAAGAAAAGGCACATAGCAAGATGGAGGGATAGAGCCGTAGAGGAGCTAAACTTCTCATTCTTTCGGTTCAGTCATCATTGTGATAGTGTTGACTGTGTCATGCTCGAAGTTGATTCAGCACACATATAAGGATGCGTTTGGCACGGTTTATATACAAAGTGTGCCTTTCGAAACAGAGCTTCAAGCAATCCCCGACATACACAAATGGTTGGAATACACTTGTAAAACTGCTACCCCTATACCAAGCCATCACATCACTCGACGTGGGTGACGGCTCCACAACCTTCTTTTTTTTTTTTTTGAGGAAATGCATTCCATTAACACTCGGCTCTAGGCAAATCGCCGAGAGACCAAAGAAACCACAAACTCCGGGGCTTGGCTCATGAACAGCGAGCCGAGAGCGAAAGCAGGCGACCCATAGGACGCCATGGAGTCCGCTACCCTATTACATTCTCTAGGGCATACATGAACATCAACATTTTCGAAAGTGTTCAGCTAACACATTTTTGATTTGTCGAAACAAGCATCCCGAGTGAGCTACGATCCATTTCATTTGTGCGCAGAGCATTCCCAAGAACAGCAGCGTCTGTTTCCAAAATGATGTCCGACATTCTCAATGTAGCTGCACGCTCAACACCATGCAAAGCTGCCAGCGCCTCCGCATGCAAGGCTGACGAGATCTTGCTCAATTTACCACAGCCGCCTTCGAGAAAAACGCCATGATCATCCCTGGCTACAAATCCCCATCCACCATTCTGCGTTGCTTGACAAAAAGCACCATCGGTATTTATCTTGTATACTCCCACTGGGGACGGTGTCCACTGATTGTTCTTTGCTTTCCTGATTGAAGTATTTTTAGCACTTGAGCCTTCTATCTCTCTTTGAGTTGTGAGCACCGTTCTGCAAATTTCATTCACCCCTGGCATTCTTTCATTCGCATTCTCCTTGTTTCTAGCACCCCACCACTTCCATAGTAGCACAAAACATTTTAGCTGCATCTCACGGTCCAGCTTCCGGATGTACTCAATCACCTCGTGAGCTGATGTGCATTGCCTCAAATTAACTCTGTGCAACTCCGGATCAAGGCTCCTCCACACTTCCTTTGCTTTCTTACAACTGAAAAATAAATGTCCACTTGTCCTCATCCAACCTCTTGCGGACCGGACACAAAGTCCCTAGCTTTATCCCTCTTCGACCAATATTTCTTCTCACCTGGAAGACAATTATGCGCAAACTGCCATAGGAACATCTTGAGCTTGTTTGGGCCCTTTGTCTGCCACAGCTTATCCCATGCAAACATATGGTTATCTTTATTAGCACAATTTGAACCTGATGCATCTCTCCACTATTCATGATCTTGCATTTGTACCGCCAACTTATAGGCCGATCCGACGGAGAATTGGCCCTTCGGATCACAATGCCACCCATGCCGATCGTCCGATGATGTGTCCAGCGGCATAGTTAATATAAGCTCAGCATCTTGTCGCCAAAAAGTGTCCTCCACCAAAATTGTATCCCAACAGCCCGTGGCCGGATTAATCAGTTCCGAAACCCTTGTAAGTAGTGATGGGCCTCGTGGCGTAGCAGATCCTCCTCGTCAAACCATTTGGGATCCATGCATCCGACCGGATGTTGATTGATTCCCCATTTCCCACCCTCCGGATGAGCCCTTTTTTCAGTAGATCGGTGCCCCTCAAAATGCTATGCCAAGAGTAAGAAATACCGGCGCCTTCCCGACACTCTAGCATGCTTGTGTTAGGGAAGTACTTTGCTTTCAGGATTTGAGCAACCGGAGAGTCGAGGTTGTTTAAAATTCTCCATCCCTGCCTTGCCAACGTGGCCATATTGAACAAGTGTAGATCTCGGAACCCAAGGCCTTCCTTTTTCTTTTCTTTTGTTAATTTGTCCCAACTCAACCAGCGCACCTTGTTCTGATTGTCCTGCTGGCTCCACCACCATCTACCAATCATGGAGTTAAGCTCCTCACATAGTCCCTTCGTGAGATCAAAACAAGACATGGCATAGGCCGGGATGGCTTGCGCCACCGTCTTTATCAGGATTTCCTTCCCCGCTTTCGACAAAAGTTTCTCTTGCCAGCCTTGGATTCTCGCCCAAATGCGTTGCTTAATATACTCGAAAGCTTTTTTCCGCGACTTCCCTATAGAGACTGGCAGGCCCAAATACTTCTCATTTTTTGCCACTCGGCTGATAGATAAAATAACCCTTAACTCATCCCGGGTTAGGTCACTTGTGTTGGGACTGAAATAGACTGATGATTTATCTCTATTGATCATTTGGCCTGATGCTCGTTCATACACTTCCAAGATTCTCTTGAGTTCATTTGCGGAATCACTTCTCGCCCTCATGAGAATTAACGAGTCATCAACAAAAAATAGATGGTTGACTCTTGGCGCAGCCCTGCAGATTTTAACCCCTTCTATTCGGCCTTCGATTCAGCTCGCTTCAACATTGCTTGAGAGACCTTCCGCACACAAAATAAACGAGATAGGGCGACAAGGGATGATCCTGTCCGTGTACTCATTATTCACCTTAATTCTATAGGAAACGGTGGAGACACATCTCATGATCAGCTCAACCCACTCCTTCCGGAATCCCATTTTTTCCATCATTTGCCGCAAGAAGGTCCATTCCACCCGATCATATGCTTTGCTCATGTCAAGCTTGATCACCGCCAAACCAGAAATTCCTTGTCTTCGGCTCGCAATATAGTGTGTCAACTCATAAGCAATAAGCACATTGTCCGTGATTAGCCTGCCAGGAACAAAAGCACTTTGTGATTCGGAGATAATCTCGGGCAGTATTTTCTTCAACTCTGTTGGCTAGCACTTTGGAAACAATCTTATAGAGAACGTTGCACGGACTAATCGGTCTTAAGTCCTTTAGCTTGTCTGGTGTCTTAACCTTCGGGATGAGCACAATGATCGTGTCATTTCACCCCAAAGGCATAGCACTTCCATTTAAAACTGCAATCACCTCAACCTTGACCTTATTCCCCACCAAGTTCCAGAATTTCTTGTAGAATATAACTGGGTAGCCATCAGCTCCTGGCGCCTTGAGGTCCCCCATCTCACTCAAAGCCTCCCACACTTCCTTTCCTATATATGGAGCACACAGATTACCATTCATCTCTCGGAGCTACACACTGCTCAACACAGGATAACACTTCACTCACATCAGCACCTTCATTAGAGACAAAGAGTTGCTTGGTATTGATTAGCAATAAAGCTTTTTAGATTTCTCCCCTCCAGCACACCCCCTCCCTCATCCTTCAATCGATCAACCCGATTACGCCGCCTCCTCTCCGATGTACGTGCGTGGAAAAAATTTGTATTTCTGTCACCCTTCGTCAACCAAGAGACATGCGCACGTTGTTTCCAATACACATTGTGTTGGTCCTTCAACCGCTCAAGTTTGTACCGGAGGACTTGTTCTTTATTTATTTGTTCTTGTGACAAAGTCCCCCGACGACAACACTCAAGCTCCTTCTTTGCCTGTTCAATTCTCCGGTCCAATTCACCAAGGACCGCTCGATACCACTCCCACAGCTCCCTCAACACGCTCTTTTGGATTTCCATCGAGGTTGATGGAGCACCCTTCAAGAGATTGTGCCCAAGCCTCTTCCACCCGTGCACCACACTCCTCCTCCTCCAACCATCTCGCCTCGAACTTCCTCATCACCTCCATTGGCCTACACCACTCCCGAGCACCACGTGAACCGGTATCGAGAATCACCGGCCGATGGTCGAGTGGTGAGGATCGCCGTTCACCACCCGCGCTAGAGGGAAGCGAACCCACCACCCACTATTCTCCACCGCCCGGTCAAGGCGTTCTCCCGTATAGCTATCCGCTTGATGGTGATTATTTCTGAAAGTGCATCAAGATTCCTTGTGGGTTTTGGTGTATTGAATGACAACATGATTAAGGGAATGCTCTTGTGAGAATGCTTAAACAGGAATGAAGATTGTAAGTGCATTTTGTATGGACTATATATGTGGATGTACATTATGAAGATTAGTGAGATATTCGTGAGTGTACATGAATGAAGAACATATTGAAAAGTCCATATATGTGCACTAATTGAAGATATGGGACAAAGACAATGGTTAAAATATATTGGTTCCATAAACACAAGCTTATGCATGAACAAGAGTGGAATGATCGAGTGAAGTTTTATGACAAGACCTATTTCAAGATTCAAGCAACTTGATCAAATAAATATTGGAGATCTTCGATAAGAAGCGTAACATTGAATACAAGTTATGTATGACTTGAGTTAGCTCGATGGTGAAGAATTGTGCATGACCTATTCCAATGGACCATGTGAAAGTGAAGGGCAAGTGTGCCTTAGCACCGAGGAACTGGATCATAGGAGAAGGGAAGGTGAAGCTCAACGTCGATGTACCAAGCAACAAGAGTTATATATTTCTAAGTATCAAGTATGTTGAAGATCTCAAGTGACTTGTGAATACAATAAAGAAGACGATCCTCAAAGATGAGAAATTCCAAGTCAAACTCTAGGTGATGACGCTCAAGAAATAAGAAAACAAGTGGCAGCCCTAATATCATATTAGGTGAAGAAAAGCGACAACAAATCAACCCTATGCAAGCTCAAAGTGGTTGTTCTCTATTACCATCATTTCTTTGAGTCTAGGCAAGCCGCACTATTAAGAGGGGTGAACTAATCTTATTTTTGTTGGGAATCCTTATGCTCAAGTACCAAAAAGTCTTAGATGACTTTCTAACCACAAAAGAAACCAAAAAGGGGGTCAAATTCAACTAGTAAACCGAGTCATGAAGGAAGTTCCGTCCGGGGTCGACGGAAGTTCCGTCGGTTCTAGAGAGTTTGGGACGGAAGTACCAAATGTGACGGAAGTACCGTTCCCGAGCTTTCCAGTTCAAATCTTGCCCGACGGAAGTTCCGTCCGGGCCGACGGAAGTTCCGTCGGTTCCAGAGAGTTTGGGATGGAAGTTCCAACTCTAACGGAAGTACCGTCCCGGCATGTTTCGTGTTTGACCTAATGGGGCGACGGAAGTTCCGTCACCAACGGAAGTTCCGTCAATCCCCATCTTTACCTAGCAATGGCTCTATTTGGACCCCATCTATAAATCCCTTCCACTCCGTGAGAGTGGTGAGAGACTTCATTTGAAACCCTAGGTTTCGTGCTCCAACTCCTTGGTCTCCCCCTCCACTCATTCTTGAGGTCTAAATCCAAAACAGAGGAAAACCAAATCATCCAAGCATTCAAACTCCATTCCCAAACTTGAGCATCTTGATTCCCTCACTCACAAGCTTCGATTCACTTATTACTCTTGGGGATTTGTCCCCTAGGTGCCTAGGCGTCACCCTAGAGCTCCCAATCTTGTGGTAAGCCATTGGGAAAGTTTGTGCAGGTCGGCTTCGCCTCCGAAAGGGAAGAAGCAAACTTAGTGAAGCCCCGGCTCGATCTTGGTGATTGCTTGGTGGCCCAAGCTTGATCTTGGTGATTGCTTGGTGAGGTTATGAGTTGAAAGAGACTCGGTCCTTCGTGGATCCCTCAACGGAGACGTAAACAACTTGGTTGTTGAACTCCGGAAAATAAATCCTTGTGTGCTTGTTTTTGTTCTTGCTCTTGTTCTTGTTTTTGCTTATCACATATTGTGCCCGATCTACTTGTGTGTTGCTTTGCTAGCTAAGCCTTGCAGGGAGGAGGTTCCTAGACCTTGGATCTACATTTCTATTCAAGTAGATTTGTGAGTTCCTTCTTATTTTCCGCATCCCATCGAGATTGATTATTTGTCCGACGGAAGTTCCGTCAACGAAGGAAGTTCCGTCGGCGAAGGAAGTTCCGTGGTTGACGAAGTTCCGTCCCGGAATTTAACTTGGTGCGAAGTTCTTTGTGAATTTCAGGTTTTAGTTTTAGGTTGCCTATTCACCCCCCCTCTAGGCAACTTTCAATTGGTATCGAGCCTAATCTCCTTATTAGGCTTAACCGCTTGGAGAAACGATGTCGCTTCCAACATTTGCCACTCCATCTTTTGAGTTGCCTAGGTTTGACGGTGTAAACTTTGCTTCATGGAAAACGTCCATGTGTTCCTACTTACGTACAATGAGCTCGCAAATTTGGTGGATTGTAGATATAGGCTTTTCTCATGACCTTGGTGATCATCCACCGACAAAAGCTCAAGAGAAATGCTTATATCTCAAAGCCTATGCATTTAATGTTTTATGTAGTGCTTTGAGTGCGAAGTGGAAGACATGATCTTGAAGAAGTATGGTCACCTCGAGAGTGCACATTTGATTTGGAAAGCACTCGAGGATATGTATGGCTCTAGCAATGATGAGAAATCATTATTGGAGAGTGAGCCCGAGAAAATCTCCTCCTTGGCAAGCTCAAGTGATCAATACCAAGATAAGCAATCAAAAGATCAAGAAAACAGGCTTAGGCCAAATGAAGAGTCTACATCACCTACAAGCTCATGGTTGCAAGATGAGGACACTTTTAGTCTCATGACAACGAGACAAAGAGAGTCCAAAATTTCCACACTTCTAAAAGGTGATGATTTGAGTAACCATGATGCATGTGCTACTAACTCTTCATCTTATGTAGCACAATTGGAGAAAGCAAATAAATTCCTCCTAAAGGAATTTAAGCAACTAGCTAGCAAGCACAAGCTTTTGCAAGAAAGGCATTTGAATTTACAAGAGAGATATAGAAGTCTTCTATGCCAACATGAAAAGCTCATTGACATTCATGCCATGCTTGAAACAACACATGAGGTTGCATTAACAATGGTAAAACCTTCTCAACCTCACACTTGCACATATGCACCTACTTCCATTGATTTATCATGTGATAACGTATGTTGTCCTCAAGAAAAGCCATCTTATGATGAGCATGTGATTGTAGAAACTTGTGATGATCTTGTTGCAAGTGAAAATGATGCTCCCAAGGAAGAAGTTAAGAAGCTTAAGTTGGACTCAAGTCAACTGAAAGGCAAATGTCATGTGCAACCATCTCAAGATAACCGTGACAACATAGTGAAGAAGCTTGAGAAGGGATCAACCGTCACATGCCCTCAAATCCTCACAAGCCGACTTTGAAAAGGTTCACAACATGAAGAGCAAATCAAGTGCTCAAGCTATCTTCCTTGAGTGCTCAACAAAAGGAAACCTTGCATCTACGTATCCAAACAAAAAGAAGGCTCAAACAACACTTTCTAGAAGACAACAGAGCCTATCTAAGAGAAGGTGTTTTTGGTGGAAGGAAAAAGGACACAAAGTCAACGAATGTTCAACACAAACAAAAGTGAAGGACGTGTGTCAAAACCGAACAGTCAGTTTTGGGAAACCGAATAGTCTAGTTTACACACACAAGTCTAAAATGGTTGGACAGTTCACAATTGGACTTGTGTCACCATGCAACAAGTACATGAACAAAACTGAAGGTACAAGAAGAAAGATCAAGAACAAGGCAAAGAAAATCAAGTATCAAATCTACTATGTTTGCCGACAAAAGGGTCACATAAGTGAGAAATGTCCTATGTCTCATACCCTCACTTCCAACAAGAGCCACATGGTTTCAACAAGACATGAAGCCAATACTAACATGGATACTCCCATGATGGTTGACTCGCCAAGTAGTATTGCAAAATCAGTTTGGATGCCAAAGCGGCGTGAAGTCAACCTTCTTGGACCCAACAAGATTTGAGTTCCAAAATGTGCTTGAAAATGCATAAGGTGCGAGTGGTGCTTTGATGGCTTGGCAAACTTAAGAGGTGGAACAAACATGCAAATTGTCAAGTGTGAAGATCCTCTCAAATATTCTACATCAACAACACCACCCAAAATAAGTTCTCTTTTCCTCTCCTTGTTTGCTCTTAGCATTGAAATGTGTTTGCAACATCATGTGTTTTTGCTTTCTTGTTTTCTTTTACATCTTTGTGTAGAAAGATGCAATTAATGTCTCCTATGAAGAATTTGTGTTTGGGATTTATCTCTCAGGTGAGGTGGGCCATCTACACAATGCTAAGAAAGCTACACAAGGCACAAGAGATGCATGACGAGAAAAAGGAAGGAGAAATGAATTGAAAATTCATTGAGTCTCTAGTGGTTTCAAGACCTTAAGTCAATTGTGCCATTGAACTCCCAAGCCTCTCCTTGTCATAAGCAAGATTTCTATATAAACTTGGTTTGTGAGTCATTCTTGACACATCTTAAAATTCTAGTTGATTATTCTAATGCCTTAACTAAGACATAGTTTGAACCTCCTCATGATCGTAATCGAGAAATGTGCACATGTCGGTATTATTCAATAATATGGTGCACACATAAGGGAGGAGATTCATACCATGTCTTATGTTAGGAAGGAACTAATATTTTGCTCTAAGATATTGTGTGAGCAGTATTTATGTGGACTACATAGATTGTGAACTATTATCATGATGAAAGCATTGAAAGTGCATCAAATCAAGTGGTAGATGTGATCGATGCCATTGGAGACGTTCAACGGGCATGAGTCTTAAGATCTATCATACCTAAGATTCAATAATGTATTGAGCTGATCAATGAAAAAGCATACAAGAGTCCACAAATGCATAGATGATTTCTCACAAGATAAAGAGCAAAACAAATCAAGACAAAGGTATGTTCCGTTGTTTCAGCTTCTTGTTCCTTTGCATATAGAACTCATGTGATAGGTTTTGCCTTGGCATGTGTATGACTTTGTGCCATAGCATGCTCTTTATGAGTTAGGATAAATTTTTCAAAAATTTCCTTTATGTTCTAAGTATGGTTTTCGAAAAACTTTGATTCTTGATCTTTGTGATCATGTCAAGCAAACCGTGGTTATAGTTTCCTTTGGTTGATTGTTGTCTAACCACAAATTTGTGAGATCGTCTATCTTAAGCCCCAAAATCCAACTTGCTCTATTCGTTGATCAAGTTCTGAAATTCATATCTTCCATCAACATGGAATCCGAAGTTGCAGAGGACCAAAAAGGGAAACTCATTGATATGGAAAAGGAGTTTTGCAAATTATGGATATGAGTATTTTGAGAATAATGGATAAGGGTGTTTGCAAAGAATGGAAAAGAAATAATCTCAAATTATCTCAAACTTCTTGAACTATCTTAAGCCATCCAAATCGATAAGGTTAGAACTTCCATGAAATACCTTCTGTTGGCACTCTACACTTAGCATTTTTTTGTGAGACCCAACCTCGGAAAATCTGATCTCATCGAACATCCGCTAGAAATTCTCTAGACCCAACGGAACTTCCGTCACACGTACAGAACTTCCGTCTTGGTCGGGTTTAACCCGTGGAGAAGTTGATTTCTTTGTGAAATCAAGTGCTTCAAGTCCGAAGATTCAAGATTCCTTCTCCAAATTTGATTCTCCATCTCCTTCTCCAAAGGTACCCTAGACTCTTTTGATCTAATCTGAAATTCTCTTGTACCTTGTCTCCTAGGATGCCATACAATTGTTCTCTTCAATTTGTTTGAAGTCATATGGCCGAAATCAATTGGGATTATCAACCTATGGTTTGACCGTGAAAATTGGATGTATTGATTTTTGAAATCGAATGCTTCGGTTTTAGCAGACAAACCCTAGCTTGCTAATTTTGGTTGTTTCAATGTTCCTAGGAGCAACCATCACCTTGCCAGATCCATAATATCGATTCTTCTCTAGAAGCCATTTTGTTACAATGAAATGCAATTTTGTCCTCTCCAAGATAACTGAATGGTCCAGTTTCGGAAACCAAAGGGTTCGGTTTTCTTAGAGCGGACACAAATACATTCTATTGGGACAATTTGATTTCTATCTCTATTCATTCAATATCCACGTAGTCTCTTATGGTTTGTCTGGTCATAAAACCCGACAAGAGGCAACATATTGGATCTCAAGGGAGAAAGAAATGCAAAGGATGCAGAGCTAAATCCTCCAGGGCAGTAGGAGGTGATACATAATTTTTTGAGAAGCATGAGGAGATATTTGGTGGTAAGGAGCTCATTGCACTAGCCGCTAAAAATCTTGATGCTCCTGTCTTCACCACCCCTCAAAATCTAATATGGATGGAGAAACTCAACTACAAGGGAAACACGGAAGAAGTGAGGAAAATGAAAGCAACTAACTTTAGTCCTGCTCTAAAGAAAAAATGACATTGATTACAGTTTTTGGTTCTACTTTCATTGAGGTTATTATGAGACTGTGATCATACCAAAGGACAAGCCATTTTTTCATTGCTTAGTGGCTAGATTAGGACTACATGATTGACACGGATGATCCCACCTTTAACGAGTGTAATTGTAGAGTGCAAGGCCAAGAATGTGAGCAATATCATATCACTTCATAGAGATTGCAACAATAAGATCATTGCTTAGTTTTATACCACCTTATTTGTTCGAGGAGCATGACACTCGTCGGAAAACTACATTGGATGATGGAGGGATAGTGGTATGACATCACATTTGCACAATGTGCTAGACTCCTTGACCGTGCTCCCAAGATCGAGAGAATGGAATTTATATACCCATGGAACAAAATGGCAGCAGAGGATACATCAATGATTTGCTTCTTTTCTATGGCTACATAAATAAGATGTTCATGAGAACTCTCATGCCTAGGGAAGGTGACTCCACAAGCATTTCTCCCTATAATAGGTCCATCCGTGCTGCTATGGCCCTCTCTCTTTGACATATTACTCCATTCTTAGTGTCTGATGTTATTTGGGAGGAGATAAATTCTATTGTAAATTCTTCTTTGAAAAGTTGTGGCTATGCTCATTACATCATGTATATGATTGAGAGAGTCACTTATGGCTCCTTTGTGTGCAAGGAAGAGCACAAGTCGTATCATATAAAAATCCTTCCACACATAGCCAACAAAAGATTATGAAAATGTTGTTTTGACTTAGAAAAAAGGATACGGTTGACGTGAGACGACAACATGAGAAGCAAGCAAGCGAAAAGAGACTTGGATGAAAGGAAGGTCGGTTTTGAGTAGAATGATTATGCTTCTCGGATTTATGGTGGTTTGATATTGGTGGCTATGTCTGCAATTATGGACTTGGAGGAGAGGTACAGGATGTTCTATCTCATGTCAAGCTACTTCTTTTGACCCTCCTCGGAACTGAAGCAAAATGCAATTTGGAGAATGCAAGCTATGGAATCTATTGATCATCCTTTTTGGTGCTAGATGCCAAAGGGGAGAGAAGATTAAAGCTCAAGTTTAGGTGGCACTTCCTTGTGGGCTTGAGAACAATTTGTAGTGAGTGCTATGTGTGTGAACCTCTTTATTTATGTTTTAAGTATCTTCTCTTGTGGTAACTTGTGATACATATTGATTTGATGAAATGTTTTTCAGATATCTCTTGTTTTACTTGTTTTTGGTTTTCTTGTCATATGCATCCCACGAATACTTGTTGCACCCCACGAATGCATACATATAGGGAGGAGCTCTTATATTCTTTGCTGAAAATGTGGAAATGGCATTTGAAGCCAATTTTCTAAATTTAATTCACAATGCACATATTCAGGGGGAGCTCATTCTATATGTTTGCATTTAAAATGCTTATTGAAAATCTTATGTAAGCTTTAATCAAGTTTGTTATCAATCACCAAAAAGGGGAGATTGAAAGTGCATCAAGATTCCTTGTGGGTTTTGGTGTATTGAATGACAACATGATTAAAGGTCTAATGCTCTTGTGAGAATGCTTAAACAGGAATGAAGATTGTAAGTGCATTTCGTATAGACTATATTTGTGGATGTACATTATGAAGATCAGTGAGATATTCGTGAGTGTACATGAATGAAGAACATATTGAAAAGTCCATATATGTGCACTAATTCAAGATATGGGACAAAGACAATGGTTAAAATATATTGGTTTCATAAACACAAGCTTATGCATGAACAAGAGTGGAATGATCAAGTGAAGTTTCATGACAAGACCTATTTCAAGATTCAAGCAACTTGATCAAATAAATATTGGAGATCTTCGATAAGAATCGTAACATTGAATACAAGTTATGTATAACTTGAGTTAGCTCGATGGTGAAGAATTGTTCATGACCTATTCCAATGGACCATGTGAAAGTGAAGGGCAAGTGTGTCTTAGCACCGAGGAACTGGATCATAGGAGAAGGGAAGGTGAAGCTCAACGTCGATGTACCAAGCAACAAGAGTTATATATTTCTAAGTATCAAGTATGTTGAAGATCTCAAGTGACTCGTGAATACAATAAAGAAGACGATCCTCAAAGATGAGAAATTCCAAGTCAAACTCTAGGTGATGACGCTCAAGAAATAAGAAAACAAGTGGCAGCCCCAATATCATATTAGGTGAAGAAAAGCGGCAACAAATCAACCCTATGCAAGCTCAAAGTGGTTGTTCTCTATTCCCATCATTTCTTTGAGTCTAGGCAAGCCGCACTATTAAGAGGGGTGAACTAATCTTATTTTTGTTGGGAATCCTTATGCTCAAGTACCAAAAAGTCTTGGATGACTTTCTAACCACAAAAGAAACCAAAAAGGGGGTCAAATTTAACTAGTGAACCAGTCATGAAGGAAGTTCCGTGCGGGTTGACGGAAGTTCCGTCATTTCCAGAGAGTTTGGGACGGAAGTACCAAACGTGACGGAAGTACCGTTCCCGAGCTTTCCAGTTCAAATCTTGCCCGACGGAAGTTCCGTGCGGGCTGACGGAAGTTCCGTCGGTTCCAGAGAGTTTGGGACGGAAGTTCCAACTCTAACGGAAGTACCGTCCTGGCATGTTTCGTGTTTGACCTAATGGGGTGACGGAGGTTCCGTCACCAACGGAAGTTCCGTCAATCCCCATCTTTACCTAGCAACGGCTCTGTTTGGACCCCATCTATAAATACCTCCCTTCCACTCCGTGAGAGTGGTGAGAGACTTCATTTGAAACCCTAGGTTTCGTGCTCCAACTCCTTGCTCTCCCCCTCCACTCATTCTTGAGATCTAAATCCAAAAGAGAGGAAAACCAAATCATCCAAGCATTCAAACTTCATTCCCAAACTTGAGCATCTTGATTCCCTCACTCACAAGCTTCGATTCACTTATTACTCTTGGGGATTTGTCCCCTAGGTGCCTAGGCGTCACCCTAGAGCTCCCAATCTTGTGATAAGCCATTGGAAAAGTTTGTGCAGGTCGGCTTCGCCTCCGAAAGGGAAGAAGCAAACTTAGTGAAGCCCCGGCTCGATCTTGGTGATTGCTTGGTGGCCCAAGCTTGATCTTGGTGATTGCTTGGTGAGGTTGCCTATTCACCCACGCCCCCTCTAGGCAACTTTCAATTTCGCCAAGTGAAGGCATCACCCACAAAGCCCAAATCATGCAAACCACAATCCTCCAAGGCCCTACGAAAGCCTTCCATGCTTGCTTCCGCTCCGGCCGGTCCCCCATCCTTCTCACAATTGAAAAGTATTTCATTAAAATCACCGCTACACACCTATGGCAAATCATATTGATTTTTTAGTATGCGTAACGGTTTCCGAGTAAGATTCTTCTTCTCCGCCCGCGGCTCCCCATATATGCCGGTGAAGCGCCGTTAGAAGCCATCACTCTCCTTAATAATTGCATCTATGTGGTACTTAGACATACTTTTCACCGTGAGATTTACATCTTTCTTCCAATACAAAGCCAAACCACCACTCGGGCCGGAGCTATCCTTAGCCACCATGTTGGACAGTTCCCACCTCCACCGAAACCATTCCATCCACTTCCCGTCATGTTTTGTCTCCGACACAAACAGGACGTCCGGGGCCTCCTCCTTCTAGATCTCCGGAAGGCTACGAACTGCCGGGCCATTCCCCGCCCCGACGGTTCCAAGAGATGAGCTTCATTGGGTGCTGCAGGACCGACCCTGCAGTCCCGCTTCTTCGAAAGAGTTCACCGCCTCCACCCTTGCTCCCGACATCGCACCCACCTTCTGTTACTTCTTTTCATCACCCATCTCCCCATCTCCCTCAAACGCCCCCTTTTCTTGACTGCCACCACAATCCGCCCAGCAGAAAGGGCGACTGCAGCTTGTACATCGGCTCCCGAAGCTTGGGGATGGGGGAACCTTTTAAAAGTTCCCTGCTTCTTCTTTTGTTTGCCGCCAGCAGGTGTTGCTCCAGCACCCATATCGGTGGTCAACGTCCCTTTTTTAATTGTGGAGCGCATCTTAGCACTAGAGGCCAAAATGACATTCTGGTCCTCCTCCTTTTCTTTCTCCCGCTGACTCCTATCCCCATCTAGCTCCATACACGAGATTTCTGCATTTTCTTTTCCTTTTTGCATGGTGTTGTGCTTCATCTTGTCATCTTCTCCCACATTAGTTTGCATGGGAATTAGGTTCCCAGCACCCTCCCCATCATTGCCCAGCACCACACTCGGTGATTTCTCCATGTCTAATGGTCCAACAGCCTCAAAGCGAGCTTTCGGGGCACACCTCCAATCTCCACTTGCTTGACTTGCTTCAGCGGGCTCTATCCATCATCACGCAGCTCGGGATCGGAGGGTTGAGAAGACCCTCTCTCTGCACCCGACAACCTGTTCCACAACCTTCTTTTGGTACGATGATTGGACTTCACTTGACCCGCTGCATGTGGCATTTCCCGCGATATTCTCCCACTGCACTACCCGAGATACCACTGCCAGGGAAGTTCTTTCTTCCGGCATCATCAACTTGCAACTTCAATCGCGCTTGTCTACGCTAGCTAGAGAAGAACTTGACACCCTATCTTCTCAACTGTCCCCTGCTCTCCTCGAAGACATGCCGAACATTAGACAAATGCGTGGATCATCGGTTCCAGGGTTCAATGCTAGTAAGGCATATACCATGATTTGCCCCAGTACAGACCTAAGATGGCAATACCAGAACTGGGAAAACTTCGCACCACGCAAGGTACAAATTTTCTTCTTTTTTTTTTGAGGGTGGTACAAATTTTCTTCTAGGTACTAAGGAAAGGTGACACCAGAACAAGGGTGTTCCTATATGGCCGAAGCGTGACCTCTATACCACTTTGCCCTTTCTTCACTTCCGACCCGGAGACAATTGATCTTCTGTTCTTAACCTGCCCGTCGGTGCGACTCTTTTGGGATTCTATTCTGCCAGGAACTGCCAACATGAACGCCATTGACGATATCTGCCAGGCCCTCACCTCCCTACGGCCGACCTGGCACACCAAACTGAGAAGCACACTATTGCTTGCCGTCCTCCGGGTTGTTTGGAAACGATGGAACAAGAAGATTTTTGATGATGTGATTATGACACTACCCTCATCTGTATCGCTGTTACATGAACACCTTCGATCGTGGGAGGTGCGTGCCCGCAAGAGTTTATCAATTCAACCATTCCAACACTGGTGTACTTTTGTTGTCGATGTAATTAGATAGTAGTAGCCTCTTCCTTTAAATTTCTGTCATCCAATGCTTGTGCAGCACCTTGTGTAACTGTCACACCCATTTTTGAGAGATGAAATGGATGCATACGTATGTGTTCCAGGATTAGTTTCACACACACATACACGACATCATTAATGGTAAACAATATAAATAACCATATCATCGAGTATTACATTGTATCATTTAATTTTATTACAACACGACCCGTAGGTCTAACAGAAGAGTACATCACAGCGGAAAGATAATCAGCGTAGACGCCCACGTCTCCACGGGCATCGACTGGTGGATCGCCCGCCTAGTACTCCGCATCCTGAGCGTCGTACGACTCCCAACCTTCTCCTGTAGCTAAGCAGCAACGTAGGATATGATAAGTGTGAGTACATGTCGTACTCAACAAGTGTGGAAAAAGAATGACATGTGGCTGTAGATAAGGAAGGCCAAAAGGGGTTTAATGCAGAAAGCACCTATCTAATCATGTTTTAATTAAGCATCCTAATTACTAAGTTTAATGAGGTCTTCCCAAGCATCAAGGTATATCCTATCCAACATCCACCATTTTGCCCTTTGCCCCCTAATCAAGCGAGGGTCCATGTCGCTCCTAACCGTGAGCACGGCTGTAATGACAGTTTACACTTTGTAGAGGTTGTACACATTTTTCCATGAGGAAGTGATTACGTCCCCTGTTGCTAGGTGGACTAAAATCTCCATTTTTCCTGTGTCATCGGACACATAACACACTTCCGGGGTGTGTGGCCAAGAGATCACCTCCAAGGCGGTTCACGGTATCCTCTAGCTTTGTACACGTCCACTAGGAGTTCCGCTAACCTGGAGGAGTAAACCCTCCACTCAGGCAGCCTCACTCCCTTGTGCTAGATGGTTCGGAGACCTCGTCTCTTCACCACGCCTCCCCTAGGACTGCCGGTACTCCCTAGCCATAGCCCCCTCTCCTTCGTGCGTGTTCCACTGGCATCTACCGCATATTAAGCCAAGCCACGCTCATACTTGGCTCGTGGTTGTACGGTTTAACATGGATTATCGCTCCAAGAACCGATCCTTATGTTTCAAGTGATAACAAACATGGGACTACCGGTACGCCCGGACGTAGCCCCCAAACGGTCACCCAAAATCATAGGCCATGTTTCTAATTAACAAGTTCTTCATGCGGGAAAAGTAAAACAATAGCATTAATATGTAAATTAACCCCAGATATAATAAATTAGCATCTTAAGCAGTTCCACCCATTCATCCCAACATCTAAGTCCATGGTGACAAGGATACAGGGGCAATCAAAACTAGTAGGTCCTAACATAGGCATCCATGAATTATCAAAGCATGCAATTATTACACTATGTGACAGAATAGACAGAAAGGTGCAAAATGCGTCAAGGACACTTGCCTTGGTCGTATCTGGGGTTGCTGCTCAAACTCTTCAAACTCCTGATTCTGGATGTCCTCGTACTCCTGCGGCTCCGGGACATTTTCAACTACACGCGCATCGACGTCGGCACATACAAAGCATAACAGTAATTCAATACAGAGTATGCAGCAAGGTATAAAATAGTATGATAATGCCCTAGATGTAAAGTACATGTTCCTACGAGAAGTTTGACACAAGAAACGCTTAATTTGGAGCTATGGATCAAAAGTTATGCCTAAAACAAGGTTGCAGGGACCTAAACATAATTAACTATATACTGAGAGGGGTAGCACGTAATTATTCCTATATACAGAGACATGCGCGCGTGAATTTTACAAACTACAGAAGCTAATATGTAAAACTTTCTATTCTATGGTGCGGTAAGGGCGCATAAAACAGGACCTAAATACAATTAAACTATTCAACAGGGGTCGAGGATGGCTGGCGACGGCGGTGGCGTTCCGCGGCACAGCTCGTGCTCGTTCGGAGCTCTCTTCGCGTTGTGTTGGTGCTGGTGGAGGCGGCGGGTGACGGGGAACAACGTCCGGGTGTCGGACGAGGGCTGAGATGACCGGGAGCGAGCTCGCGTCGGAGGGTGGCGGTGCAGGTCGTCGGGCGATGGCGCTGGCGTGGGAGAAAGCAAGGGAGCTCAAGCGTGGGAGGGTGAAAGGGTTCTGCTGTGTTGGCGAAGGGGTTTTTATAGGTAGAGGGGAGCTAGGGCGGCCGACACAGCGAGGCGGTCAATCCGGCTGGTGATGGTGCTCGACTTTCCATACTAGACGATTAAGCATTTACGTCGCACGATTTTGGTCGATTGAGGGCGGCACGAGGATGGAAAGAGGCCGGCGATCTCACGCGCGCGGTTGGGTTGGGGCGAGGTGGCGTGCGGGGGCGTGGGATTCGAAGGGGATGGATTTGGGGGCGACCGGTGGTGGCGTGGCCTCGAGGAGGAAGAAGGCCGGTGTGGGTCGCGCGGCCGGGCTTGGGCCGTGGAAAAGAGAAAGGAAAGGAGAGGGAGAAAGGTTTGGGCTCGAGAGGGGTTTGGGGGTTTTTATTTCCTTTTTCTATTTTTCTTTTCTATTTCCTGGCTTTTCTTAGGTAATTAAAGGCTAATAAAATTCATTTAAAAACTACCGTGCGCATGGAAAAATTCTACATGCCATGATGCTCTGATGAATGCATTAACTTAATTATTTATTTATGAAAAAATAATTTTGTAGCCCTTTTTCTAGCATATATAATAATTGGTACAAATAAATTTGGAGATTTTAGAAATTTGAAAAAGTAGGGTGTTACAGTAACCTCTATATAAAGACTATTGTCTTTTGCTACAAGAAAATTCAGGTGGGGCTTTGCCCCACCGTAGTTTCCTCAAAAAAATGCTCCAAGTTGAATTCGATTTATTGGTGACGAGGCTTAGCAAACTTCATGACCCAAAACAAAGCAGGACTGCAGGCGCTTAGTGCATTGCTTAGTGCATCGGATGCTGTGCAAATCATGTTTTTTTTTTCGTGCTCAAGATTTCTGTAGTAGGTGAAATATTTCTGTTCTGTCATTGCTTTTTTTTGTTGTTGTTGCATTTCTTACCTTTGACATGTTTAATTTAGTTTGGACGGTTGCTCATGGAACGACTTTGCTTTGCTTATTATTCTTGCATGGACGCATCTATAGAGCAACTCCAACTGCTCCCCTAACAACTCACGCATCAAATGGTGGTTTAGGGAATGCATCAAATTTATTTCCAAGATTTGATGCATGACTGCTTTGGTTGCTCTCCTAAATCCCATCCTCTACAACAAATGGTACCTTTGTAAGCATTTCATCGAGCACATTGAAGCCGTTGGTGTTGCTGAGCTCCTCCGTGCCCAACATGGCACTGGAACTCAACGCGTACCATGCAACTTGTAACATCCTGACCCAGGGCTTAATAGGATTGATAGAATACTCATGTCAATAAATTGCAACTTCTTTTTCGGAAGCTCATCTCTAAAGAACTCTAAGGTTAAGCGTGCTTGGCCCGGAGCAATTTAGGGATGTGTGACCGACCGGGAAGTTTCTCGGGTGTGCACCGGTGAGGACAAAAGTGCGTAGAAAAGACTAGTGTTGATCCGTGGGAAAATCTTGAGGGCCTATTAAGCTGCAAGGTGTAAGCGGGCCCGACCCGGAGTGGCGGGACGTTACGGATGGTATCGGAGCCGACTCTCGCGGTTTCATGGACACATGTGTTGCACGTGTGCAGGCATGGTGTGCATGGCTGGTGTGGGCCCGAGTGGTCACACAGCATGGCACATGCGCTAGCGAGTGGACACATGGACGTGGCCAAGAGAGGAAGTTCCCTGGCTCGGAGTTGACCGACGAGGACGTCGGTCTTCTAAGGGGGTGAGTGTGTAACATCCTGCCCCGGGGCTTAATAGGATTGATAGAATACTCATGTCAACAAGTTGCAACTTCTTTTCCGGAAGCTCATCTCTAAAAACTCTAAGGTTAAGCGTGCTTGACCTGGAGCAATTTAGGGATGGGTGACCGACAGGGAAGTTTCTCGGGTGTGCACCAATGAGGACAAAAGTGCGCAGAAAAGACTAGTGTTGATCTCGTGGGGAAATCTTGAGGGTCTATTAAGCTGCCAGGTGTAAGCAGGCCCGACCCGTAGTGGCGGGACGTTACACAACTATTGAAAGGTTCAGGGCAGGTGAGGGAGCAACTTGTGGAGCTATAAGTTCATCACCAGAACCATTTGGCGCTGTGAATCTCCTCTATGTGAGCGTCTCCTCAATACTATCTACGTTCTACTAGCATATTATAGTTGTATCCTATCCCCGTCCTTAGATTCAGACCTGTTCTTACTGCAGATCTCATGGACGAATTAACGCCATTGATGTCACCCGTTGTGTGGCCTAGTTCGTGAACTGAAACAACGGAACGCGCATGGCGGCTTCCTGGTTCGTGTTCGATGCCACCCCTCGTCTTGCGTGCATGAAGGCTTTCTAGTTCATCCTCAAGCAGCCCCATGTGTATGCACCACCGACGAGCAAATTAGTTAGTGGGTGTGTGGTTCACTCAAAATGGAATTCGGTCTCATCTAGATTTGGACCCTTGGCCATAGCATTTACTTTTCCCTTCAAAATCATGGCCTGACCAAAAGCATTTTTGATCCACTTTTAGAGTGAACTATTGGAGGAGGGGAGAAAAATTATCCCCAACAATTCATTTTTATGGCTACTTCCAAAATCTTTTTTGGCGGTCCATTTTTAGGATCTCTTGGAGAAGGTCTCAGGGACTATGACTAAGCTGATCAATGATCAGCCACAATAAATTAGCCAATAAGTATTTTAAACCGAAGAGAGAGGAATTGCTTGTGTTTTATGTTGCAACAATGAAACTATTGCTCCTTGTAGAAGCTATCATCTTGCTTTTTATATAGCTTTTTATGGTGAGGTCACTAGCAAAATATGTATGACATCCCGGCCCATTTAAGGAAAGTATTAGAGCACGGATGACAGGGTGGGATTTAGTCTCACTTTGCTAGTTTAATGGGAGAAAGATCAATATATGAGCCTAGTGACTTCAACACAACCAATTTTATGTTATTTTTTTTATTTGAAGCAGGACGAAAACATAAATAGTTTGATGAGATTGTAGAGTTCACCCTAAGTTGTTACAATAGGCATAATGCACACATGAAAATAATTATGTGATTTGCAACAAATCCATAAGAACTGAATCTTGTTCAAATAATACCATCATGAGGGCACATATGCACATGAGGGCAACGTAGACTGCAATAATATTTCCCCAAAATTACAGTTCAGAAAATAAAAAATGACCAAAAAACAATAATACCATCATGTCTTATTATTATAGTTTACGGTGAGTGCTAAAATACATAAATATGGACCTCCTTGATGTTTCAAGGTCGAAGAATAATACCATCATGCCTTCATGTAGTCTATGGTGACTGAGAGAATACGGAAATATGTATCTCCTTGATGTTTGAAGGTCCATTGTCTTGTACCCGATAGATGGATATTCTTCCCTGCGCAAATGTGAATACTCCAGTGCCGCCAACAATAGCCCACTCCCCTCGCAGTTTATCTTGATTTCCAATTGCAATAAAACGAGAGCCTTCTAACCTAATTTAGAATTATAACAAGTTCAAGTAAGGTTGCGATGGATGAACAAAGAACTAATACCTAGCCTTGCGCAAACAATTTTGTCCAAATATAAGGTAGGGAACAGTACAAAGAAGAAAGTAGTGATATAATAAAGACGATCAAGTGCCTAACCTTTCATCACTGAACACTATGCTGCTCCAGTGGAACCAGTCATCATGGTTCATACTTGTCTCGGTGTGCAGGCCTTGTGCTCGTGCAACTATATTTGCGCTAGGGTCAAGACTATCATATATGGGATAGTCATGAACATTGGTGTAACCAAACATCATAGGTTGCTTTGGATCTGCTATATTGATTTGGTTATGAGTCGGTCCTTCGATGCTCTGGTGCATGTAAAATTTTAGATTATAGTTAACTCCTTGTAATTGAGAAGTGGCAAGGCCACTATGTAAATTTGCCGTGGAAGGGTTGCAGGCATCCGGGGTTGCAGTGGACTGAATCTTTATGGACCCATCTTTGAAATGCTGCAGACAAATGAATGAACATTGTGTTTAGATACCAAAAACTTGAAACTGCTATAACATATTCGTAAACCATCGTGAGTATGTGTAATACTTATTCATTATTTTGAGTATATTCATAGTTCGAGAACACTCAACACAACATGAAAAAGAATCCTTAGAGTCTATCATTTCTTTAGAATACTAAAAATATATCATGTTAAATAAAAATAATGCAGCTGTGGGCCCTTGTTTATGGTGCAGAGGCATCGAAACACGTGTCTTATTTCACAGTTAGCAGGTCCCGGTTTTCCTCAATCTTAGCAAAATACTGTGCGAGCGGTCTTCCCCCACGGATGAGTATTTTTGTTATTTATAAACAAAAATATTATTCCAAACGCTTTATGTACATACTCTCCACGAGGTTAGGTACCTCTCAATTTTGTGGAAAAATAATTATGTCCGTATACTCCATTTCATGCCCTCCTAGAGGTGTAGAAAAAGAATTGCTTTCGATTTTTATTCAAGATAAAGTTGAACTGTTTCTATAAGCAAACTTTTTCTATAACTGAGGTCTCTTGAACTATAATTGAATTGCACATCCTTTCCTATAAGCTTAAGTTGTTAGACGCAATTAGTTAGTGCATAGTAACTTAACATGGTATCGAGTCGAGTCTTGAGTTCAAGTCCTTGCGACCGCATAT
This sequence comes from Chloris gayana, assembly GCA_031894775.1. NCBI lineage: Eukaryota > Viridiplantae > Streptophyta > Magnoliopsida > Poales > Poaceae > Chloris > Chloris gayana. The sequence continues at coordinate 538,044 of JAUNZO010004812.1, read as the reverse complement.
TCCGCTACGCCGCTCCTATTTTCACGTTTGCGCACATGAGCGCGCACGTGAAGGAGGGTGCTGAACCATAAGTGAATTGCACAACTTTTTCTATCAGCTTAGGCTTGATAAGTTTCAATTTTATTTTCGTAAAGTCCCTACAACTGCACAACTAGATGAAAGGTCAATACAGGGTTCCATCCTAAACCTCATTTAATAACAAAGTGCAATACAAGTTGTCACTTTGAAATCTTCATAGTGCATAACAAAATCCTGATTCTGTCATAACTCATGATACTAGAAGAAAAATGACATCGTTTACCCATTATTTTATATAGCCTAAGTGCAATTACAAAAGTTGAGAATTACTGAAAATTGACACTATCACCTTAATCTCGGTTGGCACGATACGTAGTGCTCGGCAAGATATACGGATATTAATCTCCTTGATGTTTGATGAGGACCCATTTTGTTGTATTCTATAGAGGGAGACGCTTCCCTGTGCAGACGAGAACCCTCCAGTTCCACCAATAATAGCCCACTCGCCCTGGATCTTATCTTGATTTCCTATTGCCGTAAGACTGGATCCCGGGAACCTATTTCAGGATGTTATACAGACAAAAAGAAAATGTACCAATAAGCTTTTTAGTGAACGCACCAAAAATAGATAGTATGTCTGATGGCTATCCTCCATGCATAATTCACAGATGTTTGTGGACCTTATGAACGAGAATATGGGACAACAGTCGATAAAAACATGCATGAAATTCTGTACTAAAATTAGTCTGCATTATTTATGGTGAATATTAAGCGTCAAACCTTTCGTCCGTAAACACTATGCTGCTCCAGTGGAACCAGTCATCACAATTCATATTAGTTTCTGTGTGCAAACCCTGTGCACGTGCAACAATTTTTGCCTTGGGGCCAAGACAATCATATATGGGATAATCATGGACATTGGTGTAACCAAACATCATAGGCTGCTTTGGATCTGCTATATTTACTTGATTATGGTTTGGTCCATCAATGGTCTGGTGCATGTAAAATTTGAGATTATAGTCAGCTCCTGGAGACTGGAGAATGACAGGACCGCTCTGTGGCTTAAACATGGAAGGGTCCAAGACATTTGAGGTTTCCTTGGAATCAACCATTTTGAACCTGTCATAAAAATGCTGCAAACAAGTGAAAGAGAGTGGCTCCTGTTAATATGAGTACTTTAATGTGGAAGAAAGAAATCAAAGGAACATTCCATAACAGTATTTCATTTGTAATAATGCAAGTCTATGTCAACTGTGGAAACAAGCTGTTGAGATAATGACTCTACAGAAAACATAGGATAATAAAAATGAAATGCTTAGTCTGCACATTTTGAAATGTGCCGAGGCAGGTTAATGAGGATCAAACATACAAGTGCACATTGTTGAAGTTTATTAATGACTAACAGTAGCATTGTGTATTGAGTGTAGAGTTTTGAGTTTTGCATAGATTACATCTGCATGTTGCACACTATTTACACCTGATGGTAGGAGAGTTTCTTATCATATTTGTCACTCTGTTTGTTACATAAGTTATTTGATTTTGTGCTTAGGTAACAATAAAAATTTACATTTTAAAAAACTTAGCCCCTCTAACTCTAAGGTAAGATGCCCTCACGGTATTTAATTAAGAAGAAGACCTTCTCATTCAGGCAGAGAAAATCCACCAAACCGATTCCACCCTTACAAAAAGAAAAGACATCTTCAGACGTAAAAATTATCCCTGTTACTTATGTAATAGACAAGAACTATGTAAAATCTAAGCTGATTCCATAGTAACGTAGTTAGTATGTACAATTTTTATATGCAAATCGTAAATGAATTGGATTATTTCCAAGTGTAAAAATTACAATTTAATATACTATATATTCATACATGGGGTTTATCGCTAAGTGTAAAAACTACAAGTAGCACAAAAGTACATCAATTGGATTAAACGAAGCTTGGTTGAAGAAAATTCAAAGGGTTTATGATGTAGCTTGTGTCATCATGAGATGGCATATGGATCGAGATTGTTCGCCGCATACAATTACTTACATAATCTGTGAAGCTCTGTAGCGTCTAGAATGACAAACAAATGCATTACGAAAAATAAATGTTACCCACTGTAAAGTTTTGTATAAGTGCGGTTACAAAAATAAAAGGTGTGAGCTGAGAAAATGTTACCATGGCAACGGTATCTGATAGACTTTTCTCTGGCGTGCGGCAGAATGAATGGATAGAAATCTCCTTCACGTTTGAGGAACCATTGTGTTGGATTCTGCGGATGGAAATTGTACCCCGTGCAAAGGTAAATAATCCCGTCCCACCAACAATAGCCCATTGGCCGCGGACCTTGTCTTGATTTCCTATAGCCTTTAAACTGGAACCCTGGAATCTAATTTAGGAATTTTTAAAAATATCGGCTTAGCAAATAATAATTAGCCGCACACATGCAACAATAATTGAGGAGCGGACTAAGCAAACAAATAGGATAACTGCATAAATAGATTTTTTTTACAAGGGCATAATCAAAGTAATTTATAATTTTGATAACTAAATGAGCGACTATTATGTTTTAGTTTATAAAAACCAAAGGATACCACAGAAAGTTGGTTTTTGAAAAGGCACTATCATAGATTAATATGCTTTAGAAAAGAATTGGTATCCAGTGGCGTTAGTAAAACTCAAGCCAAAAAACACTGCAGTTTAATTTCCTCTATACCGTGGTCTTTGTAAATATTTTCTACGTCCAAAACACTTATTTTTATTTTAACATAAAGAAAAATTTATTTTGTAAAACAGTAGACGTTTTTTTAAATTTCAGTCATAATTTTTATTAAAACAGGGCCCAACTACAGAACCTTTCATTGGTAAACATTATACTGCTCCAGTGGAACCAGTCATCGCAGTTCATATTAGTCTCAGCATGTAGGCCTTGCGCACGTGCCACAATCTTTGCGCCAGGGCTAAGAGAATCATATATGGGATAGTCATGAACATTAGTGTAACCGAACATCAGAGGTTGCACTGGATCTGCTATGTTAACTTGGTTATGACCCGGTCCATCGATGGTCTGATGCATGTAAAATTTGAAATTGTACTTGGATCCTTGTGATTGTGAGGTGGCGAGTACACTTGAATTGACATCCGTAAATTTGTTCTTGAAATGCTGCAATCATAGAATAATTCTCATAATTTAGTGAACATCAACAATAGCAACAACAACAACATCAACAACATAGTCTTTTGTCCCAAGCAAATTACATGTATGAGTACTTGTACCTAAGAACATACATAAGCACTCATACATGTATGTAAGTGTGTGTCATACATGTATGTAATGTATGTTCATAGGGATAAATATTCATGATGTATTTTTCTATCAAATGTCATAATGTGTGCTAACACCCTATCAAGTTTTACCTTAAGACTCTACTTATGTGTGAAGAAACAATAGAGATAAATATTTTTAAGGGCAAAATGAACTAAATTGCACCATTTTAGGGTTAAAAAGAACCAATAAATACTTCAAGGATTATTCAGACTTTAGCTATACTTTGAGGGAGTAAGTTGGACTTTATCTATTTTAAAAAGTTGGTTTCCAAACAAAAATTGAATGGGACTGTTTTAATTCTGGTTTCTAAAATATATGAATAAGTGGTTCTTTAATTTGGAACTGATTAGAAGTTGCATCAGAATATATTCTGATATAGCAAGAAATTTAATATGAAAAAAATGGTGACATCTCCGGTGGAGGCCCTCAAACAAGCTCTCATCCTAATTTTTAAGCAATCAGCTCAAAAACTGACTGAGCAAGCCTCTTATTTGGCCTTTATGCGAGAGCTTCTAAATCCATACTCTAAGAGCATGTCCAAGAGAGCCCTATAAACTTTCTCTAAACTAAATTAATGGGGTTTAATCCAAAAAATGATTTCCAATCAAAACAACTTAGATTTATTCTCTCCCCAAATTAACCTTATTTATAGCTACAAATAGGGAGGAAGTTTAGGGGCCCCAATTCTCCTATTTACAAGGGAATTAATTTTGTTGTGGCCCCAAATGCTATGTGACTCAATTAAATGTATTCTTGAACCATTTTAGGGAGAACTGTTGGAGGAGACAAAAAGGTTTGCCTCTAACAATTATTATGTTGCTACTGAAAGTTGTCTTTTGGGGGATCGGGGTCTTCTGCATTAGTGCTTGTTAATGCAGAAAGCCCTTTTCAACATTAGCTCTCATCCAGTCCGTGAATGATAAAGCGAACAGTTGTGATTGCCTTGCACATGTTGAAATAAAATAAAATAGAAAGGACCCGTAGCGCTGCCGCTGATTCTTCTTCCTATCGACTTTTCCCCTTCGAACAGAACAACGGTATGCGGCATGGATGGAGCGACAAATCTTGTTGACCAGCACACGGAGACGGCGCAGCTCCACAGTAAGAATGCGGGCAGCAAGAAGAACACGGGTGCAGGAACGAGCAGCACACTGGCGGGTTGTGAGCGCATGGGACGGGAGAGCAAGCAGGCCGTCCAAACTGTTATTGGGTTGAGCTTATCCCTTTCAGCTATGTGCTCTAAGGAAGATGATTAGCTTCGCTCCCTCCACAAACGGAGCTCCGACAACTGACTTGCTCTCCTTCCTTTATTGGATTTGATCCCAACTGAATTGCGTGTGTTCTTCCTCTTCCTAGGCACCATACATTTTTGTCAAAGAAAAGTGGTCTGCGCAAGGAATGCAACCAAAGAAAAATCGAAAATCTTCTGGCAAAGCGAGGCAAAAGAATCTCAAGTTTTCCGTGGCCCTGAAGCTTCATACTAGCTCTTCATGAGACGAATTCGGAGGCTGGAGCACTTGCTGCCCTGCTGAGAGGGATTCATGCTGGAGCAGGGAGAAAGAGGGGTTGCCGTTCGCTTTGCAAGGAACGATTTAGATATTCACTAATGCACCAAACGTCTTCTCTGCATTGACAACGTAAATATGGAGCTAATGTATAGAGTCTCTACCCTCTTTTGGGATCGATTTAGAGATGCTCTAAGCCCTAAAAATGGGATCCCTTCTTTCTCCCACTCCAATGATGATGGGGCCCACTTTTGCTCCCTCTCTCCTGCCTTGTGCTCTCTAGCATTGTTCAAGAAAAAAAACATTGTTTGCACGGCTAGTATCGTGTCACCCACCTTCGGGAGTCTGACCTGCGAGGTCGCGTGGTCGCTAGCTCATCACAGCGCAGGGTGTCCCTAGCTACCATCCTGCTCCACACGATGTACCGCCCCAATAAGCCTTCTCGGGAAGCTCCAAATCAACCGAGCCGCTCCTCCTCCCCTACGTGGCTTCGAGCCCAGGCCCCAACTCCCCAACATGTCTAGCACATGGCGAAGACATTCTCTTTGATGGGCATATCGTGCGTGAAATACCGAAGGTGCGTGAAACCCTAAATTAACACCACCACATAATAGCCACAATTCCCATAAGAGTTAGCTCCATGTGATGCAAATGAAGATGACAATAACACACAACACTAGGACACTAATTCCATATAGCTCATGAGCTTGGATTTGACTGCTAGGACTTCAGACTAAGCTCCAAAGTAACCTAGAGTAGGGAAAATTGGAGCTCGAGGAAGAAGAAAAGGGAGGTAGGGATGAGGAGAGACAACAAGCGAAAGGGCTTGCGGAGGCAGCTGTTGGGCACCGTCTCTGGTTACCAAAGGCGATGGAGGCAGTTGATGTCTAGTTGGGGGCGAGGTGTGGTTCGATGGTGGGCTGGTCACCTCCAAAGGGAAACAAAATAAACTTACATTCCGCAAGTTCAAGGTGAAGTTTGATGTGTGTATGAACAGACATAACAATCTTTCCACACAAACAGAAGCTGATGTTGTTGCTACTAGATTGAACATCATTTGTCCCCTTATTATCGATCAAATGAAAGGCCTTCATCACTCTTTAGGGTATGCACGACACTTTTTTATATTGTCTATTTGGTGGCTCATCAGCGAATTCCTTCTATGTATACCTCACATAATGAGACAATGGATGTGGCTCGTACTACTGTTGCTACCACCGCTTCGTGTACAATGGACTTGAGTTCGTTTGTTGCATGGTGCTATGGTGTAATATTAGTTTTATCTTGATTATGCGTGGTGCCACGTTGTACTACATGTTTTTTTATATCTTGGTCAACAATCATCAAACACTGATGGATCCTTTGTAGGCTAGGCTAGAAGCTTATTGATGGGATCAATCATCAGCTCCTTTTCTTTAAAAGTTGCAATGTGGTAGTAGATGTATTCCCCACATTTCTCCTCCACCATGAAGAAAAATACACTTATAGAAAGGGGATAATTGCATAAATCACTTCATAAGAGTCTTTAAAGTTTGAGATTCACCTCATCGGTTATTTTGTAGTAAATAGCCACCCGCACACTAAGACTATCCACACTCGTCATCCTCTATTCTCACCCTCTAAAAGGAATATTCCGTCCTAGTCATCAATATTCTCTCCTCTATATTCAGTTTTGCTGCACCCGTTCATACTCTATATCGATCCTCTATATCAACTAACCAATATTTTATTCAACCATCTCCAACTACCATCTCTTTCCATATCTCATCCTCTTTTTCTTTTTTCACTCCTTTTCATTTTAAAACAGTTTAGCAATCAATTTTTAATAGAATAATATTTATTAAAAAAATTTCCTTTCTTTTTTCTTTTTTCTCCTCTTTCTCTTTTTTCTTTTTTCTTTTCCCTTCTTCTCCCTCCCCTCTCCTTCTCTCCTGGTTCTCTCCCTCGCCTCCGGCTCCTTCCCAGCGCCTCCTCCTCCTCTCGCGCCCGGCCCCGCCCGCCGCCTCCCGTTCTCGCACCGCCGCCGCCGCCGTCGGCCTCCCGCACGACGCCGCCGTCCTCCTCCCTCTCCCCTCCACCGCCTCCTCCCTCTCTTCCCACACGCTGCCGCCCCTACCTCCCCGCGCCGTCGAGCTCGTCTACCGGGGAGCGGATCCGGCCGCCGGGGGCCCGGCCGCCGTCGAGCACGCAGGCCGGCGCCACCGAGCCCGCCTCCCTCGCGGCTCCGCCTCGCACGCCGCACCCGGGGCTCGGATCCGGCGGCCGGGGCCCGGATCCGGCGACGACCTCGCCCTGCCGCCTCCTCGCCACCTCCCGGCCTCCGCCGCCTCCCCACGCGCGACGCCTCCGCCGGGCCCGCCGCCGTTCTTCCTCTCTCGCCTCTCTCCTCCTCCCTCCGCCAAATCCGGCCTCCTCGCGCTTCCTCCCCGCGTCCGCCGGCCGCCGCTCGGCTAGATCCGCGCCGGGCCCGCCTCCCTCCGCCGGATCCGCGCCGGATCTGCCGCCCGAGCTGCTGCTCTCCTCTCTCCCTTCCGATTTCCGGGTTCCGACTCCTGGCGGCAAGAGCAGCGAACCGCGGGGCCCACGCCACGTCAAGCCCTTCCCGGACGGCCATACGAGCGCTCCATTTGAAGGGTGGGAGCGCGTCCGGAAGGGTACCGGACGGCTCCCAGTACCCGGTGCAGCTGGTTCTAGCCTACGTGGCTCCTCCAAGCACCGGGTACCGGATGCCTCCCAGTACCCGGTGCAGCTAGTCTAAGTTTTGTTGTAAAACCCATCCCAATTAGCACATGTTTAATTAATTCAACCATTTTTTGTTTCTTTTGAGCAGCCCATAGTGTTCTTATCAAACTTGTGAATTTTTTAAAAAATAACCGTCACACTTTGGGAATGTTCAAGAAAAAATATGCAAATTGACTTAAACACTTCAACAATGTTTAGTTAAGTTAGTTTTTCTAAATTTATATTGGTGAAAGCATTTAGATTTGGTTAAATATAGACAAGTGAGGTGATATTTGCAACAAAATAAACTAGGGGACGAGGATTTGCAACAAAAAATCTTATATGGGTGAGAATCTTAAACTGTAAGTTATTTATTGGGTGGTTTATGTAATTAACCCTTCTAGAAATAATAAAACATTTAGCAACTGCTTGGTGACAAATTTCCACTAGTGTTTCCGAAAATAATCGTACTCCATGGCATGCTTTGCCCTTATATAGTTATTTAGTTTAGTTGAGCAGAAAAAGTAAATCAATATCAATAATGTCATACCGTGTCAACTGTGTTATGTCCCATTTTCCTAGTTTCAAATGTTTGTTCTGTTTCATCCAGCCAATGCACGATTGCCCCTATATCAGGCCTTTGTTTCCGGTCCTCTTTGACACAAGCTAACGCTATTTCAATGCATCTTTCCACTTGGTGACATTTATTTTCAAGAGATGAACAGCCTGATGTTGCCTGTAGCCTGTTTCTCCAATTTCTACATACCTGCAAATTTGGTACTCACAAAATGTAATCATCTATGGTTAACATGATACTAGTCACGTAAATGTATCAAGGGATCCGTAAGGGGAGCGTTCTTACAAGGTCAATAAATTCTTGTTGGGAAGACGTTTCAGCTTTCTCCTGGTATCCAGCCGTTCCCGTAATAACCTTTATCAATACCACACCCAAGCTGAAAATATCCAACTTTTTGGATACTAAATTCTCCACAATGTATTCTGGAGGCATGTATCCACTACACGGTCACATCACATACGACGAATAAAAGAGTGTCAGGTACCATAGCTTAGTCTATTTGAAATAAAAGTCAAGTTGAAAGAGGCATTTAGTTACCGAGTTCCTATAACACTCTTTGTAGCTTGTGTCTGGTCACTATCGACAAGCTTTGATAAACCAAAATCTGCAAGTTTCGGGACCATATTCTTGTCAAGTAATATATTATCAGGTTTTAGATCCATGTGGTAAATAGGACTTTCCCATCCCTCATGAAGATATTTCAAGCCTTCACATGTGCCCTTAATAATCTTATAGCGTGTCTGCCAGTCGAGCCCATCATCTGCAAAATAAATCAACTAGAGATAGTTTAACGGTAGTTCAATCAGTGCATATATTGCATAACATAACCAATAATTAGGATCATTTTACCATCGAGATACTTTTGTAGACTTCCGTTGTGCATGTACTCAAAGCAGAGAGCTCTAAAGACATGTTCTGCAAAAATATATTTCTCACCGACCAAAACAAGTTCACGTTTTGTTTCATAGCAGTAGCCAAGCAGCCGCACAATATTTGGATGCTTGAGTCTCCAAAGGTTATCAAATTCCTTCTTGAATTGCTCAAAATCGTCAACTCCTCGCGTCAGATGGAGCCTTTTCACAGCTACCTCTTCCCCGTTTTGCAAACCCTAGTTAATAAATCTTATTAGCACTTGGATTGATGCGAAACCTTAATCTCACTAACTGTAAATAGAAAGTAAAAAAGCATTTCAAATTATGGTGTCTATATCTAGAGTAAAGTGCATGTGCGGTCCTTAAACTTGTCTCCTTGTGTCATCTAGGTTCTTGCACTTCGGGTATTATCTATGTCCTACAATATAGTTCATCATTCTCGATAACCAATCTTAAAGGCACTTAGTTCATCGCGGCTATATTTGTAACCACTTAGCTCATCGCTCTTGATACTCAATCTTAAAGGCATTACTAATTTTACACAATGGTTTTCTAACTTGATCAATAAAGACACCCATTATCAAAAAAGAAAAATGAAGTAAACAAAGTTCAGCTAGTAGCAATATCTAGCTAACGAGCAAAATGAAGTACTTTTGTTGTTTAACATCATAGTATTTATCAATATTCTAGAAATTCACGTATTTGATGACACCCGAAGCTATGTTTATAGAGAGTTAGATTTTAATTTTGAGAGTATAGGAACCCAAATGGCACCCAAAGCTAAATTTAAGGAGCTAGAAATGCAATTTCAGAGAAGAGGGATCTAGATGACACAACGAGATAAGTTTAAAGACCGGTCATGTATTTTACTCTTATATCTTTAACCTAATAGGCACTGAAAACCTTGCCTTGATGGGATAATGAAAACGAGAATCAGCTTGCATCGTACAATAAGGATATTTTTGAATTCTATAGTTTCCCCTATGTTTTGCTGCCTGCCCCTTGGCATACCCCTGGCCACATCATCCTATTTTTCTTTACCGTGGGAGTCGGATAGGCGGCGAGTACAGCATCCTGGGTGAAAACAGAAAAAGAAAAATTAACCACCGTGCCATCCTTTTACCGTCCTCTTCCTCACCTTTCTCAAATATTTTCTCTCGTTCTCTCCTACAAATATTTTCCTCCTCCAAACCCTAGCCTCCAGTCCCTTGAATCTGGCCACCCCGCCTTTCGGAGGTAGCACAACAGAATGATGATGTCATGCTAAGTTGATTGAACCCTATTTAGATCCCTCTCCGATGGTTAACACCATGGGCTGTCTCCTATCCTGCTTCTAAGCCATAGCGGAGATCGAGGAACAATACTCGTGCAATGGCCTGTCAGGCCGTGGAGGCCGAAGACTAAGCGAGCACAGAGGTGACGACGCGAGCGACAAAGATGCACAAGTACTATGGACCTAATTCTCACCTTCCGATGCACACAACTTATCACTGTGGACCTAATTTGAATGGACTATGACCTTAGATGCATCACCATCAAATGGCATGGGAGATAACCGCAATGTGGACAACATGCTTTTGAGCACCGTGCCACCCCCCCCGCGCGGCTTGTTACTTCAGATGGAAAGGTCATCCACGTTCTTCATTTGTTCCACTTGCCTAGTTGCCTTAGAATCCAATAGCCATACCCGTGACATGCGGCTGGTAAAGCACTACATTCGCTAGTGGCCTCTCATGTTTCACACTAGATGTTGGAATTTGGTTCAAATTTTGAATAGTCAGTTTAGGAGAATTCCAAAACAAATAGTGCCTAGTGGAGGTTTAATCTCAAGTTATTAGTTCATGGTGGTGCACACCAACATAAAATAGCACAGCTCAATCGCATGGCCGGAATGAGAAAGCAATGGCAAAGAGAATGAGGATCGAATTACTTTGAATCAATAGCACTATACAAAGAAAATATTTAGCCGTCCTGGCTTTAATGACTCTAAAGTATCTCCAATTCCCTATGATCAATTATCAGACTTTGTAAATTTAAAAGAGGTGGTAAATAACAAGTGAGATATTCACAAATAATCGGGTCCCTTATGTATCTAGCTACTGGCACAAGAACTAACATGTCCCATGGTATGAAAAAACTTAGTCCGTTTACCTAAAACCTATGAGATGATCAATGGAAGGAAAACTAGGGAGCTAGTATTGAACTACTTGACCGACACAACCTCATTCGACATTAACTACTCAGGATATCCACATTCCACAAGTGTTGGAAAGATATCATTGTTCCAATTGAATCTCAGGTGGATAAGACCAAGGCCACGAGTGGCTATGTGTTTACACTTGATGGTGTTGTATTTTTGTGAAAGTCTTGTAAACGAATCGTGTTAGCAAAGTCCACCACACAAGCGGAATTTGTAGCAGTAGAAACACCACTATTAGGTTGAATGGCTAATAGCACTATTTTGTGGACTTGCCTTTTATGGAAAAGATGGTACCCCTATCCTTATGTATTACGATAACTAATAACCACTAGCTCAGGTTATGAATACAAAGAATGATCTAAAGTCAAATAAACATAACAAGCATAGATTTAAATCTATCTATAAAAAAGATATTCCATAGTTATAGTTGCTAGCTACTAGAGAAGCGATAATAAGCTAGAAAACCAGATTGCTAAGGGATTACATTGGAATGCAATTTCCATGATGTACAAGAATAAGGAATATGAGACCCATTTGAAATTACACCACAAGAATAACCTATATTAAATTGACTAATATATATCAGTCAGTATTTTGCAAATAAATAAAGTACCCATTAATGTATGAAATATTGGCATGAATTCATAATTTTCCATTCTGAAAATATTCCTTGATGTATGAAAGATTTGCATGAAGCATTATTTTTTTCCATTGTGAAAATATTAGCCATCAGGATATCTTAAATGAAAATACATATTTGAGCTTAATAGGTCGCAATAAGTAAGAATAGGATGTTCTCATAAAGGCTCATGATCGAGCAGACACGGGAGCTGACCTTTAACACTTTGTTTATGTGAGATTATTTTTGCATGCTAGTATCAACTATGATTTCAAGGGAGGTCTTCTCACAGACAGAAACAAAACTTAGCCCATTCATGAGACATGGAAAGATGAATCTTACTATGTTGGGTATAATTTTAATCCGTTTGAGACTCATATGGAAAGACTAGTGTATCAACAATTCTACATACTGATCCTTTTTCTCTTTTCCTTGATTAAAAAATGGCAGTGAATTGTTGGAAAGCATAGTCTATTGGTTTAGTTCCACAATGCTAGTTCATTATGGTGAACACCAATATAAATAGGCGACTTCATGTATATGGCCGAAATGGGAAAGCAATGGAAGCCAGGGTGAACCTTCCTGTGTGTAAACACGCACACATGCTGGATACATTTTTTGTATGCTGCCATCTCGCGTGATTAGTGACTTTCCATCATTTTTGTGGTGCCATGTCATCATTTTTTTAGCATGATTTTTTTAGCATTTTTTTGTCGTATCACTCCGAATTATGAACCAATTATTCTAATCGTGAACAGATTCTTATACAATTTAATTAATACAATAATTTGATTTAATTAACCTAGAAACTATTAATTGCTAATTAGTGAATGTCCACCAACATGGCGTGCAATTGAACACCGGCTAGGTGTTATCCGGCGCATCGGCAATGGCGAGACCACGCACATATGGCGGGATAAGTGGATTCCAAGGCACTGGCCTCACGGCCAAGGGACAACACCCATATGTGTCGTATGAGGAAGAAGGTGTGCTATCTGATTGACCACAGGTCTTGCTGCTGGGATGAAGCCGCATTCCAGCGTTTCTTTCACCCATGGGAATTGAGATGTTGCTGAGATTCTGAAGATCAAGCTGCCCATACATGGGACTGAGGATATGCGTGGCACCATGAGAAGTCGGGCCTCTTCTTGGTAAGGAGTGCATACAAACTGGCCATGCTTTTGAATGAGGATTTGGGCTGGGCCAGTATTTGCTTGGCCCCGAGCAGTGTGTTGGGCTGCTATCCCTCCACATGGAGGAGGATTATATAGGGGAGATTTATTTGGAGGAGTAAGATAATGTTGTATGGAAGAACAAATGATAGAGCTCATACAACATGGATGATGTTGTATGGAAGAACAAAGGATAGAGCTCATACAACATGGATGATGTTGTAGTAGGAGACAATGGATAGAGCTCATACAACTTGGAATTGGAAGGCATACCAAAACCAATGGATACTCCACTTCCAACACTCCTCACCCTCTATATAAAGCACGCATGAGCCTTGAGCAAGCCATTCAGCTGGCCAACAAAAAGTGAAGCACACCTGCTCACAACACACAACAAACGAGAGAAGAGAAGAAAAAGAAAGAAAGGCAATTCTGTCCAAATCGGTGGCTTCGAACCGACCACCAATCAAGCTATTGATCAGAGGCTCTAAAGTGCTTGGATTGACACCAAATTTGGTGAACACGTTCTACACTTAGAGTCCTTTGATTTGGTCATTGGTTCTTGGGAGCATCAGGTTTGGGATTCGTTTTATCAGTTCGGGTCACTGCAGTTTCATCACAGAACAGTTTTGGTAGACGATTTTTTTGGGTGGTCAAATGGTGTCGGTTTAAGCTGAAATTTGGTCAGTCACTGTGGGACACATTGAACTACTTGCCTACCAAGTTTCGTGCACTTTGGTTTTGCGGTTTGAGAGTTACGAACTGATTACCGGAGGGTACAGAATTCATGTCGCCTCTACTTTACCTTTTCTAGTTGTTGTTGTGGCCAAGCTTGTTGCTTGATGAAAGTGTTGCTGGTGTTGTAATCCTCTAGAGGTTCTAGAGAAGACTCTGTTGTACCCATTATTCATAATAGTGGAAGATTGGAGTGGACCGATTGGTCCCGTGATTTTTACTCCTCACATCGAGGAGGTTTTCCACGTAAATCATCGTGTCATTTTGTGCAAGTGTTCTATGTTCCGCTGCTCACTGTTGGTTGATGTTTTTCCTTGTTGTTCAACACAAGATAAGGGATTAATTGACACTAATTACTGTAGGTTCTTCCCTAACAGAGTGAACGTCTGATATGGAAGAAATCATGGAAGCTTGTTGTGCCCCCAAAAGTACGGGTATTTGCGTGGAAGGTGATTCACAATGGCCTGCCCACCAGAGCGAACAGACACTACAAACGTCTAAATCATCACAACACTTGTGAAATCTATGGAATGGGGGCAGAGGACGGTTTTCATGTGTTAATCAGATGTCCTCATGCCCATCATCTATGGCATCTTGTCTAAATCATCACAACACTTGTGAAATCTATGGAATGGGGGCAGAGGACGGTTTTCATGTGTTAATCAGATGTCCTCATGCCCATCATCTATGGAAAGAGATGAGAACTAACCTGTTTCAAAATCACAAATGCATTGTTCCTTTGTCCCTTCTGTGGCCTGTGGGCTACCTGGTCATGGGCCGGCCAAATCTGGGTCTGCCTTTTTGGCGGGCTCTGGTAGTAGAGGTCCTGACTCGGGGCTTGGGACCACTGGATAACTCTTTTTATCCTTAATTTTATTTTTTAAAAAGACAAAACAGAGGCATTTTTCATTTAAAGTAATTATGTAACAGCCTGGCAAGCTTGAATTCAAATGTGTAATGAAAAATTCGAAATTTGGTTAAGTTAATTCAAAGTTTGGATGAGGTTTGGTTTTTGGTGGAAATTGAAAACGAATTAATTCAAATGATTGCGTTCTGGACCGAATCTCTTCGCAGCCCAATAGCCTTCGCAGCCCGTCGCGGCCCAGCCTAACTTCTACAGGTTTCTTCCACCTTTTTCCTCCTCCCCTTCTCGTGCGTACGACACGGACGTCGAGGGTGCCGCGTGTCGCGTCCAGGAGCTGCCGCTCTTCCCTCAACCACTCCCTTCACCTTTTTCCCTCTACAAAACCCCTGCGCCGCCCAAACCTTCCCCCATCCTACCCAGCGCCGCCATGGTGCGGGAGAACCTAACCCTAGCCGCGCCTCCGCACGTCCCCATCGTCCTTCCTCCGATGAGTGTCCAAGGCCTCCGGCGTGCGCTTCTTCCCTAGCTGGAGTTGATGGTGCTCATGATTTCTCATTTGGTGCAGCGCAGCGGGCTTGCGGGTCAAGGAAAGTTTCGAGCTGCCACCTCCCTCATCGCTGTCCGCCTCCGACGGTAAGGCTCATCCTCCCCTGGCTCCGTTCTTGATTCTCCTTCGAGCGAGCTTCGTTCCGATCCTAACCCGACCGCTGTTGACCTCTCGCAGACCCGGGACGGAGAAGCGCGTGGTCACCGTCTTCCTCGGCGCGTCGTCCGCGTCGATCTCCGTCGCCCGTCGTCATTAGGAGCCCTCCATCTGACCTGAGCCATCCAGAGCCTTGCTGGTGAGCTCACCGTCCTTTTCCTTCCCTTTCCCCTCTGTTTAGCTCACGAATTGCTAGGCATCGCCGGTTTCCGCAACCGAGTCGCCACGGCCGCCGGTGAAAGGTCATCTCTAGTCTTGCTCTTTCTCGATTGGTCGGTTGTCTTGGCTTGTGGAGTAGTCCCGATTCTCGTGCGCTCGTTGGTGTGAGAAAAGGGGCGATTTTTCTATGGATTCATCAAGGGCCCCCTTTCCGCCGCCACGGTTTCTACCACCGGCGTGTCTCCGGTGACCTTTTTGGGTCGGGATCAGTGCGGTGGGGTTCGTGTGGGCATGAGCTACAGTTTGGTGGTTTCAATCCGCAGTTTTGGCAAAGTCTGGGACCTTCCCCCTCTGCGCCGCCGCCGCGTGGAACTCCGACGAGCTCTCGTGGCCTGTCCACGGCGAGCTGGTTGGAGGAGAGGTAGCCGACAGGTGCGCGGCGTCGCGTAGAGGACCATGGTGCGCTCGGATTGGCTCGCGGCGAGCTGTCTCGCCGGGGAGTGGAAATTCCGGCAGCTCGAGTGGAGGCGCTCGAGCGGCGCCGCCTCGTCCGGTGTGCTGGCGTCATGGTGACGTCAGCCGTGGACCCTGCCCGAGTGGGTTGGTCCATGAAATGGATTTTTGAATCCTGCATAGACTCGGTCCATGTGGACTACGGAGAGAGGAAGAGAGAGAGAGGAATGGTAGACCCGGTCCACGGAACAGTGTGGACTGCAGGAATATTCCGAGGTAATATTCTGAGAGAGCTCAGAATATTCCCTGGATTTTTCTTTTTCCCGAATTTCTAGAATTTCCAATATTCCATTTTTCTTTGGAAATTCATATCTTTTTCCCGGAGCGTCAGAAAAATACGCGGTCAGTTGCGTTGGACTCGTAGCGACGTGCTCTACGCGTTAGTGTATTTGTTGGCCCTGTTCTAGTAACATAATTTCCGTCGTTCGTTCCGTCCTTTACCTATTGCCTCGATTTGCGTGCCTAACCCGTTTTACGCGATCCGTGACAGAGGGTGCCGAGGAGTTTTCGCCGGAGCAGCAGTTTGAGGAGTTTCCACCAAAGCAGCCGTACGAGTACCCCGACTCCGCCTGGGACCAGCGTTTCCAAGGCAAGCCGCAATCCTTGACCACTCTTATTCCTATTTAGCAACTTGCATTAATTGACTCATGCATATGAACGGTTACTTGCACTTGTAGTATTCCTATGCCATACCATGCTTTCCTTGCCACCGATTGCCATAGGATGTTCTACTCGTTACTACTCGCATGCTTAGTGATTGCTTAGTTGCTTAATTGAACCCGACATGATGATTATACATGTTTTTGTGTTAAATAAATTGTAGGTGTTTCTTAGGTGTTGAGTTTTTGTACTAGATACCCTGTAGGTGATTTGCGGGGCGAGTGTAGGTGATTAGGTGTTGGGGGACTTTTGGGGAGTCCCTATTTAGAGAGTGCATGTTGCGGGCACGGTTGTGTAGGAACTTTGGGTTATAGAGTTCCTGTTGTGGTGGTACTTGTTGTTGAGACTGTGGTTCGAGGAGAGGGATTGGTGACTCGCCCTGGCAGCATAAGGACCGGCTCACAAGATATATGTTCCAAGCTTTTACTAGCATACCACGTGACCCGTATGGGTGAGCTGGATCAGGATACCTAGCAGAGGATTGGATGACCCGCCGTGGTGCAGAGTTAGTCTTAGTGGATTTTTGGAGCTTTTGTCTCGACCCATGAGTAGAGGATATCCCACCTGGCCTCGTGGTACGTTTTTCACACCTTTAGGACCTTTGTTTCGTGTTGTGGTTAGAGGATCCCGGACTCGAGGGACGGGCGCCTACCAGTTGATGCTTTGTTGATTGATCTTGTGAGTGTTGCTGTGCTTGGACCACGACGGTGATCTTATGTTTTAGTACTTCTTCACGTGGGTACGGATGCTTATTCTCTATAGAGATATATAATCTATACGTATAGTCTATCCCAAAGATATGGGCACTACCTAAGAGCATCCCGAGTGATTAGTATTTACTACTTCTCCTCTCGATAGGTGTTTTACTTCCGGCTTCGAGCTGTGGTTCCAGTGGAGGTGTGCTGGACATAAAATTTGACCCTTACAGGATTGTGTTGTTTCCTGCAAGGTCACTTATAAAATTTGACTAATAATAGAACTTGCTTCACGTAGACTTGAGGATTAATTGCTTTATGTGCTAGCCCTTGCCTATCCTTGAATTATCCAAGCATGCATACATTGTTGCTAGGTAGTTGTGGCTTGTTGAGTACTATATGAACTCACGGCTTTCCCACTTTGTTTTTCGGACGTTGGTACGGAAGAGTCCGTCGAGCCGACGGACGGTGCCGCCGGAGAGGAGTGACGGTCTCGCCTACACTCAAGTCGCATGTGGACTTGGAGTTCCATCACCGCTTCTTCATATGAGACGTTTCCGCTAGATTCCTTTTCATGCTATCTCGTTGGCCTGCGTGCCACGATCTTGTATCCATGATGATGAGATTTGAGTTTGAGACTATGTTAATGGATGATCTTTATTATCTTACCTTGTTTTAATTCTTTCTTATGGTTTGATGATACTAAATTGTGATGGATGTACGTGCCACACTCCTAGGAGTGGCAATGAGGTACAAAAGGTTTGGATTTCATTTTGGTGAAATTTGGGTCCTCACAATCAATCAATAATCTTTAATTAATTAAGTATAATGACCTTAAGACGTGTACGCTGTCATCAATACTATATCCAACGGATATTATATTTGGGGACTTATAAAAAAACTAGGTTGCAAGTTGTCAAAAACAGTCTTCAACGGGTGATCCAAATAGAATGCCCATTTAGGATTTCTATCTAGTTTCTCAAACTTTAATCGGATGAAAATTAGCAAGTTAGATCAGTGCCTTCCTCTCATCTATTGTAAAGCTAGATGGCATAATAACTACTACGATCTTGTTACAGTGGTCATTGGATTTGTTTCCCGATGATGTAAAAAATTCGGTATGTATTAGTGTTCGATAGCCTTGACTACAACTACATGCACTACGAAGTTATCATGAGTGTTATAAATTAGTAAGTGCACAAGTACAATTAAATAACGATAATTTCATGTAATAATACACTTTTCTCAATGATGTAGTGCTTATCTCAACTACGTAAAGAGAAGCAACGTGGTGCGTTACAAGATTCAGAATCAAATATACCTTTGTCACAAATTTATGGTATTGTAATTGGAAATGATGTTATTTATTCATCTATTTTACAATATATTAAACAAGCATCAGGTAGTGTCCACTATGGATACTACACATATGCGTATTCGAGTTTCGCTGCAACCTACTTGGGCGTCGTCTCTCAGGATACCACTAAAGAGGTACGTTAAGATTGTTTTTGTTTAATTTACATTCTTTTTGTTTTTTGCTTGTCATCTACTAACTTTCATGAATTTGTTGACACGGAGAACAAAAAGGCTAGAAGAGGTGAGGATACCGGATAAAAGGATGGTTTATGAAATCTCCAAGAAAGGATTTATGACGGTTCGAAAATATTTGAGTACAAATGACTTGTACTGCATTGTTGTTAGAATGTGTCATTTCTTGCTTAGGGAGGTCATCAATCCTCGTGGTCGTTTTTTTGGCGAGGAAAATGAGGTGACAAAGGAGCATTGAGCACTTTTTGAGTGGTGCGCTTCGGAACATCCAAATGAGCCCGGTGTAGTTGAAGATTCGTACAGTAGACTTAGTTTGCTTGAGTATTATGTGCACCTTGTGAAAACTTTGATGGATTTATGAATATTTTTGCGATGGAATTTTTAAATGCTAATGTGATGTATTTATTATCTATAATATGTATTTATTTTTTATTTTTTTAAAAATAATAGTGGCAGATTGACAATGCCAACCGTGGCTATAGTGTGGTTGGTTTGGTTTGCGAGTCTACGAATGGTTATTTGTAGCCTTGCAAACGTATCCACGTTAGGATAACCCATAGTTGTAGAGCCCCTCCAACTCGTGGCTATAGTACGTTATTACTATAGTGCAAGGGCAACACCAGGCTCTAGAAGCCCTTAACTCGTTAAATCACTTTAACACTCAATTAAAAATATTTTTATAACTTAAATTTAGTACCATTTTTTCTAGTTGTAGAGTATACATAGACGTAGCCATTTGAGATTTGTACAGTCCTAAATATGATGACAATTTTAAAATAAAAATTTTTAAATTGGGATAGTTGTTAAGATATAATATAATTTTTAAGTCATCCAAACCTTATTTATGTTTTTAAAAAAATTGACCTAAATTGATTGCATCTATAGTAGCATCGTCACATATTTTTCAAGGCTAGGTTATGTTTCATAATTTCAAGTTATTTAAATTGTGTTCAAATTTGAATTTAAATTCAAAGTTTAATTAACCATATTTCAATCTTTAACTCCTCCTAAGGTCCCATCTAGTAGTAAGTAATATAAAAAAGTTTAAATGGAGTTATTGTTCCAAATACGGTCAATTATACTTTGAATTTAAACTCATATTTGAACATTATTTAAATAACTCATAATTATGTAATATAACCTAATCCTATAAAAAATATGTGTTAATACTAGTATCGACGGATGAATTTAGGTAATTGTTTCATAATATTTTATGAAGGTTCTGATGACTTAAGAACTCAATTATCTCTTAGCAACTATCCTAATTTAGAGATTTGTATTTTCAAATTGTCATCATATTCGGGAATGTTCAAAGCTAAAATGGGTGCTTCAATGTATGCTCTATGTAACATCCTGTTCCATGGCTTAATAGGATTGATAGAATACTCATGTCAACAAGTTGTAACTTCTTTTCGAAAACTCATCTTTAAAGAACTCGAGGTTAAGCGTGCTTGGTTGCAGCAATTTAGGAATGGGTGACCGATCGAGAAGTCTTTACCGGGTGTGCACCAGTAAGGACAAAAGTGCATAGAAAAGACTAGTGTTGATCTCGTGAGAGAATTTTTGAGGACATATTAAGCTGCCGGTGTAAGCGGGCCCGGTCCGGAGTTGCGGGACGTTACACTCTACTACTAAAAAAATTGGTATTACTTTTTAAGTTGCAAAAGTATTTTTAATCGAGTGTTAGGGAGACTTAACAGTTAAGGACAAAAAAGAAAACGAAAAACTAGTTGGGTGACGGGTCCCACCGGACGCTCTTGTGACCCAATTGGCAGGCGATAGGTACCTGTCGCGATTGATGGGGCGGGAAAGCGAATACTTTTGCAATTTTATAGATTGAACGGTTATTTATATTAAATAATTTGTATTAATTTAAAATCACAAAAAATGGAAAGGAAGAAGTCTGATTTTTCTCCTGTAACTATTGCGGTAGTTCGTTTTTGATCCCTTAATTATAAAATCGGCTAGATGATTTCAGCAACTCTTAATACCATTCGTTTTTCCTTTCTAGTCTGTTTGGATAGGAGTATTCTCTGACATGGCATTGTGGTGGCATGTTATTTTTTTTATTTTCTCCTTTATTGACATTTCTTTTCTTCCAAAGATTGGCTTCAAGAGTTTAATAAATTAATATTTCTTTGTGCTCATAAAACAGAAGCTATGAAATAATTATTGTTTCTGAAAAATTAAATCAAATATTTTGGAATGCCACTTTGTTATTGTAAATTGAACAATTTATAGTTCAAATTTTATTTCAAATTTGGAAAAAATGTAATAACAATAATTGCTCTGTAACACCCACAATTAATTAAAAGATTTATTAGGAAAACCCATGACTTTTCCATGCCATAACCTTTGGCTTTCCTCTCTAAATCCTTAAAGGTGAAAGGGTACCTCAAGTGGGAGGCGTGACAACTGCTGGACACCAGGAAAATAAAAGGAGAAAAGCCAAGGAGAAGAGGAGGAGAAGGAAAGAAGAGGGAGAAGGAAGGGAAGAAGGGGTTGATCCAAGGAGGGGAAACGAATCCATGACGTCTCTCTAGCCATGATTGGAGATCAAGGTAGGGTCTTGATGTTACCCACTATGATTTTGGATAGATTAGAACCTAAATGTTACTCTCTCTGATTTTGGGTAGATTAGAAGCTAAGTTCAGCAGTAATGACGTTGAGTTTGGATTAGCCTCCTAGATTTCCCTCCTTGTTGTTCCTGCATGCAGCAGATTGGAGCCAATTTGTAGTCCTCTGTTTTTGACCCTCTTATAAACTTAGAAAAATATGAACCTTTGTAGGATCCGTAGAGGGTTAGATAATCTTTCCATAGAGTATTAGATCACTCTTTTTCGTGTAATACACAAGGAGCAATGCTGTTTTGAAGTTCAACTATCGATTTTTCCTCACAGCCTGCACAACATGAGTTGTACCCAGTTTTCTTGGACCTTAGGGTTCGAATGGAAATTTTGTATGAATACGCAAGTTGTAGATTATTTGATTATATTTCCAAGGAGTATTATATGCATTTTTTGGTTTAGTAGAACTAAAGTTATGAAAATCTAAAGTTGCAAATCTGCAGTTCAAGGACAGATTGTGGCGCTATTTTGATAGCTATTTTAGCCATAGTAGATGTCGAAATTGAATACCAAAGTGGTAGCTCTTTTTGTGTATATGTTTATAGTGTTTACTTTTGTAATATCTGTTATAGTTTTAAAAATACAAAATAGTTAAGCAAGACTGCATCTAGCAACCTAAGGAGTCGCTTGTCTCTTTTCTTCTTTCGTGGGCTAGAAGCGTAGGATTGTTTTAATAGTGGTTAATTTTCTTTGTATGGTTGTTTTGGTGCTGAGTTTTACTTGTGATCAGGTGGTGCTCCTTCTACAGACCGTGCTTAGCTTTTGGCTTGATTGTTAAAGAAGGCAAGTAAATGTAGCGCAGTAGTCTACAAGCTTTCACTTGTTATTTGAGTTGCATCCATTTAAATTCAGTATTCACACAAGCCAGATAATTTGATAAATTGATTTATTCTTTTATCTTGAAGTACATTTTATATTGAGGTAATGCTCCATATATTTGAAGTTTGAAGTACATAAATTGCATACATAATAATCTTGCATTTTTGCACTTTTCGTTGGATGCATATGAAGACACTATAGCCCTATGTTGGTGCGGTAAGTACCGGTACAACAACGCACATTGAATATAGCAATGTGGTTGCAGCCCTTACTTCCTTTTGTTTGGATTTGAGGGTAGAAGTGAAGACATGCATTGCATTGCATCTTTGCATATGAATTATGAAGGAGGATACTTGTGACTTTGTTGATTTAATTCTATACATGAGGACATTCATGCTACAGATTCTCTATGATGTTGATTCTCTATGATGTTGTTACGTATTTAAGTTGTTTCTTAATCTACTCAATTTAAATAACTTGTCAAAGCAATTTGCTTGCTGGGGTTTTCCATAAACCTCATATGCTTTATCTCCACCTTCAGGTACTGGAGTTTGAAGATGATGATGGTGGGATGGGAATAGCGACACATGTGCACTGTTTTGGTCCTATTATCATATCAATTACATGTGTTGTAATAATAATGACCGCTCTAGAGTTTGATGCACTGTTTGTTTGTTTCTAAAGATGATGGATGCTTCCGTGAACTCTATTTTTTTTTATATCTTTGTTGTGTTGTAGAGCAGTAATGCCTCTAAATATGTTATGGTTATTTGGGGGTGTTACATGTTCCATAACTCATGTACTTTGGGCACAATTTTTCATAATTTTCTAAGCTTTATAAGCTAAGTATTTTCTAATTCTATTTTCAAAGTGAATTTCTACATGAAATTTTAAACATTTACGCACACGATAAAAATATAAATTTAAATACTCAACATGAATGCATAATAAATTTTAATAAAATACCGATATTTATTAAATTATTTTAGAAAATATTCTCTGGTTTAGGAAAAATATTAACACATTATTGAAATCCATTTAAATTTTAATCTAATTAAAAAAATATATTCAGGCTGTTACAAAATTCCATATATCTGGTTTGACTACAATGCTGGATTGTTTGCATCTGTCAATGTTATTTTGACATTTACTGATCCTTTGAATCATATGATAGTTGTTTTACACTTCACGGTTTATTTGTTCATTTATCGGTTTAATTGTTGTACGTGAATGCAATTTGTTCAAATTGTGGGAATAG
The DNA here is from genome assembly GCA_031894775.1 of Chloris gayana. NCBI lineage: Eukaryota > Viridiplantae > Streptophyta > Magnoliopsida > Poales > Poaceae > Chloris > Chloris gayana. The sequence continues at coordinate 514,466 of JAUNZO010004812.1, read as the reverse complement.
ACATGGCGAATAATTTAAAGTGATGGTATAAAATAGAAACAACTATTAGCTACTCCGTTGATGAGGCAGAATTGATTTTCACTACCATCGCTAACAAACCTTGGATGGAATTGAAAATCAGAGATAGAATAATAAACTTTTCACTATAGTTTGGACGAACAATTAGTCCATGCTTCAAAGAGATATTTGACTAATTGTTTTTGATGAAGATATCTGACAAATTGTTAGCTGATTAATAGGTCGTCTAGATTAACAATTATTTTTAGTGCATTGAAAAATCCAACGATGATTATGTGAAAAAAAGTTGCAACGGTTATGTCCTGTCCGTTCATGTGATCTTTCTTGGCGGAGGGATCTATGCCTACTTGCCTCCACGAAATGTGGAAACGCCGGTCGAGGTCAGGGAAGAATTCATGGCCCAGCTTGGCCGGGAATTGTTTAATTTAAACATCGTGGAGATCACATACATCAACGACACTTTTTTTTTTGGTGGCGAATCATGCATCGACGACCTTGACGCAGGCGTCAACAATGTCGCGACTAGCACCGGCGACACTCGTATTGCCATGGTCAATAGTCCGACCACTGTGCACGCACACATTTAGCATGAAGCGTGGAACACTAGCAATAATGGGCAGGAGATGAATGAACTCGACGAGGACAGTGACGGTCCGGCATGAAAGTGGGTGAAGGTCGATTAACTAGTACAAATAATACTCCCTCCATCTAGTTGAGAGTGTCTAGGTTCATAGCATCTTCCATGAGTAGATAGCCGCTACGTCCAAATTCATAACATCTTTGATGATCTTAGTCGAGAGCTAAAACGCCAAATATTTTTTAGATGGATGGAGTAGTTTGACTGACTTCAACAGACAAGGCATCCTGCCATGCAAATGTAAAATCCCTACTGAGCATGTCCTACAACCACTCCAACAGGTAATTAAAAGGGAGACAAACTACATTTGGAGGAGAGAGGAGATGCAAAAATACACTCTCCCTCTCCTCAAAGGCAAATGGTGAGTGCGTTGCTCGTGTGGCATGGAGGGAGCTGCGGCGTGACGCTTGCTCGTGTGGCATGGAGGGAGCTGCGGCGTGACGCGCCCGATGGCCAGGGAGCCCGGCCGTAGGGGCTGAGTGGCGACGGCGCGAGTGGCACGTAGTGACGCGGGGCCGAGCGGGCTAGCCCGGGCACCATGGTTGTGGGGGACGCGAAGTCGAGCATCTCTGATGGGTGAGCTGCTCCAGCGGCGCGCGGGGGCGCGAGGTGGTGGTGGGTGGAGCGAGTGCTCGTGGGGGTGCGAGGTCCAGCCGCTCCGGCCGCGCGTCGCAGGAAGGGCGAGCGCAGGCGTGGCCGCGGAGAGCGCAGCTGGGTGGCAGCGGCGTGGGCGTGCACAGGTGCGACGGGCACCGGGATCGACGATGGCACACATGGAGGGAGGCTGCGGCAGCACGCGCTGGGGACGGCAGCAGAGGAGCCCATCAGGGAGGCGGGTCCTGGACGCCGCCGCCGCCACGTCTGCGCGGGGCACAGTGGCATGGACGCGGAGATGGCGATGGTGGATTTGCCTTTGCCTCCTTGCTGTTGGAGAGGAAGGTTGGAGGAGGACCAATAAAATACTGTTCACGCCAGATAAAGTGTATTCTGTCTCTGAAAAACAGCTTTTATTATTGAAGTCAGTCTTAGAAAATGCAATTATAGATTTGCAATTGAGCGAGATACTTGTATGTGTATACGAATACATGAGTTTGTGTTGTCACTACAAGGCATATGACATTCTATCATGATTTTAGAGTGATAATGATCAATTCGTCACTAATTTACTATGTTTATGACAAATGATAAATTTTAATGATGACGAAGATTAGATATGTGTCATAAAAGTTGATATGACATGACAAATTTGGAGCGTCACGAGAGTCAAACTAAGATGATCACAATTTGGTGACAATGGCAAATAGTCATAGTTTTTTTTGTCTTCGTCACAATTCTTTTGTTTTCATTTATGTTTTCTATATGTGCTCCAATACTTTTTCTTTGAATTAAAGAAAAACGGTTTTCTCAACCCGAATTAGTAGAGCACTCTTGGCAACCTTGCAGGTTAAAGGCGACATTATATTAGGTTTGCTGCATCGATGTAATTAGTTTTGTATGTATATTCCGTACATGAGTAGGAGGCATGAATTACATATTTTTGTGGATGTCACATGTACGCTTGGTTAGTGATGAAATTGACTTTGTACAATTTTGGAATAGAAGGGGATCGCATGGAATTGAATGTATGGGCTGAAATGTACAGATAAATGTTGGCTTGCATACATTATAGTGTGCTTGTAAAAATATATATTGTTTTTATATATATAAGCCCATAATTTATTTTTCTGGTCCACAAATTAAACGGACCAGGCCATGAAGCAATTGGGCTAATTCAATAACGAATTTAATTGGTCCATTTCAGAAAATGTCAGACCTGAACACAAAAAAAAGCCTAATATGAGCACTAAACAGCCCAGCCCATTATATGTTGCCATGTTGGCTTTTGTGAGGTTTTTAGGTTAACTAATGACGAAAAATAAACATAATGAAATAGTGACGAAGAAAGAATTGTCATGAATAAATTGTGACGTAAACAACATAAATCGTCATAGAATATCTTTTAATACAGACATTTCGTGGCAACGAAAAATAAACATAATGAAATCACTGGCTCGTCACCAATTTTATTATATGACATATTTTTGAGGTCTTATGAAAAAAAAACGAATTGTCATAGAATGTCACGTCTCTTGTAGTGTGTATTACATTGCAAAACATATACACGAAGTATAAGTACTCAATTTGCGACTACTACCACACGAGTTTAACATGTCTGCGCTGACCAAAACCAATACACCGAGGTGTCCACATATCATCTCTAATTTAGTGGAAATATATTTCCGTTACCAAGAAAATAGAACTACATTACTCTCTATGTATGTCGTCATTAAATTGTTCTTACACTTTTTATAAGCTGAAACATTGTGTGAAAAATGAGTAGTAATCTGTAATGGGGTTGTATATATAGCTGAGATGAAGAGAAGTACTTGCCTTGAAAACTTCTCCATACGTACCACTGCCCAGTTTTTGGTCCTCGGAAAATTTATCCGTAATTTCTTCTAATAATTGCAATGACATAACTTTCGGTACATCTTCATAATGGGAAAGTAATTTCATACTATGTGCCATGCTCCGTTCACGCCAGCTGTGTGGATAGAAAAGTTAGCTATATAAGAACAGATCAATTTTTCATTACTTACTATTTTACATAAAAGAATGTTTATTTGGATCAATATTCCTCTGATTTCCCCGCCGCTGGAACCACTCCCAAGCCCAAGTAAACTAGCACCACGCACACACACGTACGAGTTCTCCATAAGGTAATATAAGAACAATATTTCTCCTAAAGGAAGATGAACTTCTACGTACGCTACTTACACCAGGGGAACTTGTGTCCACCTAAAGTACGGTCCATGCATCTGTGAATCCTAGATTACTTTTTAGGGTCAACTGAGAAACATGTTCAAGTAACACACACTTAAAATACGATTCATTGTTGGATCAGTCCTTTGACCAAGATGAAGACAATGAAAATATTGGATATGAGACACTGCCTGTTATAAGAATGATCATTAGTTTCGAGGATAAACCCAGATTCGTTGGAAGTAAGTCCAGTTAACAAAAAGAAAACCAAATAAAAGAAGAAGAAATGATCCATTTGGTAAACAGACCATGAACTGGAAGTGGTATGAACTAGTTATAGCGCTAACCTGGGAAGGGCCTTTGGGGCCTTCAGGGCGAAGATGCTACTATTTTGTTTTCCGTCGCTAGCACTAAAATTGATGGTAGAGGCTGGATGCAGGCTACAAGATCCCAGTTTATAAGCAAATTCCTCGCAAAAAAAAAAGTTTATAAGCAAATTGGTCTTCGGATGCCGAGCCTCTGGTACATAGTAATTTTTTTTAAGGAAAAAGTCCATTTTACTCCCCGAACAATTCACTTTGTCCAAATTACACCCGAACAAAATTTTGACTCGCTTTACCACCTCAAACAATTTAAGTTGGCTCAAATTACTCCCTTATGCAATTTCTCTTTTTTGTTTCTCTTTGTACGTTTGAATTTGAAGCTCAAATTTTGCATGATGATAGATGGTACCATTCTCTATATAAATGAAAATATTCTATATTTTTTTAGAATATTTTGTATACAATTCTAGACATGTATGATTAATATGATATTTGATGCTATTAAACTATAAAATATATGTTTAAAATATATATTATATTTTTTTAACGTAAGGTTCAATGAAAACTATCATTGTGCAAAATTTGAGCACTAAACTTAGCTCATACAAAGTGAAATATAAAAGAGAAATTGCATAAGGGAGTAAATTGTACCAACTGAAATAGTTTGAGGGAGTAAAGTGAGCCAAGATTTTGTTCGGAGTGTAATTTGAATAAAGTGGATTGTTCGGGGAGTAAGATGGACTTTTCCCTTTTTTTAATTATGATACATGGTAGTTGACTCAGCAAAAAGATTCCGTTGGTCCGACCTTCTAGTACGGTGGAAGAGGCAATGGGTTGTCGTGGTCGATGATGCTCGCAACTTGGTCTAGGGGGTCTAGTGGATCCGCCAACTAGACATGTGCAGTACGAAGGTAGAAACGTTATCACCGTCACTCGATGCAACAGCAAGATTACGACATGGGCCCATCCAATTTTGAAATAATCACTACAAGAATGATGGCAATGCGCCAAAAACCGACTCTAGCAGCTGTTGAGGCGGCCAGGCGCTGAAAATAAGTAGCAGGCGGGTTTGGTGGTACGAAACGGTCGTTGCAGCTCAAATGAAAAAACAAGCGAGGCTCACGAGAGGGCCGCGCACCGCCGCCTGGCCTGCCCGCCGACTGACCCCGACGGAGATGGGGCTGGCCAGATCCGGTCGCCGCTTGCCGGAGAGCGGGTGGCCGCGGATCCAGCCGCCCCGCCACCGGTTGTGCCCGCCGGAGAGGGTGGCAGCCCTGTTATAAGCGTCATGACCATTGGAATGGCATGAATGATGGTTTTGGTGACTGATATAACAATCATGAAATTGGCATTCTAGCTCTTGACACGGAGATTAAGAAGAGAAGGAATAAAGTAGATACGTAGGAAACGAGGAGAAAAGAGATAGATATAATGATCTAATATCGACTCTTGTGGAGTTGCAGGTCTTATACATATACAACATATATAATGATCAAGCGGTGGATGACATCTCTAAGACGGCTAAATCTCATAACAAGATAAAGATCCTTCTTGGTATATCTCTCCTGGAGATTGTGGTGATCATGGAGAAGAAGGATGGTCATAAGAAGCTCTTGAAAGAGATTGCGGTCAAGAAGGATGAACAAGGTTAAGGACAGCTAGGCCCAAATGCGTGTAGTTGCTTGGCTAGATTAATAGGTTGTGTCCTTAGGATAAAACAGACTATGAAGAGGTATAGGCCGTAGTTGAGGGTCATCCTAATAGAGAATGGTATGGATGTTTACATGATGCTCTTGGCACTGGTTTGATCAGAAGAAGAAAGGTGTAAAGGCAAGGTTGCTGATGGGTAAGCTGAAATCAGTGGAGAAATCAAAGATTGACATAAGAGAAGATAACCCATCTTGGATCAAATCAATACTTGTCAATGACTACTACTGTGATAAATGTCATCAAGATGGATATACAAGGAAAGACTGTCCGAACCAAGGCAGTTCTAAGTTATCAATGGTCTTAGATCAACAAAAGAAATTGCTAGAAGAAGAAGACCATCTTGGAGATCACAAGGAAGAAACTACCAAATCAACAAAAATGAAAAGAATGAGTTCATTAAGACATGCTCATCCAAGTGGAGTTTAAAGGAAACAAAAGCAAGATGGCATCCAAGTATATTGACACATCAGCATGGATGCCAAAGAAGAAGACTTAGAAGACTTGGAGTGGTGGACCGCGAGCAATATAGAAGATCAAATCAAGTCCACCACAAAACGTCATGGGCCTCATCGAGCACCTACACTTCAAGGAGGTTTTTGTTGTTTTCATGTTGTGTTTTTCCTTTATGCATTGCATGGTAATATAGGACTCTCTTGTGACTAGTATGTTTGCATTTCATGCATATATAAATAACTAAAAAGAATAACACATAAAAACTAGTGAGTGTCTAACATTCTCAAGATAGCTTTAAGCAACGAGGGAGAGCTTGAGAATGACAGGTGATAGGATCAAGGCTGATCTTCTAAGAGGTAGATGGGTAAATTCGATTGTGGGGAACTCGACGTTGACAATCAGGATTCGAATCAATATGATCTGACCCTGCAACCGCTACACCACTGGGACCTTGCTGAAAAGGCTTTTCCTGCAAGCGAATCGAGAACACAAGCAAGAAGGTATAAACACACAATCTGCTATTGAAAATATGGATGAAGAGCGAGATGTATTAAAGTTCAAGCACTCGATTCAAAAATACTAATCGCCACAATCACGGTGAACTAGAACATGGGCCCTGGATCACGAGTACAAGGACTTATCGCCACAGTTACAATGAATCAATCGTAGTTTCTCGAGAAAAGTTTAGAACTAAACAAAATCCGAGTCTAAATGGTGGTGGCTATTGAGTTTTATGATCTAGGACGTGCTAGGGTTGGTGGCGAATCAGGAGAGAGGTGTTGGCACTCCCTAGGTGCCCGTTTTATGTGTGAATATCACCCTAATTAGAGCATGATTGATACTAATATAGGCCATTTACCTATGATATTAGCTATATATTTGTATATGGATCGTTCCGGAGCTTTATTGTAGAAATTGGTTAAATTGACATAAATGAAGACATTATGGAGGATATGGGTCAAAGACAGAAGAAAGACCCGAGAGATGGGCAACCGTGTCGATCGACACAACCATATGCTGATCGACACATATAGAAGGTTATTTGCATGGGATATATGAAGATATTTATCCGGAGGCGATTAAGGAAACTTCAAGACTCAAACATGTGATGCAAGACATTATCCCAAAGATTATGACAAAGAGGGCCTACATCACTACCGGAAATCGTGTAGCTGCCGTGTGCCACTAGCACACGACAAACAACTTCGTCGTAGGTGGTCCACGACGAAAGCCCGACGGCGATGGGCGTAGACGGAAAGCCTCCTTCGCCGTGTGCCAAAGAACGGGCACACGGCGAAGTGTTTGTCGTGTGCCAAGCCCTGCACACGGCGAAAATAACAGCACCGTCAAAATGTTTTGCCGTGTGCCACATCATCTGCACGAGCAAAGTAGTTTCCTTTGCCGTGTGCTACGAGCGCGGCACACGACAAAATTGTTTTGCCCTTTGCCGTGTGCCAATGGCCAGCACACGGTGAAATGTGGGCTTTGCCGTGTGCCGCTGGGTGGGGCACACGGCAAACATATGGTCACTTTGCCGTGTGCGTGCTCGGCACACGGCAAAGTGACCAAACTGAAATGCCGATATGGTCACTTTGCCGTGTGTCGGGCCCCTAGCACACGGCAAAACGACCATCAGGTTTCACTTTTTTTGTTTTTTAGCCCCGATCAACTCATTTACATTTCAAACAGCACATATATCAAACACATCACAAATATATCACACAATCATCAATTCGTTGCACATATCATCGCACGACACATATATCACAAATAAAACACATATATCATCCATTTGTCTCATAACATCACAAATATCGTCACAAACAACACATAACGTCCATAGGCCGTCCACGAGAAGAACAAACCATGATTTCACGGATGTGGATCGAAGGGTGGTGGCTCGAACGGCTGTGGGCCGAAGGGTGGTGGCTCGAACGGCGGCACTTGTGGGAACAACTGCTGCGGGGGCAACGTAGGTGACATGTTCACCGAGGCATTCGATGCCACCGATAGGTTCTATAAAAAGTATAAAAGTTTGCAAACCGGACAATAATCATTTTAGTTAAGATTGTAAGTTTCTACAACATCTAATTCTCTAGGTTATCTTAGTATCTAAGTGAATGTAAATGGAATAATGTTTCTTGATTACTAAGTCTCTAATTCTTAAAAATGAATCAACAAGGTTACAAAGTAGATTACTTGAGGAGTGACAGAAAACATATGAGACATAGTTGGAGGCGGTGCGGTGGTAGTCCTGCTGCCAACTCAGCTTGCATGTAAGCAATGTAAGTGTCACACCCCTATCCCGAAGGATAGTTAAGTGTGGTACGGATCGCCTTGGGAGATGATTGACGAAGCAACCATACATAGCATCACATTAACAAACATACATGATTTGCAAGGTTACATAATTAAGTCTTGATTACAACATAGAGTTCGAATAAAAGATACATTAGGTTCGAAATTAAGTCTTACATAGCCATGATCTTTGTTCGAAATTAAAGTGCGGAAGCGAAATACAACTCGACGATACATAGATAACTTAAATGAACCATGCCGGCCTAGGCCATGGCTCACTCATCATGGGTCGGAGAGCTAGGAACCCATTCAATGGTCCACTCTTTGGGCTCATCTCCATCCCAAACCACCTTACCACAACAATCACAAAAACCGGCTTGCGGAAAACCCGTAATCAACATGTAGTGGCAAAGCCTGAGTATCTAACATACTCCGCAAGTCTTACCCGTCAAATTGGCCGTCTAAGGCCGACTCCTAGATGCATGGGGCTTGACCGGTTTGACTTGGCATTTTTGCATAAATAGCACCTATGCTACTTAGGTTGGCAATTTTTATTACTTGGCCAAATTAATAGGGTGGTTGCATAAAAGAAACTTTAGTGAGCATGCTAACAATACAAGAGTTTGCAATACAATTGAATATCAAAATAAAACAGCAAGCTATTCAATCTCCTTCCATTACTACACATTGCGGACTGCTCGAATCAAGTGGTACTCATTAACCGAGAGGAAACGGCGATAATTATCGAATTATTAATCCTGCAGGAAAGAACCCAAATGCACGACATACGCATCATTTAAGAACACGTATGGCCACCGTTCGCGAGTTCATCATAAAGTAAAACACGGGGCCACCGACCCCGAGTACATGTCCCCTTGCGACCGTTCAACAACGCGCCCAAGGCTTAACCCATGTACTCTCCAACGGTCCTCAACCCGTGCAACCACCGTGCCAATCACATCACCTCCGGGTCGGTGAGATATCCGGCTCACTTTACAACTTACAAGCTACATAGGTTTACCAATCCCCATAAGAAAGGTATGCAAGTGGTACACAACTCAAACTTGTTCGCGGGCCACAATGGGGTGTTCTCAATTTTAACCAAATTCATCATGTTCAAGTTTAATCATAAACCATAGGTGAGATTCCCCATTCTATCGTTGACTCCATAAACCGAGCATAGCATTTCTATCGGAGGTATGACTCATACTCTACATAGGACATATAGGGATTTATGCACGTGGATTTCCAAGCAATTCCTAGAACTTAAATGCACATTCATCATCCTTAATATAGTGATAAAAGAAAGACATTTCAAAATAATAGGAATGCACCGGGGCTTGCCTTGAGAGTGATCGAAGTTAGCACTAGCCTCACAAGCGTTGAGCGTGGCAATAGCTTCTTCCGGCGGAGTCAATTCGGCGTCGTCACCTAAGGAATGAAATGCAATGCATAAGTCATATGAGCACAAGGTCGATGATGAGAGTAATGCATGGGTGCTGTTTTGTAAAGATTCATATGAGTATGTAATTCAAAAGTTGGTTTGTTCGAACCCTAATAAGCATGACATGTCTCTTGTCTTCTTTTACGGGACCCAATTACATGAACAAGCATAACTATACTAATATAAATTGAGTAATGACTTGATGCATAGACATGAGTGCTGTGGTTAGTGTAGGTTTAGCACTAATATCTTAGCAAGTTTTTATAGTACAATACGAAGAAATCACATGCGATGACGATTCCCTTTTAGAATAGAAATTTGATTTCAAAATTCATACATAGGTGAAATACATAAAACCTTTTGACTAAACCTGCCATGGGGTGCTAAAGGACATAATGAACAGTAGACATTACATAAACATGCATGAACAGGATTTTTAATGACATAAAACCATTTATGTATGTGCTGAAAATGACCCTTTTGAAATTTAGATCTAGGGTTTGCAAAAATCATTACTTAACATGCTCAAAAATTAACATGGGATTTTCTACATATGTACAGTACCAAAAGGAAATTAATTGCCAAGTTTCATGCAAAAATAATTTATACAGAATTAATTAAAAATTAAATACAGAGAATGCAAGAAATGCAATAACTTGAAAAATATGAAATGAAATGCAGATCTTCCAGTGCCAAAAATTCATGTGTGTCAGGGTGAAGACTTTGGCCAAGTGGCTTTTAATTTGGATTTATATTTTTAAAGTTATGGCTTAGTTAAGTTTTCAGGGGTTGACTTTTGTCATTTTTGTAAAAATGTGAAAATGACCAGATCTGAGGAGTTCATGTTACTTTTATGAAAGTACAGGTCCTCTAGTTTCCAAAACATTTTAGTTTGCAATTTTTGGACAATTCAAACGCCAGATATGAATTTTTCAAACTTGAATGAAGTTCGGGTGTATTTACGGATTTGCCACTGGTTCATTTTTTTAAAACAGAGGCGGCGCGCACTCCGGCGACGGTGGCCGGCGCCGGCGAGGTTCGCCGCGGCGGCGTTGTGCCGGAGCTCATCCTCCGGCCTTTGGGGAAAAGGATGCGCGCGGCACGGGGCACACGCGCGTGGCGACGACGGGCCCGCGCGACGGCCGGAGCGCCGGCGACGCGGTGCGGCGGCGGGCGGCACTCGGCGGCGTCGCGCGCCGCGCACGAGGGACGAGAGGAGGTGCGGTCTGGGGCAAAAGCTTCGCCTCACCTTGGGGAACGACGGCGTCGGCGTGGGTGGCGATGAAGGGGACCGGGTGTGGGGGCTCGACGGGGACCGGCGGTGGCGACGGCGGCGGCGGCACCCTTTCTTCGAAATTCGCGGGACTGGCTGCACCCAAGTGGAACCAGGTCAGAGGGGGAGGTCTAGGGGGTGCCGGCGCACTTACTTGAGGGAAATATAGGGGAGGGATAGGCTCGCCTAGAGGCAGGAGCTCGGGCGGCGTCCATGGCGGTGGCGGCCGGTTTTCTCTCCGCGCGAGCTGCGGTGAGGGAGGCAGTGAGGCGGTGGTGCGGCGAGGAGCGTGAGGGAGCTTCCAATAATTGGTGGCGAAGAGTTGGCGGCCTTTGGCGCCGTTTTCTAGAGGGGCGAGGGTCGGGCGGCGCACGGCCGGCGAGGGAGGTTCGGGCGGCTTCAAAAATAAAACCAAAAATATGGGAAGACTCAGGATGATTCCCTTTAATTTTCATCTTAAAGTTTGAAGTTCCAAAAATGCTTCCAAAAATTCGTACAAAATTCACAAGTAGCAGTGTTTCAGATTTGAATTTGAATTTTTGGGCTTTCAAAACTTTGTTCAAAAATTTTGTAAAAATACTGTAAATTCATCTTTTTACATGAGCAATCCAGTGGTGCAAAAAATATGTGGGTAGTGTTTTTATAATTTTTTGCATCTTTGGTTAGGCTAGGGTTTAGGAGTAGGTTTTTCCTTTTTCCTTTTTATTTTTCTTCTTTTCCTTTGGGTAATTAGCATTAGTACTTCATTAGTGAGGTGATTAGGGTACTAACTACGGGATTAGCCTTAATCGTGACATGGGATGTCACAGCCCTCCCCCTTAAAGAAATTCTCGTCCCGAGAATCGCTACGAATTAAGGAGAGGGAGTGCGAAAATTTACCGATTTGTGTGACGCGAGGAACTCGGGAAAATTCTTCTCTAGAAAATCCTCTTGTTCCCAAGTTGCTTCTTCTTCGGTGTGATTACTCCATTGCACTTTATAGAAGGTGATGGTGCGATTGCGAGTTACCCGGTCGTTTTGATCGATAATCCGGACGGGGTATTCGGGGTAGGAGAGATCTTCTTCTAGTTGATCGGTGTCGGAAATGACCACATCTATCGGAGGCTTCAAACATTTCTTGAGTTGAGATACGTGGAACACATTGTGCACTCGAGCAAGACTTTCCGGTAATTGCAATCGGTAAGCAACCGCGCTATGCTTTTCCACAATCGGATACGGTCCGATATAGCGAGGTGCTAACTTTCCTTTAATTCCAAACCGAGATACGCCCTTATTCGGAGAGACACGAAGATAAACGTGATCTCCCTTCTCGAATTCCAAGGGGCGTCTCCTCTTGTTAGCGTAGCTCACTTGACGAGATTGTGCGGCTTTCATGTTGGCTTGAATTTGTCGAACCTTCTCTTCGGCTTGGGTGACAAGATCGGGACCAAAAGTAGTTCTCTCTCCCGCTTCCGACCAATTTAAGGGTGTACGACAAGAGTGACCATACAATGCTTCAAATGGTGACATTCCCGAACTCTCTTGATAGCTATTGTTGTACGAGAATTCGGCGAACGGAAGACAATCATCCCAATTTCCTCTATTTTCCATAGCACATGCTCTCAAGATATCCTCCAAATATTGATTCAATCTTTCGGTTTGTCCATCCGTTTGCGGGTGATATGCGGAGCTTCTAATGAGGGTGGTACCAAGACAAGAATGCAATTGTTCCCAAAAGCGAGATACAAATTGCGGACCTCGATCGGAAACAATGGTTTTAGGTACTCCATGCAAACATAACACTCTTGAGATGTATAGCTCGGCATACTTCTTGGTATTGTAGGTAGTATGGACGGGGATGAAATGTGCGGACTTAGTTAACCTATCCACAATAACCCAAATTGAATCGTGCTTCTTTGATGTGAGAGGCAATCCAACGATAAAATCCATAGCAATGTCCTCCCACTTCCAAACGGGAATCTTCAATGGGTTCAATAATCCGGCTTTTCTCAAGTGGTCGGCTTTCACTCGTTGACAAGTATCACACTCGGCCACATACCGTGCAATCTCACGCTTCATGCGTGTCCACCAAAACTTGTCTCTTAGGCCGCGATACATCTTGTTGCTACCGGGGTGTATGGAGTATTTAGACAAATGTGCCTCATCCATTATTTTCTTCCGTAATTCCATATCCTTCGGAACAACGAGACGTTGGTTGAACCATAATACACCATTGTCATCTTGTCGGAAACATGTAGCTTCATCTTTCTCCTCTTTTGCCGAATAAATTCCATACCTTCGTCCTTCTTTTGCGCCTCAATAATTTCCTCACGAAGGGTAGGAATGAGAGCTAGATTATATAGCGAACCATAGGGAATGACTCGAAGACTCGGTTCACTAGAATCTGAAATTTCCGAGTTTTCCATAGAACAACCGGTAATATGATTGCATTGATCCTTGCGACTCAAAGCGTCGGCAACCACGTTAGCTTTACCCGGATGATAATGGATTTCCAACTCATAATCCTTGATTAATTCCAACCATCTTCGTTGTCTCATATTCAACTCTTGTTGGGTGAAGATATATTTGAGACTCTTGTGATCGGTGTAAAGATTGACAAGATTTCCAAGTAGGTAATGCCTCCAAGTTTTCAAAGCAAGGACAACCGAGGCTAGCTCCAAATCATGAGTGGGGTAATGTTGTTCATGTTTGCGAAGTTGACGAGAAGCATAAGCAATGACACGACCTTCTTGCATTAGCACACATCCTAGACCGGTGCCGGACGCATCACAATACACGTCAAACGGCTTGGTGATGTCGGCTTGTGCTAACACCGGGCGGATGTCAAATGCTTCTTGAGAGTTTGGAAGGCTTCTTCACATTCACGGCTCCATTTAAACTTAGCATCTTTCTCCAACAATTTTGTCATAGGCTTGGTTATGCTTGAAAAATTGGGAATGAATTTCCGATAATAGCCGGCAAGACCTAGAAAACTCCGGATTTGTCTCACCGACCTTGGGGATTTCCAAGCAAGCACGTCTCCCACTTTACTTGGGTCAACGGCGACACCTTCCGCGGAAATAATGTGACCCAAGAAAGGCACTTGCTTCAACCAAAATTCACATTTGCTAAACTTGGCATACAATTGATGATCACGAAGCCGTTGGAGAACAATGCGAAGGTGTTCGGCATGCTCTTCTTCGGACTTCGAATAAATAAGAATGTCGTCAATGAAGACCACGACAAACTTATCCAACTCGGGCATAAATACCGAATTCATCAAGTACATAAAATGAGCCGGGGCATTTGTGAGCCCAAAAGACATGACGAGATACTCAAAGAGACCATACCGCGTAGAGAATGCGGTTTTTGGAATATCTTCGGCTCGGATCTTGATTTGATGGTAACCGGATCGGAGATCAATCTTAGAGAAAACCTTAGCACCAACTAATTGATCAAAGAGAATATCAATCCGAGGGAGCGGGTATTTATTCTTAATAGTTACCGCATTGAGAGGGCGATAATCCACACATAGACGTAGCGTCTTGTCCTTCTTCTTCACAAAGAGAGCGGGACATCCCCACGGAGATGAACTAGGACGAATGTATCCTTTATCCATAAGCTCACCCAATTGCTCTTTTAAGATTGCTAGCTCATTGGGAGCCATCTTGTACGGCCTACGGAAATTAGTGCCGTACCGGGTTGGAGCTCAATTTTAAACTCGACATCCCGATCGGGTGGCATGCCCGGTAAGTCATCCGGAAAAACATCGGGAAACTCACATACCACGGGAATATCCTCAATCCGTTTCCCTTCAAGATGGTAAATTTTTGAAGTGAAGAATTTTGGATGGGGCAATCGGAGAATAGATGAACCATGGAGTGGGGAGTTTAGGTGAACTTCACGAGAATCGATATGTAAAACGGCTCTATGGAGTTTCATCCACCTCATACCTTGAATTATATCTATTCCTTGCCCACATAAAACTATGAGAGATGAGGGGTATATTTTTCTTTCTAGGTGTAGTGGGACTTGCCTCAACTCTAGGTTTGTTTTTATTTTTCCACCGGGTGATGTGATGATATAGGGAATATCCAAAATGGTGGGAGTGAGTTGTAGGGTTTTTGCACATGCTTGACTAATGAAATCATGAGTTGCACCCGAATCAAAAAGAACCAAAGCGGAGTGGTTGTTGACCGAAAACATACCCGAAAGTACCGGTTCTCCCGCTTGAATCTCTTCGGCCGTGGTATAGTTGACTCGGCCATTCTTAGCATTCGGAGTGGAGGATTGATTGCGGTTCCCATTCCCATTATTCCCATTGCGGTTTTGATTGTTGTTGCCGCTTCCGGAACCATTGTTGGTGTTGTTGTTGTTGTTGCCCGGGTTGCGTGTCGGAACACGGCAATCTTTTGCGAAATGACCCGGACGTCCACAATTAAAGCACGGACCTTGCGGACCGGGCCTAGCACCTTGGTATTGCTGCTGTGGAGGGCGGAACGAGGAGGTATGCTGCTGGTTTCCACCGTGGGAGTGGTGGTGTTGCTGCGGTACAAGCCGACGTGTGCCCCCGTCGGCGGCAATGCGGCCCGAAACTTCTGTCCGGTCGGGGAAGTGATAGCTAGCTTGTACTTGGGCGGAGCGGAGCCGGATGGATTTCCTACGGCGCGCTTCCTCTTCTTGTCCTCTTGGTGAGCACGGATAGCATCTTCTTGCACGATCGCGGCACTCATCAAGTCATTGAATGTGCCGGTAGTGACTTGAGCCAAGCGATCTTGTAACTTCGGGCTTAGCCCCGAACGAAAGCAATCCTTCTTCTTGTCATCCGTGTCGGCATGATAGGATGTATATTGAGCCAAGTAGTTGAACTTCCGTGCATACTCCTGCACGGTTCCGGCACCTTGCTTCAAACTAAGGAACTCTTGCAACTTGCGCTTCATGAGGCCGGCGGGAATGTGATGCGCGCGAAATGCGGTGCAAAAGTCCGGCCAGTTCACTTGAGTACCGGCGGGAAGTGCGGCGGTGAAGCTTGCCCACCATGCACTAGCGGAGCCACGAAGTTGTTGAGCCGCAAAGAGAACCTTTTGCTCCGACGTGCAATTGAGGAGAGCAAACTTCGACTCAATGATGCGGAGAAAATTATCCGCCTCCAACGGATCGGTAGTAGCTTCGCCAAACTTGGGCGGTTGAGTGGCCCAAAAGTCGGCATAGGTGGAATTCCTCGGTCCTTGGGGTGGCGGTCCTTGGCCTTGTCCTTGGTTGGCTTGGCTTGCAAAGAACAAGCGGAACATCTCGTTTTGGTTGGACATGAGTTGTTCCAACGGCGTGAGAGGTGGAGGGTTAGGGAGTTGCTCTTCCCTCGCACCATGCCCACTTCCGGAAGCTTCACCACGGCGGGTATTCACCATCTGTCATGCATGAAAAAATTTCTCACGTTAGCTCATTAGACCAAGAGCTAAAATAGCAAGAAAACATGACATTGGGCATAAGGGACCAAAAATTTCAGATTGCATGTACGAAGAAAATATTGTTGAAATAAGCATAATGCATTGGCAACACACACATTCCATAGATTCTAACATAGTAGCAACATGATAGAAATTTTTGATACACGGGAAACCACGAATCCGATACAACACGGTCTTAGGTTACATCACATGTGACCCACAACAACACAATCTCGGAGAGCTTAATTAACAACACGCGGATCGTTTTCCAACACGGTTACATGCCTCACGAGATTACAAATCCTACACATATAGAGCTACGACCACCGGTCGTGACAACTACTCGTCGTCATCGCCGTAGTAGTCGGCGTCATCCCTCATGGGAGAGGGTGGTGCTCCGTCCTCAACGTCGGAAACATCCTCGCCATCGCTCATCTCCACATCCTCCTCGGGTGGGACGATCTCAAGTGGCTCGGGAGGTCCGCCATTAAGGATGGCGTGCAGGGCGTTGTTGGCGGCTTGGAGATGCTCAATGGTAGCGTTGTTATGCGCTATGGTTGCCTGGGCGTTCCGGAGGTCTCCCTCCAAAGCATCCCTAGCGCCCTGAGCCTCCGGGAGGGTAACATCCAACTCATCCTTCTCCTCGAGAAGGGCATCCACCTGGCCGGAGAGGACGTAGTTCTCCTCATTCGCGGCGGCGAGCTGGGCATCACGCTCATCAAGCGTGGCCTGCAGAGCGGCGGCTCCATTGCCCTCAAGGGCAAGGTGGGCGTCGTGGAGCTGCTCGAAGAAGTTCCAACGCTCCGTCTCGCTATACCCGAGCTGCGTACGGAGGGTGTCCACCTCGGTAGTGCGCTCGGCTAGCTCGGCGGTGCGGGCAGCAAGCTCGGCGTCGCGAGCGGCGAGCTCGGCGTCGCGGGTGGTAAGCTCGGCGTCGCGGGTGGCGAGGGTGGCCTGCAGGGCAGCACGCTCCTGCTCCAACTCGAGCACCCGCCTCGCGAGGTTCTCACGGTCCAACATGAGCTTGCCGGGGGCCATCTGTCGGAGAATTTTGAAACATAAGTCAAAACTCAAGATCCAACAACAAAACATGCTAATAAGTAAAGCATGAATGATGGAATGGCACCAACTTAGCAAAAGAATGCAACAAAACCTTTCGCACAATCCTAACACGGTTCCATTTTTCTGGACAGATTTGACACGTTACGGAAACTCGACAATTACTCCTGTTTCTGGGCTGAATCAAACTTTTATTTTGTTACGAAAGTTTTAGAAAATTTCTTAAGCTTTCCAACGCATACTAGAACAGCTCAATCCGACTTGTCGTTTGAAAGTTATGCACGATCTACGACAGGGACAGAACCGGAGCACATTCTTAAAAAATTCAGAACAGCTCTCTGTAATGGGCAATTCTAGCTACGTTCCAGATTTTTACAAGACCTGAGACTAGGAGATTGTTGTAGTGCATAATACAAGCTTTCCAGAAAGTCCTTATTTGCCTTATTTGGATAAGTAACTTGGGAGTTATGCTAATTTTTGTGAAAGTCAAGAAATCTGCCACGGTTTGTCATGTTTTTGTGTTTCGGTTTTCAACCTTTTGTGAGAATTAAGCTAGGTGATCAAATTTTTGGTGATTGTTCCATTTATATGAGTTCACATGCATATACTCGGCATGATGACATGATATGCAAAGATGATGGATGCTCAATATGTCGTCTCGTACGTCCTCACAAAAATTAAAAGACCGCGCCCGCCGATACGAATATCGGACAAGCGCATCGGTGGCACACACACACCTCTCACACGATACTACACGAGCTAAAACGGTGTTATGTACCTGCAAGAGATGGATTCCAGAAACATTACATCAAAATCAAAAGAAACAAGCCAAAAATAAATCCATGTCACCTCGCCTCACATGGAGAGCTCTCGAATAAGAGTGTATTCGAGTCACACCAATAATATCATGCGAAAATTGACAACACTCAATCACATACCTCTGCTCAAGCCGTAGTTGCAAAATATTTAACAATCATAACACGGGGTTAGTTTTGCCACCATTCTATATAGTCCTTATATTGGCCTTTCTATCTAGACTCGTGCCTCACCGTGACTCAAAAACGGGTTTTAAGATTTTTAGAATGAGTGTTAGCGTGACGCAAATCCCAAGTCGGCTCGATACCACGTGTCACACCCCTATCCCGAAGGATAGTTAAGTGTGGTACGGATCGCCTTGGGAGATGATTGACGAAGCAACCATACATAGCATCACATTAACAAACATACACGATTTGCAAGGTTACATAATTAAGTCTTGATTACAACATAGAGTTCGAATAAAAGATACATTAGGTTCGAAATTAAGTCTTACATAGCCATGATCTTTGTTCGAAATTAAAGTGCGGAAGCGAAATACAACTCGACGATACATAGATAACTTAAATGAACCATGCCGGCCTAGGCCATGGCTCACTCATCATGGGTCGGAGAGCTAGGAACCCATTCAATGGTCCACTCTTTGGGCTCATCTCCATCCCAAACCACCTTACCACAACAATCACAAAAACCGGCTTACGGAAAACCTGTAATCAACATGTAGTGGCAAAGCCTGAGTATCTAACATACTCCGCAAGTCTTACCCATCAAATTGGCCGTCTAAGGCCGACTCCTAGATGCATGGGGCTTGACCGGTTTGACTTGGCATTTTTGCATAAATAGCACCTATGCTACTTAGGTTGGCAATTTTTATTACTTGGCCAAATTAATAGGGTGGTTGCATAAAAGAAACTTTAGTGAGCATGCTAACAATACAAGAGTTTGCAATACAATTGAATATCAAAATAAAACAGCAAGCTATTCAATCTCCTTCCATTACTACACATTGCGGACTGCTCGAATCAAGTGGTACTCATTAACCGAGAGGAAACGGCGATAATTATCGAATTATTAATCCTGCAGGAAAGAACCCAAATGCACGACATACGCATCATTTAAGAACACGTATGGCCACCGTTCGCGAGTTCATCATAAAGTAAAACACGGGGCCACCGACCCCGAGTACATGTCCCCCTTGCGACCGTTCAACAACGCGCCCAAGGCTTAACCCATGTACTCTCCAACGGTCCTCAACCCGTGCAACCACCGTGCCAATCACATCACCTCCGGGTCGGTGAGATATCCGGCTCACTTTACAACTTACAAGCTACATAGGTTTACCAATCCCCATAAGAAAGGTATGCAAGTGGTACACAACTCAAACTTGTTCGCGGAGCCACAATGGGGTGTTCTCAATTTTAACCAAATTCATCATGTTCAAGTTTAATCATAAACCATAGGTGAGATTCCCCATTCTATCGTTGACTCCATAAACCGAGCATAGCATTTCTATCGGAGGTATGACTCATACTCTACATAGGACATATAGGGATTTATGCACGTGGATTTCCAAGCAATTCCTAGAACTTAAATGCACATTCATCATCCTTAATATAGTGATAAAAGAAAGACATTTCAAAATAATAGGAATGCACCGGGCTTGCCTTGAGAGTGATCGAAGTTAGCACTAGCCTCACAAGCGTTGAGCGTGGCAATAGCTTCTTCCGGCGGAGTCAATTCGGCGTCGTCACCTAAGGAATGAAATGCAATGCATAAGTCATATGAGCACAAGGTCGATGATGAGAGTAATGCATGGGTGCTGTTTTGTAAAGATTCATATGAGTATGTAATTCAAAAGTTGGTTTGTTCGAACCCTAATAAGCATGACATGTCTCTTGTCTTCTTTTACGGGACCCAATTACATGAACAAGCATAACTATACTAATATAAATTGAGTAATGACTTGATGCATAGACATGAGTGCTGTGGTTAGTGTAGGTTTAGCACTAATATCTTAGCAAGTTTTTATAGTACAATACGAAGAAATCTAGGCCTATGCATTTTGACATCACATGCGATGACGATTCCCTTTTAGAATAGAAATTTGATTTCAAAATTCATACATAGGTGAAATACATAAAACCTTTTGACTAAACCTGCCATGGGGTGCTAAAGGACATAATGAACAGTAGACATTACATAAACATGCATGAACAGGATTTTTAATGACATAAAACCATTTATGTATGTGCTGAAAATGACCCTTTTGAAATTTAGATCTAGGGTTTGCAAAAATCATTACTTAACATGCTCAAAAATTAACATGGGATTTTCTACATATGTACAGTACCAAAAGGAAATTAATTGCCAAGTTTCATGCAAAAATAATTTATACAGAATTAATTAAAAATTAAATACAGAGAATGCAAGAAATGCAATAACTTGAAAAATATGAAATGAAATGCAGATCTTCCAGTGCCAAAAATTCATGTGTGTCAGGGTGAAGACTTTGGCCAAGTGGCTTTTAATTTGGATTTATATTTTTAAAGTTATGGCTTAGTTAAGTTTTCAGGGGTTGACTTTTGTCATTTTTGTAAAAATGTGAAAATGACCAGATCTGAGGAGTTCATGTTACTTTTATGAAAGTACAGGTCCTCTAGTTTCCAAAACATTTTAGTTTGCAATTTTTGGACAATTCAAACGCCAGATATGAATTTTTCAAACTTGAATGAAGTTCGGGTGTATTTACGGATTTGCCACTGGTTCATTTTTTTAAAACAGAGGCGGCGCGCACTCCGGCGACGGTGGCCGGCGCCGGCGAGGTTCGCCGCGGCGGCGCTGTGCCGGAGCTCATGCTCCGGCCTTTGGGGAAAGGATGCGCGCGGCACGGGGCACACGCGCGTGGCGACGACGGGCCGCGCGACGGCCGGAGCGCCGGCGACGCGGTGCGGCGGCGGGGCGGCACTTCGGCGGCGTCGCGCGCCGCGCACGAGGGACGAGAGGAGGTGCGGTCTGGGGCAAAGCTTCGCCTCACCTTGGGGAACGACGGCGTCGGCGTGGGTGGCGATGAAGGGGACCGGGTGTGGGGGCTCGACGGGGACCGGCGGTGGCGACGGCGGCGGCGGCACCCTTTCTTCGAAGTCGCGGGACTGGCTGCACCCAAGTGGAACCAGGTCAGAGGGGAGGTCTAGGGGGTGCCGGCGCACTTACTTGAGGGAAATATAGGGAGGGACAGGCTCGCCTAGAGGCAGGAGCTCGGGCGGCGTCCATGGCGGTGGCGGCCGGTTTTCTCTCTGCGCGAGCTGCGGTGAGGGAGGCAGTGAGGCGGTGGTGCGGCGAGGAGCGTGAGGGAGCTTCCAATAATTGGTGGCGAAGAGTTGGCGGCCTTTGGCGCCGTTTTCTAGAGGGGCGAGGGTCGGGCGGCGCACGGCCGGCAGGGAGGTTCGGGCGGCTTCAAAAATAAAACCAAAAATATGGGAAGACTCAGGATGATTCCCTTTAATTTTCATCTTAAAGTTTGAAGTTCCAAAAATGCTTCCAAAAATTCGTACAAAATTCACAAGTAGCAGTGTTTCAGATTTGAATTTGAATTTTTGGGCTTTCAAAACTTTGTTCAAAAATTTTGTAAAAATACTGTAAATTCATCTTTTTACATGAGCAATCCAGTGGTGCAAAAAATATGTGGGTAGTGTTTTTATAATTTTTTGCATCTTTGGTTAGGCTAGGGTTTAGGAGTAGGTTTTTCCTTTTTCCTTTTTATTTTTCTTCTTTTCCTTTGGGTAATTAGCATTAGTACTTCATTAGTGAGGTGATTAGGGTACTAACTACGGGATTAGCCTTAATCGTGACATGGGATGTCACAGCCCTCCCCCTTAAAGAAATTCTCGTCCCGAGAATCGCTACGAATTAAGGAGAGGGAGTGCGAAAATTTACCGATTTGTGTGACGCGAGGAACTCGGGAAAATTCTTCTCTAGAAAATCCTCTTGTTCCCAAGTTGCTTCTTCTTCGGTGTGATTACTCCATTGCACTTTATAGAAGGTGATGGTGCGATTGCGAGTTACCCGGTCGTTTTGATCGATAATCCGGACGGGGTATTCGGGGTAGGAGAGATCTTCTTCTAGTTGATCGGTGTCGGAAATGACCACATCTATCGGAGGCTTCAAACATTTCTTGAGTTGAGATACGTGGAACACATTGTGCACTCGAGCAAGACTTTCCGGTAATTGCAATCGGTAAGCAACCGCGCTATGCTTTTCCACAATTGTAACTGTTACAATGCAGTGATAATATGTGATTAGAAATGGAATAATTGTTTAGTGAAGCAGAAATAACCTCAAGTCTTTGCACTTGCAGCTCGCGACGGTCCGGCGTGGGCGTATCGGTGGGGCAATGGCTGGGTCCCTCGCTTGAAGCTGCGAGAGGGTGGGGCAACCGCTCGTGTCCATAGTGCCGTCGCCTATGACCAACCGGCCATACTTCTTGCCTCCTCCCGCCCTCATGGCCACCTCAGCATCAATAGGGTGGGCGGTCGGATCCCACTCGAGCCATAGAGTTGCTTACCCACCTCCGTATATGCAGTGATGCGGGAGTAGACGAGAGGGGTTGTTGTAAGCCGACGGAGGGTTTTCGGGGTCATAGGTGGCCTGAGTAGCCTTTTCCGGTGGGCCATAGCACAGTCCACGAACTCAGGGCACTCAGCGCCTCCATGTGACCGGGACTGCAAAAAAAATAACAACAAGTTCATTACTATTTATGCATAATTAGGAGATAAAATAAAGAAATGACTCGCATACCCATCGAGCCCTGTACTCCTCGTTGCTAAGGCTGCCTTGGTGGTGAGATGGACCTGGCATCGGTGCACGCCGGGCTCGGTCGGCGTTGTGCAACTCCTCTCACTCGGGTGAGAACAACTTGTCCACTATGCGTTGCCAACACAAATCGTCATTACGGCACCACGGTGCAGGCACCTACACGGGACAGATCGAGAGATATGTGAAAAAATCAAATGAAGCAATGCATTAAATCGGAGATAAATCTATATTTACCTGCAAGTATTTCTCCCGTGTGAGCTTCACGAGTCCTAGCCGCTTCTTTGGTTATTTTTTTGCGAAGGATATGGCCATAATAGTTAATGACACACTGAATTTGCGCCTCGTAGTGCATGTCCTTCACGAGCTTACGACATCGGTTGTGAGCCATAAACCTTAGCCATCTCCTCGTACCCTGGCTCACAAGTGTAGAATTCCTGCATGTAGACATAATGTGTTCAGTCATTATTGCATAAATGTACAATGAATGCAATGAATCAAAAGCGTAGAGGGAGAAAGACTTACCACAATTCCGACACCACTCGATCCGCCTTGTTGACGGAGCACCCGTTGAACGCGTCGATTTGCTCGGTGGCGACGCGGTAGTGCTCCCGAGTCCACGCCGGCTCGTACCTTTCACCAATGTGAACCTGACCCGGGAAGTGCTGCCCGACCAAAGCACCAAGGATGTGGTTCACCTTGCGGTTGTGACTACTCGGGGTGATCACTTTCCAACTCCTGCGAAAAGTGATTAAGAAAAAAATATTTGTTTTGATATTAATAAAGATTTCCACATTATCAAATGAAACAAATACTCATAAGTTACTTACGCTGGCATTACTGGTCGAATTACCGGCCGCGTGGACACAGTGTATCGGCTCGTCGGGAGTCGCGTAGGACCCCGCAGCCACACGGTAGGCTACTCGCTCCGCCTGCTCCCCCTCCTGCTCCTCCTCACCCTCACCCTCATCCTCTCCCTCCTGCCCTCCCCTCCTCCAAGTCCCCCTCCTCCGAGTACCCCCCCCCCTCGAGTCCCCCTCCTCCTCCTCCTCGCCTCCGGCGGGGAAGGTGGTGCTACGGACCTACTCCGAGTCACTCGACCCTTGGCCTTACCGCCACCGCTCCCGGTGGCCTTAGAGCGATCGCTGCCGCTGCCCTTGGGGCCACCCTTCCCCGTCCCAAGCCTCGTGTGGACCTGAGTGGTACATCCGAGTCCGGCATCTGTCTCCTCCACACGGACGCGCACCGTCGCTACGGCCCACCGTCCACCATCTTTGTCCGGTCACCTGCAATTAAGAAGTCGGGAAAACAGTCAGCACATATGAAATAAACAAGACATGATTAGAAACATGCATACAAAGAAAATATATTATTTAAGACATAATAATAGCTTACATATATTAGAAATAATCATCCCAATCAGGATTAGTTTGATCGTCCGACTGATCATCACTATCATACATGTTGAGATCACATTCTGGCATATGCTCCAGCGGAGGAATGTCCTCATGAATGCCTAATTGTAAATTCTCAAGTAATTTTAAGTCCTTCGCATTGGAAACCACATCTCCGACGTCCTCGTCATCAACTCTTTCATCATCCTCGACATCAACCCTTTCATCATCCTCATGTACTTCCGTTTCCATTGCTCCGGTTAGGTCTATCTCAAAACGCCCTTGTAACCCAACTTCTTGAAAGAATTCTCCGTCTTATGTTTTAGGGTCTATATTGTAATCTTCATTATTTGGGACAGGTAGTCTACCGTGTGGCGATACCTCGTACACAACGTCCTAACCTAGAAGACGTTCGTCGGTTTTGCACGGGTATGAGACATAATACACTTGTGTTGCTTGTTGAGCCACAATATAGACATCGTCTCCTGCATAGACGGATGATTGTCGAATTTCAACTAGTGCAATACTAGGTGTCCGTCGTACTTGGTTAGGATCAAACCAATGACATTTGAATACGACAGGCTTCGAGAGGTTTGCAACCAGTGAACGAGAGTTCGTATATTTCTTCAATTATTCCATAGTACTCGACCCCATCATCGGCTTTCGTACAAACTTGGAAATTTGTGGTACTCCGATTGGGCCGACTTTCATCGTATCTTTTAGTGTGAAAGCGATATCCATTTAAGTCATAGGCGTTATACGACATTACCCTATATTCACAT
The DNA here is from genome assembly GCA_031894775.1 of Chloris gayana. Lineage (NCBI taxonomy): Eukaryota > Viridiplantae > Streptophyta > Magnoliopsida > Poales > Poaceae > Chloris > Chloris gayana. The sequence goes on along the minus strand of JAUNZO010004812.1, from coordinate 489,222 downwards.
CCATTTGCTACCTGTCTCAGCTCGGAACTCATTGACGCATCATTTCGGCTCTTTTGTTTGAACCAAGAAATGAAATCCGGCATTCCACGTCCCGCACCTTTTTAAGAAGGGCATCAACATCCCGAGGAGTCGGTGCCCTATTTCTCTGCCAGAATTGATGAGTAAATTCTCTGTACAAAAGAAAATCGAGATGGGTTAAATGTAGATTAGTGACCATCCGCTATAAATAATGTATGTGCAATATCAACTTACTCGTAAGTATGGCTGCACTTCAGAAAGGTTGGTCAACACATACAACATGATAGTGCGGAACTCTTCATGTTTCAAGGTATTAGGAGTTCCACCACTTCCACTTCCAAGTTGCCCTACGAATAGGCTGAGATTGCAATCATTTTCGTTGGCATTGTAGCGAGGGGTGGATTGTTCACGCTTGGAAGTGTCTCAGCATAGTATTTTGATGTGAAGTTTGACACCTCTTCACTACAGTATGCCTCTGCCATGGAGGCTTCGATTTTGCACTTGTTTTTACATTTGGTTCGAAGAACCTTTAATTGTCTCTCAATTGAATAGCACCAACGACCATGCACAGGTCCACACATTTGTGCCTCATGCGGGAGGTGCAAAATCATATGTTTCATCGGATTAAAAAAGCCGGGGGAAAGATCTTCTCCAGCTTACAAAGCAACACGGGGGCCATTTTTTCATTTCCTGCTATCACAGTTCGAGATAACTCCTTAGCACGAAGTGTGCGAAAAAATAGCTTAACTCTGCAAGCACTAGCCACACATGGTCGGGAAGATAACCTCGAACCATGACTGTAAGAAGCCGTTCAATCCATAAGTGGTAGTCATGACTCTTCATCCCATTCACTCGCATAGTACTTATGTTCACATCCCTCCTCAGATTCGCTGCATACCCATTAGAGAACATTAAAGTTTTGATCCATTCTAGTACTTCCTTCCTTTGGTACCTCTTTAGTACAGAATCGGCTGGAGGCTTTTTCCATCTTTTACCGTCTTTAGGAGATGGAATGTCGAATTTTGGTCTATTGCATAAGCTAGCTTGATCCACTCTAGCCTTAACGTTGTCCTTAGTCTTACCAACAATGTCCATGATTTTAACCTACTAGAGTAGTGTCCGCGCGCTGCTGCGGTGTGAAAAACTTACACGTATTAATTTATCAGACATAATTTACTGGAAACTTTGATGGGTCATAAATACATCATCCAAAAAGATATATATATATATATATATATATATATATATACCTGTACTATATCACACTCTAGGTGTGATATAGTATTTCACACCCCAGCCTAATCACCAGCCATGTCATTACACCCAATCTAGACTAGCCACGTCACACATGTGCAATTGAAAAAAACCAAACACAAAAAACCGGACCTACAAATAAAATATAATTAATTACTCCCATTTGAATACCCGTTAATGATACCAGCTGTTATGGAAATTTTCTCGCCTCGTGAGACATGCTGTTTGTTTTATTCCATTTATAATGCCGCCATTCCAGATTTTGGACTGCATTGAAAATTTTTCGTTTGACTCTCTCGACATGGTTACCAGGTTCTCATCGTCCTCCGACACGCAACGGCGGCCCTGCTCCTAGGAGCATTGCCCTTACACGGTCTGCATGCAACCACGGTTGTATTTTACACATCAGCAATCAGTTTTTTCTTTTTCTTTCGGTAGAACTTGAATGATTCATGACTAACCAGTCCATGGTCGTTTCCAGCTGGATCAGGACAATTCGTCTCCGGCTTAGGCAATTAATTGTTTTTTGAAATGTCTGATTTCTGATGATGCACTCAGATCATGACCTTTTGATGCCCTTCATTGACGCGAGGTGAGGTTTCAGGTCCCAATCGGGGTACATATTTTGTTATGAATAACTAGCTCTTTGTTTTCTCACAGAAAAATCGGCTCACTGGTAGTCATTCGCATTGCACACAGATGGCCATGATCATTGTATCATCTTAGCGCATGAGGTCAACTGCCAACCCCCAGGAGTTTAAAGGAAATACTTTGTGTTGCTAAAAAGTACCAGGAAGATTATGATGGCTTGATATTCCCCTCACGAATGATTATTGTAATCTAAATATATTTCCAATTCGGAAGCTTCTACTTGTCTAATGTAATGAAAGAGCAAAAAGTACTATCACACATTCGTTTTGTTTCATTTCTTGAAATTCAAAAGGCTGTAACTGTGTTATGTTACAATAGTGTCAGTAATACCAAAAACAACTAATTTACAATCAAGATTGAGATGAATGATCGTGTTGAAATCAGAAAATGTAATCTATTTCTTCTCTTAAAGTAACTATATTGGTATCTCTCTATGGACATAGATTTATCTGTCATTGCAAACATAAAACTTTACTAGTAAGATTGTAAATAGGTCACACATTTTACTCCCATAAACTTTCTTCTGATAACCAAATCACAAAAACTAATAAAAAGTTATGTTCATGACAAATAACCTGTTCTAAAATATAAAATAATTAAGTATAAAACTAAATTTTACTGGCGTACATTTTTACACTAGCAAAAAAGTTTGAAGAAATAGATACTTGCTGTTGGGACATTTAAACTTTGCAATCATATTTCACACTTTTTAATGACCATAAATTTCTGCAACTCCTTCACCTAGTAATCCTTCCTTTTTCAATCAGGTTGACAGATTCAAATGTGCCCAGGTGCTATTTTTAACCGTCATTCAAACTCTCGGATCACACAATATTAGAGTTCTTATGCTTCCATATCGCATTATTTGCTATCAGGGTCATTAGTTCTAAATAGGTTCGAGGTTTTTATGTTTACACACTACATTATTTGCTATCCTAGCAGGTCCAATTTCAAAAAAAAATTCAAATATTTGTTATTATTGGATATGACCAAAAAATTGAGATTAGATTGCTGGTAACTTACTTTTTTCTTGGAACACAAAATATTTTAATTTCAAATAACTGGTGTGGTGACAAAATAAAACTCATGTATCTAAGCTGCTTAACAACAATTACCTGCTAGATTATAAAACAATTATTCTAAATCATAATATTTCCTTTGAATTAAAGTCCTAGTCTTTTTACATTCATGCGCTTGTCCATTAACTATAGTGCCTACACAACTTCAGTAGTTCCCATGATTTGATTCTAACTCGTGACCATAAAACATTTGGGGTGAAGGCAGTGATTTTTTACCATCAAATTTTTGACTCTGAGACCTATATTATATTACGGTTAAGTAATAGTATTTTTTATCAAAATATCCCATATTAGTTAGTAACGATTATCCACCAGATCATAAAAACTATTGTCATAAATCATAATATTACCTTTTTAATAGCAGCGGTGGTCCTAGTGTTTTATATTTTCGTGGAAATTAAGCTTATAATATTTTATACAATTACATGAAGAAGTTTTTATAGGCTTATTATCTCATGATCGTAAAACATATATGGTTGTGAGGTTTAACTATTTACAAATTGCACGAGCATTCCGACATATGGACACAACACAAAATAATTTTATGTTCCTTATAATGGTGACCATTGAAAACTTAATATCTTATACCATACATTTTTTTTTATTCTGCCACTTAGATACTCAGCTTTTGCACTCACTATACAGGAGGTTATATGTCTAAGTCATAATCACAATGTTTCCAATGACCCGGTGATCACAAAACACTTGTACTTTTGCCAACATCAAGATGCTCAAAGATTTCTAGTTTATGCGGTCAGAGATTTCTACATTTTCTGCTCTGAGAACTCTGGCCCACACGTCATCAAGATCAAGCTTATGAGTTGAATAAAAGAAATATTAGACTTTTGTGATTAAAGGATATCAAAACAATTAGACTTTTGTGATCAAGCATTATTAGTTTTGTCCTCACGTAAGCACTAGTGCACGGAAGGTTTCTTGTCCAGTTGTCCTGCTGTGTTGACGTGATATACTCCATTAAATAATGAATCCAACCCCTAATCAATGACTCCACTAGTGCGTAATTAATATGAGTCAACCAATACCTGAAACGATGGAGCAAAAACCGGGATAGGATTCCGGTGTCCAGCTGCAAAAACAAGAGGCCGGTTTATTCTGCCTAGGTGGCGCACCATCTAGGATGTCCAGACAAGCTGGTGCATAGGTGGCGTGGTGGAGTGATATAATATATCACACCCAGGGTGTGATTTAGCGCTGCCCTATATACCTGTACTATATCACACTCTGGGTGTGATATAGTATTTCACACCCCAGCCTAATCACCAGCCATGTCATTACACCCAATCTAGACTAGCCACGTCACACATGTCCAATTGAAAAAAACCAAACACAAAAAACCGGACCTACAAATAAAATATAATTAAATACTCCCATTTGAATACCCGTTAATGATACCAGCTGTTATGGAAATTTTCTCGCCTCGTGAGACAGGCTGTTTGTTTTATTCCATTCATAATGCCACCATTCCAGATTTTGGATTGCATTGAAAATTTTTCTTTTGACTCTCTCGACATGGTTACCAGGTTCTCATCGTCCTCCGACACTCAACGGCGGCCCTGCTCCTAGGAGCATTGCCCTTACACGGTCTGCATGCAACCACGGTTGTATTTTACACATCAGCAATCAGTTTTTTCTTTTTCTTTCGGTAGAACTTGAATGATTCATGACTAACCAGTCCATGGTCGTTTCCAGCTGGATCAGGACAATTCGTCTCCGGCTTAGGCAATTAATTGTTTTTTGAAATGTCTGATTTCTGATGATGCACTCAGATCATGACCTTTTGATGCCCTTCATTGACGCGAGGTGAGGTTTCAGGTCCCAATCGGGGTACATATTTTGTTATGAATAACTAGCTCTTTGTTTTCTCACAGAAAAATCGGCTCACTGGTAGTCATTCGCATTGCACACAGATGGCCATGATCATTGTATCATCTTAGCGCATGAGGTCAACTGCCAACCCCCAGGAATTTAAAGGAAATACTTTGTGTTGCTAAAAAGTACCAGGAAGATTATGATGGCTTGATATTCCCCTCACGAATGATTATTGTAATCTAAATATATTTCCAATTCGGAAGCTTCTACTTGTCTAATGTAATGAAAGAGCAAAAAGTACTATCACACATTCGTTTTGTTTCATTTCTTGAAATTCAAAAGGCTGTAACTGTGTTATGTTACAATAGTGTCAGTAATACCAAAAACAACTAATTTACAATCAAGATTGAGATGAATGATCGTGTTGAAATCAGAAAATGTAATCTATGTCTTCTCTTTAAGTAACTATATTGGTATCTCTCTATGGACATAGATTTATCTGTCATTGTAAACATAAAACTTTACTAGTAAGATTGTAAATAGGTCACACATTTTACTCCCATAAACTTTCTTCTGATAACCAAATCACAAAAACTAATAAAAAGTTATGTTCATGACAAATAACCTGTTCTAAAATATAAAATAATTAAGTATAAAACTAAATTTTACTGGCGTACATTTTTACACTAGCAAAAAAGTTTGAAGAAATAGATACTTGCTGTTGGGACATTTAAACTTTGCAATCATATTTCACACTTTTTAATGACCATAAATTTCTGCAACTCCTTCACCTAGTAATCCTTCCTTTTTCAATCAGGTTGACAGATTCAAATGTGCACAGGTGCTATTTTTAACCGTCATTCAAACTCTCGGATCACACAATATTAGAGTTCTTATGCTTCCATATCGCATTATTTGCTATCAGGGTCATTAGTTCTAAATAGGTTCGAGGTTTTTATGTTTACACACTACATTATTTGCTATCCTAGCAGGTCCAATTTCAAAAAAAATTCAAATATTTGTTTTTATTGGATATGACCAAAAAAATTGAGATTAGATTGCTGGTAACTTACTTTTTTCTTGGAACACAAAATATTTTAATTTCAAATAACTGGTGTGGTGACAAAATAAAACTCATGTATCTTAGCTGCTTAACAACAATTACCTGCTAGATTATAAAACAATTATTCTAAATCATAATATTTCCTTTGAATTAAAGTCCTAGTCTTTTTACATTCATGCGCTTGTCCATTAACTATAGTGCCTACACAACTTCAGTAGTTCCCATGATTTGATTCTAACTCGTGACCATAAAACATTTGGGGTGAAGGCAGTGATTTTTTACCATCAAATTTTTGACTCTGAGACCTATATTATATTACGGTTAAGTAATAGTATTTTTTATCAAAATATCCCATATTAGTTAGTAACGATTATCCACCAGATCATAAAAACTATTGTCATAAATCATAATATTACCTTTTTAATAGCAGCGGTGGTCCTAGTGTTTTATATTTTCGTGGAAATTAAGCTTATAATATTTTATACAATTACATGAAGAAGTTTTTATAGGCTTATTATCTCATGATCGTAAAACATATATGGTTGTGAGGTTTAACTATTTACAAATTGCACGAGCATTCCGACATATGGACACAACACAAAATAATTTTATGTTCCTTATAATGGTGACCATTGAAAACTTAATATCTTATACCATACATTTTTTTTTATTCTGCCACTTAGATACTCAGCTTTTGCACTCACTATACAGGAGGTTATATGTCTAAGTCATAATCACAATGTTTCCAATGACCCGGTGATCACAAAACACTTGTACTTTTGCCAACATCAAGATGCTCAAAGATTTCTAGTTTATGCGGTCAGAGATTTCTACATTTTCTGCTCTGAGAACTCTGGCCCACACGTCATCAAGATCAAGCTTATGAGTTGAATAAAAGAAATATTAGACTTTTGTGATTAAAGGATATCAAAACAATTAGACTTTTGTGATCAAGCATTATTAGTTTTGTCCTCACGTAAGCACTAGTACACGGAAGGTTTCTTGTCCAGTTGTCCTGCTGTGTTGACGTGATATACTCCATTAAATAATGAATCCAAGCCCTAATCAATGACTCCATTAGTGCGTAATTAATATGAGTCAACCAATACCTGAAACGATGGAGCAAAAACCGGGATAGGATTCCGGTGTCCAGCTGCAAAAACAAGAGGCCGGTTTATTCTGCCTAGGTGGCGCACCACCTGGATGTCCAGACAAGCTGGTGCATAGGTGGCGTGGGGGAGTGATATAATATATCACACCCAGGGTGTGATTTAGCGCTGCCCTATATATATATATATATATATATATATATATATATATATATATATATATATATATATCATATATATATAGTAGTACTATATCACACCCAGGGTGTGATATAGTATATCATGCCTCAGCCACATCACCACCCTCGCGCAGCCAGCACACAAAACCATCAGACCCAAACCGCATGACCCATGCTATTAAACCCAAGCGTTGAATAAAACCAGGTAAAAGAAAAATAAACCAGACCATCATCAAAAGCACGCGGTGCCATCAATAGGTTTCATTCCTTTTTAATATTCATCAATTACTCATGCATTTATGACATTTTGATGGGCCCGGATAATTACGTTATTATATATAGAAAGATAATCTGCTCGTGACTTCATTTGTGCAGGTCTCGCGCTCGATTTTGGCCTGCCATAGCAATGGCAATCTTGTGATCATCTCAACGGCAGCGGATGGTTGCTTTCCTCGTGGATGGTAGTGCTGCTGCTCCTAGTAGCGTAACCCCTTGCAAGGTAGGTAACCACGTTTGTACCTCCCACATGATCAGAATCTATTATTTCTGCAGCGAGTAGCAGCAAACAAATCCAATTTGCTCCAGATCGACAGAGATAATTTACTTATTAATAGCCATCGATTTACCTCCGTCGGCTGGAGCTGCATTTATTTTATCAGATCTAATCCTCCTTTTTGTCAGATCATGAAACATTCTCTTCTCAGCCATGTCGATCTAGAAGCCCAATCAGAGCACCATGGCGGAACTGTTTCACAAAGAAATAACTTGATGCTTGGAACCCTATGTGAAAATTTAGTTATGTTTGCTGCCTCCTGAGAAATTAATTTGGTATTCTGCACCAAGCGTTCTTTTTTTTGTCAGCTCACCTCCATCTGGCCGCAAAAATCTACTAGTGTGCAGGTTGGATGATGCTGAGTGGCCAAAGATGTGTTGACGTATGCGGCTATGATCCTAGAGGCTCAATTTCAAGCTGTTTCGAAAATTGGGGGTTGATCAACTCCTAGTTGCATTATACAAGCACTACATGAATATCCAAAAAGATTCTGATGGGCTGTAAATTTTCTCTTTAAAGATTGTGTTATTAATCTAGATGTGTTTCTAATAAAATATATGACTTAATACAGATATGTCTTTGGCGATGGAAATGCGTTGTTTAATTTGAACCATACATATATTTTCTTTTAAGGTTACACGAAATGATCTTCTATTATTAAAATATATAACTTTCGTTAATAACAACAATCCACCAGATCATAAATAATTATTTTCATAAAATTGTAATAATTTGTAGTCGTAAATACTACTCTTAAATATTCATGGCCTTGGATTGCTTTCAAGATGCCATTGTTACAGAATGTTACTTTTTAAAATAATTTATTTGCTCTCACGGAACAGCCAAGGAGCGAATACTTTGATTATCTGCAGTCACATAAAGTGGGAAGCCTAAATATTGTAAACCAATGGTTCCCATATGCACACGACGGTTGTATAGAAGTCAAAATTTGAAGTTTTGAACCTTAATGCTTTGTGAGATTCACTAATTTCAAATTCAAAAATGTTCTAGAACCAAACTGTTTTCCAATAACAAAAAATGTTCTCGAGGTGTTACTCTATATATTTATAATTTTTCATAAATTTTAGAGTAAAGAAAGTTTTTTGATCTAGTGAATAGATTTAAACATTAAGCACTGGCGTCGGTGGCCTTATAGAGGGCATGAAAATTTTAAGTGGATGGCATAGAGGGAAGTTCAAAAATTTCCATGACACAGAGCGAACGATGAAAATTTTCAGTGGCTCGGAGGGAATTTGCTCTTTTTTGAGTTGGTATAACTTTTACGATTATATATACTAGGACCGCGATTTGGCAAATGGCTTAATAATAAAATTCTAAAAAGTGTGATAAAAAACTTTTTTGTGGTCAAGGAAAATTTTCTTTTCTCATGTAATAGAACGTTTTGATTATATATATACTTATCATAAAGTTCCCAAAGAATAACTGAGAAAACTTTTTTTTTTATTAGGATCATAGATGTCATCTGAATCAATACAACTTTTGCGACTATATCTATTGTGTTTTGCCATTTTGGCACATGGCATGATCATAAAATTCTCAATGAATTTGTGTTCAAATTCACTCGGCCTTTTCTATCTGTGCAATCCTAAGAACAGTTCAGATCCTGTGATCAACAAGAGTAGTTCAGATCCTGTGATCGTTTTGTAAGCAAAATATATGCTAAAAATAGTCAAACTTCCAAATACGTGAGCAGTTTTTATCCTCTGGAAATCCTAGTTCAATACACGAATTCTTTTTTTTTGTGTGTGAAAAGGTTGAATACAGGAATTCACCTTCCATTATAGTTTGATACACACATTCAGAAAACCACATTTGTGTTGCTATAATTTGTGAGTCCAAAGTACTAGCCTTTTATGTGACAATGAGTTCTCCTTTTTGTGCTTAGAGTTTGATACACACGTAAAACTTGCATGCAGCCTTTTACACAAAACATCAAGCTGAAAAAATGAAACTTTTTGTAAAACAGGAGCAGTTTTTATTCTCTAGAAAGAATTGATGGTTTCAGCCTCATAATGTCGCAACCTTTCATTATTTTATAATGGAGACCGAAGCTTCATGCATGGCTCAATCTGTGGTGATTAATGTGCAGCAACGAAGTGGCCAACCGGTGAGGGAAAGAAAACCACGAAAACGAACACACGTCCGGTTTATTGTTCTCTCGGTGGCTTCTGCAACACCGGAGCCACATTGACACAGTCTGGTGCTTACATGGCACTCGTGATATAATTATGATTGAGGTTACTAATGGAGGATTCACCGAGATATGCTTGTGATTGAGCTACTCCCCTGTCTCACGGCCATTTGCCTAATTTTGAGTCAATACAACTTTTGCGACTAAACGTACTTGGATTGTGCTTCTGCACATGGGAAAGTAGAAAAATTCCCAACAAATTCATGATCCAATTCCTAAGTCAGGATGCATTTCGTGGCTTAATCATAGAATTCCTAATGAACTTGTGACAAAAATAAACATTTTTGCGATCAAGGACACCTATCTTTGAGTCAATACAACTTTTCGTGATCACATTCCTAAGTCCGGCTGCATTTCAGCATGTAGCTTAATCATAAAATTCTCAATGCGGTAAAAAGTATCTGCGATTAAGGGATATCAGCCTTGTAATAAAAAAATTAGAAATTCTGTGATTATAAATACTCGGATTGTGTTTCTAGCAATCAAACACATGATGTTAGACGTAGAATACGTGAGAATATTTTGTTAGCTATAGTAAACCTCCCTGCAATACGTCTTTCTTATTTTGAAAACTCCCCGTAATATATATACCAAACCTAATTCAAACAGGGTTAAAATTCAAAACACAACATTAATCACTTGATTTACATGTGAAGTGAGTACAATGATCCAAATTCTGAGTTGAAAAGTGAGAACAAATGAGGCCTTGCCTTAGGCGTCTTTCATAAAGAAACAAGCTACCTGCTTCAATGAGCTCCAGAACACACCAGAAGGACTTCAAGTTTCAACACAAAATTCATTTAATCCTTTCACTCCTTCAAAATGCTTATATAATCATAAAATTAATCAAAAAAGTGAGCTTTTGACTTAATTTGTTCAATTCTTCCTAGTGGAAGCACCATTCTTGATGTTGGTGTAGTGTTTCAACTGTTCTTCTGTGGTATTTATACTTCCTTTCACTTTACTCTAAGGGACACCGGCCATTATGCCCAAACTTCACCTAAACCAACAAAAGGAAACAGATCAGATAGTTCATAATTTTAGTCAGAGATGAAAGAAGTTACACATAGAAATTGGTCTTCTTAGCTAGCCTAGATTATTCTTATTTTTCTCACAACTTAAACGCTTACCCCAATTCTTTAGTACTAAATTGAGCAAGTGTTTCAAAAGACAAAAGTAACCATGGATACTACAACATTGTCTTTTTCCCAATATATATGTACATGCTTCATGATTGAATCACTCTGTACAAAATGTTGAAAAATGTAGTACAAAGGTGTACGTACAGCCATTTCTATATGGAATACAGAACCAATATGTCCATTCAAATAAGATTTGTCAACTGATCAGTTCTTGGCGGCCTAAAGCAGCCAAAGGTAACACAAGCATTAAACAATTATCTGTTAATGATAAATATTTTCCATTTATTATATATCATTCATGAAACATTTTCCTTTGAGTTGGCTTTACATACGTAGCAAAGGACACGAGGGAGGTAAAGCCCAGAATCACATACTTATTTTTCTCAAAAAAAATAAGAATTATTTTACTGAAGAAAAACTTAGAAGAAACAAGTAACTAACGAATGCTTCAACAAATGATTTGAATCTCCGAAGCTTCAGATGCAGTTTAGATGCGTTGCAGCTAAACTTTTCAAGCAGCGACCACCTTCATCAAAACCATGTCAATATATTAGAATTTGCCCCTGGTATGTAAAAGAAACAGTGCACACATAAAAAAGGTAATAATAAAGACAATATTTAGTTCTTCAAAATCTTTGTAAAACTACTTATGACAGAAGATGCACAAAAGACTGGCAAGTATATCAACATGTCTGCTACTTAACAGCACTATAATGTCTGTAGTGTTAGCATTCAGTCTGCAGTACGATCAATCTACCATGTGACTGGTAATTAAAAGGACAATATGTTAAAATTATGATATCAGAACATGTCAGATACAGAGATACAGATAACTGAAAAACATTAAAAAAACTGCTACTCTTCTGTCATAATATCTTGATTTGTTAAGATTTCATATGCTACAAAAGTAAATATATGAGTATATAATGACTGAACTGTACTTAATATCTTTATTTGTTTAGTGTTTTCCTCATATTCTGATAATTCTAGCCATGCCTTTTATGTTTGGCAAAATTGTCTGTAACACATTAAGAAAACGTGGTTTCGTCTCCAACACATCAACAAAGTCTTATTTGTCTGTAACATACTATGATTTTGTGATTTCTTGTCTGAGACACATTATGACTATTTAGCAATTGATACCAGTTTTTTTATCTCAATACTCATAGTACATTAGGACTTGAAACTTGGCACAAATATACATTGTCCTATTATCTATCAATAAAAAAACAGTGCTAGATTTTATTTTATTATTTTTATGGTTTTTTTGGATAAATTGAATATTAAAACAATGAGTAAACAAGACAAACATCTGAAAAAAATTAAGCTCTATTTTTTAATGATGGATAAAGCAAAAATGTATATTTATACCAAGTTTTAAGTCCTAATGTAATATGAGTATTGAGATAAAAAAGTTGAAAACAATTATTAAATGGCCATAATGTGTCCTATAGACAATAAATCACAAAATCGTAGTGTGTTGCGGACAAATTCGATTTTGTTGATGTGTTTGAGACGAATCCACATTTTCTTAGTGTGTTACAGACAATTTTGCCTTTATGTTTTGTAACGACAACATCAGTTGTCATTCATTCGAGCTGCTACAAATTTGCAACACTTAGCAAATATAGCCTTTGTGAGAATAGTAGCCTGCTTTAGCTCTTTTGTATGAACTCTCTTGATGTCATCTAACCTATAAAAACTAATAAAATAAGAGATGTCTTTCCTCTTCATTGTCACCGCTTTCTACATCTGTTTCTAAATATTATTCTAAAAAGAAATCCTCATGCAAATTTAATAGAAAGATAAGCATGTCACATTTTTCCTTTTAAAAAAAGGTGACTTAAAGAGATATTTTTTAATGTAATTATAATCTCATCCCTCTCGAGTGAACTTACCTTCAGGCAAGTAAAATCAAGCGTATGATATGTAGGAGGAGAAATCAATAATCTTGGATCAAATGCATCCACAACGACAGACCGCAAGAAAATAAAATAGGCAATTAGATTTGCCAAGGAAAAAGGACAGTCACACAGATTGACAATGCTCACTCATGGGTCATCTATGAGATAACTGATAAAAAAATTACAAATTCCAAACACAGAGCGAAGTAATATATACAAATGGCAGTGCTTATGCAAAATTATACTTATCTCAAAATGATATGGCTGACACGGGTTGAAAGTCATCAGTGTGCTGGAGGCTCATGTATATATAGAACTGTACATTGAAAAGGGTAACAATGACATGTAAGGGGGAAGCTAATTACCTGCAGGCATTGAAGTATCTTTTAGAAAGACCATGTTCATCTATGGCATGATGATCTAGATATCCAAGGGCCTGCATATCAGAAGAATTCTCAGTAAAGGGAAGAATATTACTTTCCCCATAACCACTTCTCTGGTAAATCACAAACACAAATTTAAATCATTATATAAAAAAAGTGTACAATAACCTACTTTCTCCCTTCCCTTCTTTTTTGTCTTATTCTTTACTTTATTTTGACATTTTTATGTTGGTTCTTATGGGTTTCATCTTTAGCCAACCACAACTTGGTTGAGACTAAAAGATTATGTTCTTGTCGATGTTGAAATGATATAAAAAAACACGGGAAGGTCTCCAACAAGTGATGTATGATCAAAAGATGGGACAAATAATCTAAGAAACAGTTCAAATCCCTCATTATTTGGTGGCTAGGAAACTTCAGTGCAATGGAGAATCCTGCTCAGTCTTATAGGGATCTATCTATCTCCTGCCCAGGGAGTTTCTAATTTTAAGTGTGGCGAAATGTAACACAAAGTATCGTATGTCCGTGTGTGTGTGTGTCTGCTGTTATACATCCTATCCTACTCTCTTCTTGTTTAATGAAACGATACACAGCTCTTCTTCCCGGTGAAGGAAAAAAAAAACTACAACACATGAAGACTTAATGGTGGATACAACCAAACATTAACTTTGAACTTTGAACCAGTCGAATGTCCATTAGTATTACACAATTAAAGGGTTACTTACCTCAAGCGCTGAAGACCATTTCCAAAATCAGTGTGGCTGTTTTATCTGACAATGATATCAGTGCTTGCTTCACTCCTGTTACAGTAATTACTTTTAATTAGTTCGTACCGCTCACCAATCCATATAACAATTTCGACATTCATGTTTTAAAGCTAAAACAATTTGAACTGCCTAGGTCGTCGGAACAGCAATGAACAAAATCCGGAAAATCTCTGAGCTTGCTTATTTATGGAAAAGGTTTGTACGTAAAACTAAAGGTAGTTTTGAATTCGTTGACTTGTGCAGTTAAATCGTTAAAGGAAAATGCAAAGACCAGATATATCCGTAGGATGCAGCAGTTGAATCTTTGAATCAATTTCTAAAGAGAACCTTAGGTATCCTAGATCTGAATATTACCTTGACTTCAATTTCGCACTTGGCCGGCCAGAAGATGACGCATCTGCAAGCTCCTCCATCGGCGGTTCTTCTTCCCTGAGAGATGTGGTTCCATCCGTGTGCGAGGCATCAGCTCGTCCTTCGCTCAGGGCAAGGGAGAGGCGACGACGGCTGCTACAGCTTCGAGAGGAGGGCGAGGAGGCGCGGCGGCACGGGTAGGGTGTCAACGGAGCTGCAGTTCCATCCGCGTGTAAGGCATGGGTCCTCAGCGCGTCGGCGTGGCGGCGACATGCGTGCGTCCCGCGAAGGCGAGCGACGCGCAGAAGCGGCGGCGTGCGTGCGTCCCGCGGTGGTGAGCGGCGTGCGTGAAGGTCGTTTGAGTCGTGCGGCGTTTGTTTTAGGGTAGAGGAGAAATATGTTGTGTGGGGCCAATATTCTGACAGGCGACGGTTTTGTGGGCTGGGACGCGATGGAGCGACGGGTTACGATCCTCGGGCGGTGACGACGTCCTCTACGGTGACGATGTCTCCGTAAATATAGTATTGGTATAGAAAGTGCCTCGGCGACATTCTTTTTAGTGTGCATCATATCTAGAATATGTGGAAGAAGAATGTCAATCATATACGGGAGCCTCCACAGGTCCGAAATCTGAGTCCAGGCATGCTCCTCACCAAATCCTTCAAAACCACCATCGGCCTTTTCTTTAAGCGCGTTTAATTGCTCAAGAATATCGACACCTGTCAATATCTCGTGGCGGGGGTTCTTCAACCACCACACCTTTTGTAAAGTTCATTTTGTCCCTCCGAATGGATGGCCCATAGTAAGGAACTGTCGGTGTTTGTCGAAAGCAACATACTTGCCACCATTCGCCAACCAAAAGAACATGACAGCTGACTTGCATACCGGACATGGAAACATCCCGTGGACACACCAGTCGGAAAAATCCCCTATGCCGGATGGTCATGCATGGAGTACATGTACCATACTTTTATTTTGAAGTTCCTCTTTCTAACCCTGTCGTATGTCCATACCCCAACATTCCAAGTATCAAGCAAGTCATCGATCAAAGGCTCCATGTACACACTCATTTTAGTCCCTGGGTGTCCAGGAATTATCAATGACAAGAATATTGTTTGTGCTTTAAACATGATGTCGGGAGGAAGATTGAGAGGGATAACAAACACTGGCCAACAAGTGTATGGGGCAGATGACATTGCATAAGGATTGAACCCATCTCGTCGCCGGCGCAACACGTACATTACGAGGATCCTCGGCTTCTTCAGGATGTTGCCTGTCAAAATGCTTCCATGATTCACCATCGGCTGGATGTATCATGTTCTCGGGACGGTATCGTTTGCCTTTTTTGTGCCATGTCATCTATTTTGCAGTCTCCTCGGTCATGTAAAGGCGTTGGATCCTCGGTACGAACGGAAGGTATCGTAGGATTTTTACAGGGATTTTGAGCTGCCTCTTATGACCATCACTAGAATCTATCTTAATAAACCTGGAGGAACTACATTTAGGACAATATTTTTTTTCTGAGTGCTCTTTCCTGAATAAGACACATCCGTTAGGACAGACATGTCTATGCTCGTACGGCATCTTAAGTGCACGAAGGAGCTTTTGTGACTCATACATGTTGCGCAGCAGATTGTGACCACTCGGAAGCAGGCTACCTAAAACCATCAACATATTATCAAAGCCATCTCGACCGATGCCAAGCTGAGATTTTAAAGCCATTAGTCGTCCGACAAGCATCTAGTTGAGAAACATCCGTATAATCATGAAATGGTTTCGTGCCGCAGACAACATGTCGTAATAGGCTTTTGCGGTAGGCTCTGGCTGCTCCTCCCCAACATGGCTAGTTCCTTCATCAAAGTGGGCGTGATGAAAATCATCTAGCATGTCTCCGCACCCGGCATCGGAATCATATTCTGCGATGCGTTGCCTCACGACCTCGTCTCTCGCTCGATGGGCTTCACCGTGGCAGATCCACTGGGTGTAGTGTGCCATAACCTATTGTTGCAAATGTGTTGACCCATTTTCAACTGTGTTTGATATGTCTTATTCTCACACCTGGCACATGGGCACATTGCTCTACCATGTCCCGATTGAAATGCCTTTTTCAAGAATTCATGGACCTTGTAAATGAACTCTTGGTATAGTCACGCTTACCCCGCCATCCCGTGTACATCCAGTCACGGCTATCCATCCTTTAACATAGCACAACGGGTGTTATAGAAATCATATACAGCTACGCGATACCTATCATGCCCTAATAGGTAAGGATAGGTCCTAATCCCACCCGAGGATGTGTAGATGGGTAAGCTTCCATGCTCCACCCTCCACCCCTATCCGAGACAAACTTTCGGCAGCACCTCCCCGCTGTTCTCCAAATACACATCCTATCAAGGAGATTGTGTATCCGGAGAACAACAGGGAGTCATGCCGAAACTCTGTCTCGGATAGGGTTGAACATGGAAACTAACCCCATCTACACATCCACGGACTGTCCAAAAACGTGGACAATTCGAAATAGATACGGTTGTAGATATGCAAACAAACACATATTTCCAACCGTATTTCGAACGGGAGACGCCTAACTAGGTTACGCGACCTAAGAACAAAATATGAAAAGAGGGGTCGTGTTGTCTCACCTTACTATGCAGCGAAGCAACGAGTCAAGGACAGCGCCTCTCTGGAAAGCTTCTCTGCAAAAAGTATAAAAAAATATTAATGGCCAATGAAAATTTCGGCAGCACCGACCCTAAACATTGAGGATTCCAAAACTTGCAAACAAAGCGACGGCACGATGACCGACAACCACAAACAATTATAACTCAATATAGATAGTGACCCAAGTTTGTAACTCAATATCTAACAATTGTTACATTGCACATCTAACATCTAACATCGAATGACCAAGATCTCACATCGAGCAAAAACCCACCTTAGACATACGGCCGGAGCAAACCGATGATGTAGAACAGGTTGGCGTGGCTCACGGCGTCGAGCACCCGCACGGCTGCCACGGGCTCTCCTATCCGGCGCTCATGTGTGGACCACGAACGCCGCGACGTGGAGAGGTCGTCGGCGCGAGGCACGGGGCAACGCGGGGAAGCGCGGGTCCGAGACGGCGCAAGGGACGGGGCGGTGCGCCGCAGTGGACGGCGCACGACAAGCGGGTGCGGCGCAGGGAGGCACGGGCCCCGGGCAGCTCGCGACGGGAGAGCATGGCGCAGGGGCACGTGGGCCCGAGGCGACGCGCGATGGGTGAGCGCGGCGCAGGGGTACGCAGGCTCGAGGCGGCGCGCGACGGGTGAGCGCGGTGCAGGGGCACACGGGCCCGAGGCGGCGCGCGACGGGCGGGCGGGCGCGGCCGGGGGGGGTGGGGGCGACTAGCGATGGCGTGGGCCGGCACGGGGCACGGGGCAGGGCAACGGCGGGTGGGCGGGCATGGCGAGGCCACGGGGAGTGTGTGTGGATAGAGAGAGAGAGAGAGAGAGCCGGCGCACAACGGCCGTTTGCCGTGTGCCCGGATCTACGGCACACGGCAAAGAGGCGCCTTTGCCGTGTGCCGGATCCGGGACACACGGCAAAGGTGCCGCCTTGCGGGCCCTGCTCCTTTTGCCGCGTGACCAGATCAGGGACACACGGCAAAGGTGCGGTCTTGCGGGCCCTGTTCCTTTTCGCCGTGTGCCCACCTGTTGGCTCACGGCAAAGGAATTTTTTCGTTAGTTACTAATTCCTCAAATTTAATGGTAAACATTTGTTTCAAGACCAAGTATCGGTGTGAATCAAATATTGATTTTTCACACACGAAATCTATTATTCATGTGCTTATAGTTGCAAAAAAATTATAAAAACTAAAATGGTATAATTGCATGTTATTTCATTTAAATGTCAAACTAGTTTGAAAATAGCTAAAAAGAACATGTTATTTCATATTACTTTGTGTAATTGTGTATTGTGCATATAATAAGGTTTGGAATTGAACTTCTATTTCAAACTTGTCTTTGCATGTATGAACTTTACCTCAGCTTTTATAATCTATATGAAACTTCGCCGGCAACCTTCACGTTATAAACATCGTAACTGATAACATGCACAGAAACATCTCAACTATTTATCACATACTTAGAATATGATAAAATGGTGTTACGACAAGTTTCCTGAATTTTAGATATTGTTTGAATTTTTTAGAATTTAAATATTATTTCACCCAATGATCGTGGTAATGTTATGTGCATACGATATTCAAAATTTCATTCTAACCAATGCATATCGTCTTACCCTAGCATCAATATCGTGAATATGATTTTTTGACTGACTTTTGTCTATTATTTCATGCACTTGTAGTTCAAATTTCACTTATTCCAAAAAAGTCTTTAAAAAGAAAAAAATGGCTAAATATAGAAAAAATGGTAAGAAATCAACCAAATTGATACATAGTCTACCAATGCATATAATGAAGTACAGAAAAAGTTGTGGGGGTGAAACTCAAAAAAGAATTATATTTTACCGTGTGTCAACTTTTCGCACACGGCAAAGCGGGCCATCTGCCGTGTGCCCATGTGTTGCCACACGGCACATGTGCCCATTCGCCGTGTGCCATAGCGACAACACACGGCAAAGTAGGGGACACCACGACGGTCGTCCACGCCGTTTGGGCGTTCCCTAGTTTGCCGTGAGCCGACACTCGTGGCACACGGCAAAGAGGGACCGTTGCCGTGTGCTCGCACGGCGAAGTCTTTGTCGCCGTGTGCTATATTTCTACCGTGTGGCAGGACACCGGGCACACGGCAAAGTGGCTTTTCGTCGTGTGCCCGACACCTAGCACACGGCGACTAGTTTGGCACACACACGGCGGAATCTCGTTTTCCGGTAGTGCATGGAAGCTATGGAAGGCAAGACAACCGTCTTGGAGGAGACCGATGAAGACACGACGTGTGCCGATTGACACCGTCTTTGTGTCGATTAGCACATACCAGGATTCGCTAGAATCCAACTCTTCGACGAGCCTTGTCCATGTAAATAAATACTATCTTAATCGTGGTGATTAGGCTAGTACTCGGATCTTGTATTGATTATGGTTGCTTAATGATGCTAGTCGTTTGGTTTAGTGGTGACGGAACTTTGCTTGGGTAGCACCTTTAGATAGTCAAGTAGGGTAAGACGCTGTCGCTATTAAGGGATTGCTCTCGGTAGCGATAAATCGAGGGTCTCTCGAAGACAGTGTGTTCTTATTCATCAAAGGTTTGTAATTGATCTATGTAATTATACAATATGATGCTATCCAATTAGACTTTCTGGTTACGATTTCAATTAGTAGATATGTATTTACTCACATAGCTTTATTTAGGCTAGTCAAGTCTTCTAAAGTCGCTAGATCTTAAATAAGCCATGCACCATCGGCACATCGGTGTGTCGATCGGTGCAACCGAGCTTCTACGCCGTTCCACACAACCAGCGTGCCGATCGGTACAACACCACCGACACTCTCAACCTGCAACCAACACTAGTTTAGTTAGATATTTTATTGTTAATAATATTTAATTCCCATTCGTCTTTGTGGATTCGATAAAACCTTGAAATGCTCTAAGGAAAAAAGTGCTACAATGTACACCGTCCTCTTGCGTATATACGTGGGTACGTAGATACGACCAACAAGCCCTTTTTCTCGGAGCCGTTGCCGGGGACTAATGTAGGATTGAATATTGTTTGATGTACTAGTATCTAGTTATTCTACTTTATTTTTCTCGTCTCTTTTCTGCATATATCCTGTTGAGAGCAACCGAACAGGTATGGACAGATCCCATGTCGGATAAACCTCGTAATTACATCGATGAACCGGAAGGCTTTTTCGCAAGAAGGGAAGCATTGAGAAGAGCAAAAAATGGCTTGGAGATCTAGTTGAAGAAGGAGCTCGCCTTGAAGAAGAAGAGGAAGCAACTAGTGCAATGTCGAGGCTAACCACCACCGAAATTTCCAATGGTTGATCGTCCGAGGCCCCAACTAACCAACGTTATCAAGACATATTACAAAGAGGGCAATGATGATCTACCGTATCAATTGGAGACATATGTTGGAATAGTAGCGCAACAGCCGTTTTGAAGATCCTAATCAACATTTTCAACACTTCTTGGAGGTTTACGAGTACATTCCGGATAGAAGGATTGACTTCCGAACAAGCTCAAGTGCGACTGTTCCCTTTTCTCTAATTGGGTGCCCTAAAAAATGGTACTATGGATTGGTGAATACAACAGAGACTACTTGGAACAAGTTAGCAGCTGAATTTCTAGCCAAGTGTTTTCCTTCCGGAAGGAGGCAAGCTTTGAAGAATAGAATCCTAGGATTCACTCAATATGTTGATGAGAGCATTGGAGAAGTATGGGAAAGATACAATGAGTATATGTATGCTTGCACTCATCATGGTCTTTCAAGAGGAGAAATTGTTGAGAGATTCTACATGGGATTAAATCATGTATCTTGTCAACACGTGGATGGTTTATCTAGAGGTTCATTCATGTCACAAACTCGCACTCAAACTAATGAACTGATCAAGTTATTAGTAGAAAATCAGTCTTGGGATAGTGAGAGGAGCACACGGAAGAATTTCCGACCTTCAAAAGGAGTAGCGAAGAGTGTGATCGAGAGAGCTCATGAGGAATTGGTTATAGATTGTCTCGACGCAATACAAAGGAGGTTGGATATAATAATCATCGCATCCCTAAGGAAGAATCAATCAAGCTAGCTGAGTCGGGCTCTACATGTGAGCAGTGTGGAGAATTTGGCCATGTGAGCAAGGATTGCCTAGACGATCTCAAGATGCTGAATTATATGAAGAGTACAGAATTGAAGCCCCATATTGGCAACAAAGGAGTACCTTTGCTCCTAGTTCATCCATACAAAACACTAACCTGCTTCGTTTCTAATGTCAAGAGTTCTTTCAAGCTCAAGAGAAGATCAATAAGGATAATCGGGCCAAGTTTATGGAAATTGATTGCACTCTTGAAGGAATTAGTGACAAGTTGATAGAAATTGGGAGCTCCGGTGAACAAATTTTGAAGCATATCAATATTATGGAGGAACAGATGGGTAGTTCTCGCAACCTATTATAGGCGACAAGGGGGCTATTCCTAGCAATACCGTGTCTGCAGAATAGCTGAAAGCAATAGCTACGAGGTCAAGGAAGCAAACGGAGGACCCCGAATACCCTGCTGGAGTGAGGATGCCTCATGTTGATCGACACAACAAAGGTGCCGATCGACACGATGATGCTGCAAGTGCCAATCGGCACAATGATGCTGCAGGTGCCGATCGACACATAGAGAGTGTCGATCGGCACAAGGAGGAAATTGACCTCTCCGGTCTAAAGCTGGGCATGGAAACTGAAGAGCATGGACATGCATGGACACACAATTGCTAACTAAGACAGAGAGAGAACAACAATGCAATGAGCAATACACCAGGGTCGTCAATATAATGAAGAAGCTTTACATCAATGTCACGTTTCTTGATGCCATTCAAGTGCCTACATATGCCAAGTATATAAAGGACATGATGCAAAACAAGAAATCTTTAACTTCTAAGGAGATTGTGAAGGTGACTAAGGAGCTCACGGAAGCAATCAATGACATTACACCCGTGAAGAAGCCGGACTCCGGATCACCTAGTATCCGGTGCTTGATTGGAACTCAAACATTTGATCGATGCTTGTGCGATCTTGGAGCAAGTGTAAGTGTCATTCCCCATTATATATTCACAAGTCTCAATTTTCCTGAATTAGAGCCTACGAGTATGTGCTTGGAATTAGCTTATCAATCAGTATGCTACCCTGCTGGAATTGCCGAGGATGTGCCTGCTCAAATTGGAAATCACATCGTTCTTGTGGATTTTATTGTGCAAGACATGGATAAAAGATGAAGACTTCATTGATTCTAAGCAGACCCTTCATGAGAACAGCGAAGAGTGGAGAAATAAGTTTTGAGATAAATAAAACTCTCTATATATTCAAGTTTCATCCCAAGGGAGAAGAGTGTCGTGCTATAGAGGAAATAGCGAGATACAAGTCACCGTGGCATAGAAAGATCCAAGGTAGTTGGAGGGGACACAAGGAAAGGACATTCAATTAGGACCTAAGGAAATAGAGACCTTGGAAGAGTGTGGCCATGTCACCCGTACCACGAGTACTAAGGAGTGGTTGATTACAAGGAGGTCAAGCTCTATGACCTCTAAATAACTAGAGCGCTTCTTGGGAGGCAACCCAAAGGTGCGGGAGACACATAGATTATTTGGTGTTTACGGGAAGGCATCCCGTTTAATTTAGATAAGATAGTGCCGGCCGGGAGGGAAACCCGGTATTTTTATATCATTTGCTTGTAATAAAGGATAATTCTCCTAGAATAAAAAATGTTTGAAAAAGTGTGTGCCTAATTATTGTGTGCTCCTGCATTGTTTGTTTACTTACGCAAAATATTGTGTATATATACTGTGGACTGACAATGTAGGAAGGAAAAAAATGTCGAGAAAGAGAAAATCGACGATGTGTCGATCGACACGGTTAGGAACCGATCGACACCACTGACCGTGTACCAAAGAAGTGAAGCTTGTGATGCCCCAGATCGATGGAAAATCGGAGGGGTGCTCAAGAACAAACTGCACTAAGTTAAAAAAAGGAAATATTAAAGGTAAACAAAAAATTCTCTAAGTTATTTTGTGTGCCAAAAAATGTGTTGCATGTTGCAGGAAAAATAGGGACTTGATTTTCAGCAGAGGTGCAGAGCGATGCAAAAATAGGACCATGTGCTGATCAGCACTAGGGTACGACACGGCCCTGTGGACGAGTCAACACTACAGGGATCTGTAAAAAAGCAGAAATAGCAGAACAATAGGCAACATGCAGCACATGGACGCGAATCGAGGCGTGGGGGCATCTGTGTCGATCGGCACCCCACTGTGCCGACCGACACCTGAGCCTAGATGCCCCTACAGGCGACAAGAGAGCAGGCGCGCATTAGGAAGAGGTCACCTAGCTGACAAACATGCAGATGTGAGGCATGGACGGGGTACTGACCAGGCAAGAGCTCAAAAGGAGAACACTGCCGATCAACACACCTCCCACGTCGATCGATCGGCACGGTCAGCAAAATTGCAGAATAAGGGGTTGCCTCCCTGTCGACCGGCATGGTGTACAGGGAGTATGCTTGGAGGATAGGATTCAAGTACTACAGTGGCTAGAAGTTTGGAGATGGGTGTGATTTTGGATTGTGCTGATCGACACACCTCCCGTGTTGGTCGACACGGTTTGAAATTTGAATCGACACGTTGGTTCCTTCCCTTGGAAGGCTTGACCACTATAAAGAGAGGCCCTTGACGCCCCATTTCCGCACAACACTCGAGTTAGGCTTTTCTAGGCTTTTTGGATTTGTGGTCTTTTTAGCTTTTTGAAGAATTTGGGTTTCATCCAAGCTTTGGTAAAGTATCTTCAACACATATTCCATGCATGAAAATTTATTTTACCCCTCTTTATTGTTTGGCACACGTAAACTCAAAAGCTATAAATCTAATTGGCAAGCTTCATTTCGAGTCCAGTTTTTTTTTCTTTTGTATGAGTGGCTAGCAATCTCTCAATGTGGGTTAACCTTTGATATCCTGCACATTAACTCAATGCAACATTAGATACATTAATTCTTTGTCATTTATCAGCAAAACCCACTAGGGGACCTAGTTGCATCTTCCGATTTATTGTAAAATATCAAAGAATCTTTCCAAAAATGTGCAATCCTATAGTGGGAAATTTCTTTCTTCCCAAGGTCAATGTTTGTTGTGCACCTGTCCAATTATCTAAAGGTGTGAGTTTCTTTGTACGAATTTAATTTCTAATGGCCTTTTCGACCAGTCTGAATAAATCTAATTAAGAATTATCTCCCAGACTTTACAATATGTTATTGATTTATGTCTATAATCCTTGAATTACCTCACCTAGCTACTCATATGAGCCTTACACAAATATTTGATCATTATGATGTGGAATATAGGTTGAGTGATTTGAACGATGAGTTGTTTGCCTTAGATCATTTGATAGATGATTCTTTACGTTGAGAACATCCCTTTTTGAGTGATTTACACATGTGGAACAACTATGATTTGTGAATTGGATATGACTTGACATGCTTTGGGGTGTGACTCATGCTAATGCCCATATTTGAAATATTTTGCTGAATATTAGTACGACATAACCCACAACAGTTTAATGTTCAACATTTACAGATTTGAGATGCTTTTATGATGGAAAAGAGTATATGCATATGAATTTTCTTTCTTTTACTTTACTCGGGACGAGCAATGGTTTAAGTTTGGGGGAATTGTTGGCACTCCCTAGGTGCTCATTTTATATGTGAATATCACCCTAATTAGAGCATGATTGACACTAATATATGCCATTTACCTATGATATTAACTATATATTTGTTTATGCATCGTTCGGAGCTTTATTGCAAAAATAGGTTAAATTGGCATAAATGAATGCACTATGGAGGACATGGGTCAAATACGGAAGAAAAATAGAGACAAGGCCCACTTGTGCTGATCGGCACATATGGAAAATGTCCCAACAAGGGCAGCCCGTGGCCCATTCCACAATTATACACGGTTAATTGCACGAGATATTTGAAGATAGTTATCCGGAGACGATTAAGAAAACTTCAAGACTCAAACGTGCAATGCAAGATATTATCTCAAAGATTATGACATAGAGGTGCTACATGGAAGCTATGGAAGGAAAGACAATAGACTCGGAGGAGACACCGATGAAGACACGACGTGTGCCAATCGACACCGTCTTTGTTCCGATCGACACATACCAGGATTTGCTAGAATAGGACTCTTGTACGAGCCTTGTCCGTATAAATACTTGTAAAACCCTAGAACAGAGAGAGGTCGACGGAGGGACACCAGATTCGTGAGTTAGAGCCACCGAGGTTTTGCCCCATCATAACGAGATCTCTTGTTGAGTTTCAAGAACCATTGGTGTTAGAGTTGATCCATCAAGGTAGGACTTCTCGATGGTGACATATCTTACACTATGTATCTCAAGGATGATTGAACATGTTGATGATGGTTCTAGTGATTTGTTGATCTTTATTCTATAATTGCAATAGACCGACCCGTGGATCTTTATCTCGAGGTGCCGTTTAAGCGAGACACTAGATAATGCAACAAGTAGGCCACAAGGATAATAAAGATACAAGTCTTTAAGATACATCGAGCTCAAATTGTAGCGGAATTTAAATAAGTTTGATAGCAACGAAAGTTCAATAAGTTTTCAAAATGCGGAAGCGATAATATAAACGGTTACAACTCGACGATACAAGCGAAGGGATGAATACAAGCCCATATGGACCATACTCTAGCCAAGAACAAACCGTGGCGAGCAAGGCTCCAAGTGACATGTAGGTCACAATCTAAGCATCACTCGAAAAACAACAAAGGCAAAAAGCCTAAGCAACTAAAGCTCAACAAGACTAACCCGTCAATGTGGTTCACGTAACCGACTCCTAGACATGCATAGGTTCAGAGTGTGGACTGATTTTGGAGTAATAAAATTAGAAACTACATAGTGCATCCTTACCTTCAACATTTTAGCCAAGTTAACAGTTATACAAGTAAATATGTGTAAGCATAAACTAGAAATAACATACATGACTAGCATATGAAGATAAGCATATTTCAGCGAGTATAATAAGTCCATAATTCATCAACATTGTTATCATAAGTTTTAGTTCTTACTACGATGCGACGCACTGAATAAGCGGTACTCATTATCGTGTGGGACAGCGATTCGAATCATTTTACACCAGTTGGGAAAATCCGATTGCACGACACATATGCCACATAGGCCATACGTATCAACCTTTCATGCTAATTCCTTGTAACACCCGTCCGTGCTCACATCATCGAGCAGGCCATTCCCAACGATACTTCGTGGGTATCGTGCCTACTCCCACAGTGGTTCCAAGAACCAAAGAGATGGGATCCCGTCCGTATATTACAATCATTAGACTACATCAGCTTACTAGTGCCCATAACACTAGCATGCAACTCGATACGTTCAATACTTTCTCAATAGGGTCGACAACAGTATGGTCCTCAACCGACACGAGACAGGGCTATGACAGTCAAGACCCATGCTTGTCTGTACCTATGACATCACTTAGTTTACAATTTTATCATGCACGGGTAATTAAATATTAAACAATTCGGATTTAGATACTTTAATTTATTCAGAAAAACCAATAGGGAAACCGTGGTCAACAACTCGACCAATGGATAGGTCTTCTCAAGAGGAATCCAACAAAATTGGATTTGCTCAATTTGGACTTTTAAATCTCGAGGAATTTTCTAAAATTATTCAAAGTTCGGACATATTTACGAAATGCCATCCGGAGAAATTTGGACTTTGTAGGAATTACGAAATTGCCATTGTCGTGATTTTGAAGAGAAGACAGAGCTCGGACACGCCGGCGGGGAAAATGGCATATTCCGGCGATCTCGGAGGGGGAAACAAAAGGGGAGAAAGGTTAGGGATGTTCACTAATGAGTGTAGCACACATAGGAACAAGAATCACACAAAATAGCTCTTGGAGGGGCTAGAGAACACTTTTGAGTGCGTTTTGGTGGGAGGATTCGTCCAGTGAGGTCGTGAGTCGGCTCGGTCGGTGAGTAAGGAGCTCGGTGGCAGCAACAATGGCGGCTGGACTCGAGCGAGAGAAGAAAGAGATGGAGAAGGGCTAGGGTTTCGGGTTGGGGCGCCGGTTTGGAGCAGCTGGAAGCGAGGTCGACCAGGTTGCGCACGAAAAACGGACGTGGGTGGTGACCGGGAGAATTGGAATATTCCTTTAACATTTTCATTTTTTTACGGGCTAAGAGTTTTTACCATTTCCAAAATTCGAAACATGGTATTTCTGAACCTCAATAAACCATGGACACAAATTATACCGATTGATCTCAACTCTGTAGATCATAATGGAAGAAACCTCGAGTACAAATTTGATCTAGTTGAATTTTACAATTCACCAAAAACAGATAAAAGTTAAGCTATTAGAAGTTTTTTTGAGCCTTTTCTCGATGGGTGAAAACTTATGGGATTTTGCCTAGACTTTTCTTTTGCCCCCTTTATAACATATATTTTTGCCGGATGCAATTGTTATAGGAAAATTTTGACTTGTAGATCAACCCAATTTGAATTTATTTGAATTTGAAATTCAAAACTCCACACATGACATCGAAATTTTTTATATTGGGGTTCTACATGGTCAGCAGGTAATTGTAGAATTTGGCTTTGAGACGTTCGTGACACCGGGGTGCCACATTGGTCCCTTCATAAAGAAATCTCGTCCCGAGATTAAGGAAAAGTACAAGAAGGTAAATTCAACGATGTCGTCATACCTTAAAGTTTGCTTATGAATTCTGGGTAGTGAGTACAAAGAAATTCCACAGATTCCCATGTAGCTTCATCTTCGAATGGTTGCTCCATTGAACTTTAAAGAACTTGAGCTTTCTTTTATGAGTAACTCACTCTTTTTCATCGAGTACTTTGATTGGATATTTAGAGTATGTCAAATCAGATTGTAATTGTTGAACATCTTCCAAACCAACATCAACAGGTGGTTCGAGACATTTTTGAAGTTGTGAGACATGAAAAATATCATATACACCGGCTAGCTTGGTGGGAAGTTGAAGTTTGTATGCTACCGGTCCACATTTCTCCAAGATTTTATATGGGCCGATATAGCGAGGAGCTAATTTGCCTTTGACTCCAAATCTTTAAATGCCTTTCATGAGAGACACCCGTAAATAGACATAATCATCCTTTTTTTAAAAAAAAAGAGGTCGACGTCTCTTATTGGCATACATTTCCTGTCGTTGCTTTGCAGCCTTTAGATTAGCTCTGAATGACACGAACCTTTGCTTCTGTCCGAATATAACTCTTTCACCACATTCCGACCAATTCAATGGTGTTCTACAGACTGCGTCCATATAGTGCCTCAAATGGGGACATACCTGCACTCTCCGATAACTATTGTTATATCAAAATTCAACAAGAGGTAGATGTTCATCCCAGTTACCTCCATATCTTAAAACACAAGCTCTAAGCATGTCCACCAAAATTTGGTTGACTCGCTCAGTTTGACCATTGATGACTGGGTGATAAGCGTAACTACGAATGCCACCAAATTTTGAATGCAAGAACCACTGCAGCTAACTCCAAATCATGAGTGGTATAAATGCTCTTCATGCTTGTGCAATTGTCGAGATGCATAAGCAATGACACGACCTTTTTGCATAAGTACACAACCAATTCCTATGCTAGAGGCATTACAGTAAACATCAAACGGTTTGGTGATGTCTAGTTGAGCCAAATCTAGAGCGAGTAATTAGCAACTTCTTCAGGTCTTAGAAAGCCTCTTCACAAAATTCATTCCACTCAAACTTCACATCATTTTTCACGAGATTAGTGATGGGTTTATCTAATTGGGAGAAGTTTGGAATGAACCTCCGATAATAACCAGCTAGTCCAAGGAAACTACGAACTTGAGAGACTGTTTTTGGTGGTTTCGAGTCCAACACATCTTGCACTTTTCCCGGGTCAACAGAGATACCTTCTGCTGAAATAACGTGACCAAGGAAAGGAACTTTGTTTAACCAAAACTCGCAGTTGCTTAATTTAGCATACAACTTGTGGTCTCTTAGACGTTGCAATACAATGTGAAGATGTTCGGTGTGGTCTTCTTCAGATTTGGAGTAGATAGGAATGTCATCAATGAATACCATGACAAACTTATCTAGCTCGGGCATGAACACTAAGTTCATCGGGTACATGAAGTATGCTGGAGTGTTTGTTAATCCAAAGACATTACCGGATACTCATAAAGTCCATATCTAATAGAAAATGCATTCTTCAAAATATCCTCTTTTCGGATTTTGATTTGATGGTAACCCGAGCGAAGATCAATTTTAGAGAAAACCCTTGCACCAACCAATTGATCAAAAAGAATGTCAATACGCGGCAATGGATATTTGTTCTTGGTGGTGACTTCATTCAATGGTCGATAGTCAACAACGAGGCGCAAGGATTTATCCTTCTTCTTTACAAACATGGTGGGACAACCCCAAGACGATGAACTTGGGCGAATGAAACCTTTCTCCAACAATTCATTCAATCGAACCTTTAGCTCGGCAAGCTCGTTGGGAGCCATTTTGTATGGTTGTCGGAAACTGGAGAAGTTCCTGGATTCAACTCTATCTTGAACTCAACTTCTCGATCGGGTGGAAGGCCGGGTAAATCCTCGGGGAACACATCGAGAAACTCACGGACCACTGGAATGTTCTCCAAAGAATTTCCCTCAAGTTGGTGCATAATGGGATCAATACCATTACATGTAGTCAAAGGGATTGAATTTGCATTGTGAAGGGGTGAGTTCGGATGAACAACACGGTGTGCAATGTCAAAGACAGACTCGGTGATAATCCATCCATTCCATACCGATGATGAGATCAAGTCCTTGGGTTGTGAGTATGATGAAATTTGAAGGGTATAACTTGTGATTTAACTTGATTGGTGCACCTCGTAGAACTTGATCAGCAACTATATCTCCTCCAGGGGATGGAATAATATAAGAGGATTAGAGGGTGTTGACTAGTAGATTTAATCTGTGTATACCCGATTGACTAACGAAATTATGAGAAGCACCAGAATCGAAAAAATGACCACATGATGGTTTCGATGCAAGAATGTGCCTGCTAGCACCGGCTTGCCAACAAGTATCTAATCAAGGGTGGTATAGTTAACATGACCAAACCTTGGTGTTACCTTCTTCCATTGAACCGCAACTTGCTTTTGAGGCTTCCTCTTGATATCCCTTTTTTAAAGTTGGCTGCCTTTTACTATTTGACCTTGCCGTTGAGAGCATGCAATATGTGCAATTTGCATCTGTTATGAGGGACATATAGATTGTTGTTGGGGTAACGCCTCGATATTGTTGTCCAGTTTGTGAAGTACAAACCAACGAGATACTTAGATGGAGGGCCGATCAGTTATTTCAAGAGAGCCTTTCTTTTACGCTTTTCTTCTTGGACATCATGCCAAGGGTCTTCTTGGATAATCACAACATTGATTAGATCATTTAATGTGCCTCCAATTTGCCATGTTAGATGTTCTTTCAAAAGAGAATTGAGATCTTCTCTAAAAGAAGTTCGCTTTTTTTCTTTGGTATCCACAAAGTGAGTTGCGTACCGAGAGAGATGATTAAAGATTCGAGAGTATTCAAGAATACTCCTCACTCCTTGTTTCAGATCTAGAAATTCACGAAACTTTACTTTCATTAAACCAGATTGGCATGAAATGGGCATGAAAAGCATTTTTGAATTCTGTCCACTCGGACTTGATGCCCAGCAGGAAGAGAAGCCATATAATTTTCCCACCAGACACTAGCATAATTAGTCAATCGTTGTGTTGGCAAGAGAGTCTTCCGGTTCTCACTGCACTCAAGTAAACTAAATTAAGACTCGATGATGCACAACCAATCATCCGCCTCTAGGGGTTCCTTGGTTTCAGCGGAAGATGGCGGTTCAATTGCCAAGAAATCCACATAAGTACTCTAAAGGGGCTGGTTATTGCCGGATGTATTTTGAGCAACCGGACAAAAAAGTTCCATGTATGTATCCTATGATTGAAGCATGGCAGCAATGGCTTGAGCTAGAGTAGATGAGATTGATGGATCATTTCTTCCTTGCTGCGAGCTTTCAGGATCATCCATACTTCGAGTGCGCACCATACTACAAAACATATCATTGTACATTAGTTGTCTTAACCCTTCGGAAAGATGATAAAAACAACAATGTAAAGCTAATACAAAACGCATAACTTGCTTCACAATAATAAGTCAACTCTCGTTTCAAGTAAGCTTGGAAAATGAATACAATTAATTGACCTATGCATAGTTCTTTCGTCATCTCGTAGAAATTGGTTGAAACTTTCAACACATTTTAGCAATAAAAGTTAAGCTAAATGCATCTCGGATATGCCATTTACTTTGTGGGAAAGTTCAATCAATATCTAAGTGTCGAGTCTTAAACTTGGCACTAGAACTACCCGGTCCCTTACGAGCGTGGAATTCGATGGTGCAACACACGAAACACACAGGAGCACGAGATTTTAGACAGGTTCAGGTCTCTCAATCGAGAGTAATACCCTACGTCCTGTATGTTATGTATTGCCTTTAGCAGATCGCTAATTGTGAATTGTCCGGAGAGTTTTCGGGGGGTCCCTGGTCCGCCTTTTATATACGGGGAGCTAGGGTTACATGCAGAGTCCTAGTCGGTTTACATGGATTACATATTCGGAAGCTCTATCTCTAGGCTTTCCTTATTGATTTAGAGTCCTAACAGACCATAATTGCTCCTTTACTTGTCAATCAAGTCATATTATGTCGGTCTTTATGTCCGCCTTCTTTCCATACCCGTACATGTCGGGGACCACTCCGTGGGCCCTCTCTACTGGTCTTCTATTCATCAATATGGCACCATATCTCTAATCAATCATTCCTTCGACAATTGTATACCCAAAAGGCAAGTATACGACAGCAGCCCCCGAGTAATTTTTTATTTGACCTTGAATAAGACCGACCAGTCTTCCGCATGTTGGTCCGATTGTAGTGTGAAATTAGAAAGAACTCCAATCTTCGATAATACTTCTTGTCCCTTCAAGATGACTTCAAAAAGCCAAAAATTGGTATTTTATCCTCCATACCACCTAATTAGGTATATGAAAATTCCTATATACTTCCTGCGATCTTTACGGACCGCTCTCAAAATATGGTCCAGCGGTTAGGTGCACCTAATTAGGTATATCCCCGACTCTTGTATCATTTGGATATCACAAATAATGCAAGAGTTCTTTTTAGGCAATTATGCTACATTCCATTCTGCAAAATCATAACTCATATCAACTGAGTTCCATTAAGCGCATATTTTCTGACCGCTCACCCCGGTCTTAACTTCATAATTTCCTGGAATTCACATCTTATCATATAATAGACTGCCCAAAACAGTCTTACTTTCATTCTGCTTAGTCATATTGAACTAAGAGCAAAAAAGTTCTGGTTGCTTTGACCAGTTTTTCCCATTTGCTCACATCGACTCGAGTCTCCAAGGCCTATAATCAACAGGATGATTAACATCCAGAGCCTAAGGATTCGTTTTTACGAAATTCAGTTAGGCAAGACCAAATTGTCTTCAATCTAACTTTTTCATACCGCTAAACAAACCAGTTTAGCACTCATAATAATCAAGTGTCTGGAAACCTTATATTTCAGATCGGCTAGTTATCCTACAAAAGAGCCCTTGTGACCGAAAGAATCGCAAAAGACTATCTCCTCATGACCGTTAGGTCACAATCACATAACTCGGGTCTAAATGAATCAATCACCCAGGTAAAACTCATTGGGCCATAAAAAACAGCTCGGTGACTTCCAGCCCCAGAGCCCAACTCGGGTACCTATAAAAGATACGAAGGGATGACCTAGGTCAAACCTATTCCTAAATCACTGCAGTGCGCCCACAACTTCTCTTTGTTCTTCCAACATTGAGATCTAAGCTCCTTTCTTCCTTACATTCCCAAAAGAACAAACCTCCCAATTTCCCATCCGATCCGTCATAAGGGGGAAGAAGAAAACCTCCGCTCGACCTTCAACTTCCTGTGATATTCCTCGCGACGAACTTCCTTCGGCACCCAAGAATTCAAGGAAAACAGCATTACGAGAATCCACCTCGAGGAGATGGTCCTTGACATGATTCTTCCCCCGAAGCCAATACTCAATTGGTCTGCTCCCACACCTGGCCAAGATCCATGGGGAGTTGATGATTCTCAACAGATAGTCCTCAAATCCTTCTTCCTTCGAGGTCCTGGATCTTCCCTCTTGTTCTTTTTTCCGTGGACTTTTATCTTACTACGGATGGGAATTGGTGAACCCGAATCCCAATTCCATCCTGCATATATCCTTCTTCATCCATCTTTGTGAGGCCTTCCTAGGCGTTCGCCCTCATTTCAATCTTTTCTGGTATCTATTCCAAATTCGCCCTCTTCAATCCATCAACAAGCGTTATGCCATCGATGGTGTTGGTTTTTAGAGCTAGGATGCCTCCGAATATTTCTCCCTTTCTCCCGACAAGAGCATCTCTTCATGGAAACAAGAGTGGTTTGTCCGTGATAACCCTCTACCTGCTCTTCGTCCCTCCAAGGTGAGCGTAGCCGGAGAGCTTCCCTCCTAGAGCTCCAAAAATCTCGGAGAAAACCCAAACATGATGAAGAAGTGATTGCCTTGCTTGCCAGGAAAAAAAATGTGAAGGAAGTGAAAGGCGTCACCGCTGAAACTATTCTTTGGAGTTTTATAGTCCGAGGAGTGCAACCAATTAAGAGGCAATCTGATCCAGACATGGAGGTTCGGTGAGAACAATAACAACCCGAGCGACGGGATGGCCCGCCCTAGTCCGGATCGTCTAACCAATCGCCTCGAAGAAAATGTTGCAATCAGGCTTTGATGATTCAGGATGCCGGATGATTCAGGATGCCGAGTGGGCTTAGCTTTCAGCTCTTCAAATCCTCGTGATCCTATAAGTCCCTCCTTTCTCGCTTAATACTCGGTATACTCGAATTCCCATATCTTTACGTTTTTATTTTCCCGACACGAGTTTTTGTTCAATTCAGGCCTTGGATAGATTCAAAAGCCACCCCCTCTTCCAGCGAATGATTCTTGGGGTGAAGATTACTAGCTAAACGCTCTCCCCAATCCTACTCGAACCAGTCTACCAAAGCCCGGTCTTGCTTGAGATATTTCGGACCGATCTGCTCTCCCTCGACCGGTTCATCATAGAAGATTACAAGATCTAGGAAAACAGTCCAAGCCCCCAGTGCCTAGAAACGCAAGTTACATCAATAACCGATAACATCGCCCCAATTCCTGCTTCTCTGCCAGGAGAAACTCGCACACAAGCCTACATAGGCGAGGATCGGCGGAAAGAACAGGAAGCACTTGAAAAAGACCGCCAAGCCGCATGGGCTGCACTTCAAGAAGCATCAAGCGGAGGATGTCAAAAAGATCCTCAATTAACAAGTTCCCTTGCTAATATTCCTCGGCGATCCCGATATGTTTCTCGACCGGTACCCTAGATAATACAGCAGGAGAATCAGTCTCTGCAGCCTCGGCGGCCAGCAGCCAAAAGGAGTGCAGAAGGATCAAGCGGAGGTTCCCAAAGTCCCCCGACGAAGAAAATTAGGACCTTTGTCGGCTTCAAAAAGCGTTTGCGTAAGTCTTTCTTGGTTTACTTCTAGCTCAATTTTCTTACCACCATGAATCATTTCACTGTTTACTCCCATCCTTGACTTTATCTTTACGGTAGGATCACCCCGAACCTTCAGGCTAACATTGCAGGTGTCGAGTCTTAAACTCGGCACTAGTACTACCCGGTCCCTCACAAGCGTGGAATTCGATGGTGCAACACACAGAACACACAGGAACACGCGATTTTAGACGAGGTTCGGGCCCCTTGGATCGAGAGTAATACCCTACGTCCTGTATGTTATGTATTGCCTTTAGCGATTTGCTAATTGCAAGATCTCGAGAGAGTTTTCGGGGGTCCCTGCTCCGCCTTATATTTCCGGGGAGTCGAGTTACATGTAGAGTCCTAGTCGATTACACGGATTACATATATGGAAACTCTATCTCTAGCTTTCTTTATCGATTCGAGTCCTAACAGACTACGAATTATTCCTTAACTTGCTTCTCAAGTCATCATATATCGGTATTGGTATCCGCCTGATGTCCATACCGGTATATAGAATCTTCTGTCATCCCGGACCGGTCGGGAACCAGTCTATTTGCTATCTCCATCACCTCAATCTTCATTGATTTGTTACCATGTCTCTGCGCATACATTCCTTTATCATTTGTATACCCATAAGGCAAGTATACGACAGTAGCCCCGAGTAATTTTTTATTTGACTTGAATAAGACCGACCAGTCTTACGCATGTTGGTCTTGATTCCATGGTAAAATTAAAAAGCACTCTAATCTGCTGCAATAAATCCTCTGTCTTCGAAGCGCTTTTTACAAAGCCAAAAAATTATTATGTTTATCCTTCATATCACCTAATTAGGTAATTCTTCTCCCGGTGCACCGACTAGGTGCACCCAATTGAGTATAGCCCCCGACTCTTGGATCATTTGAACTTCTTTCAAATAATGCAAGAGTCCACTAGTTGATTCTTCGTTATTTTCCTTTGATGCGCAATCATTACATACCATTCCTTTTATCTTTCCATTAATTTCCATCTCCCGCAGTCATTATAGACCGCTCTTAAATACGGTGCACCGGTCGAGTGCACCTAATTAGGTATAGCCCCCGACTCTTGTATCATTTGAGGGTCGCAAATAATGCAAGAGTCTTTTTGTAGAGACTATACTTTACTATCTCCCATGAAACCATATTCTTCTTAGCAATTTCTGCCAAGAACGCATTTTTCAGATCGGTTTAACCAGTCATGTCACATTTAACTAAAGATTCTGGTTGATCGGACCAGTTTATTCCCCATATTCTCACATCGACTCGAGTCTCCAAGGCCTATGATCAGTCGGATGATTAACACCCATAGCCTAAGACATCCATTATTCTTGAGTTAAACAAAGTCTAACTCTTTCATACTGCTAAATTATAAAACTTAGCATTACTTTAATTTTAATCTGAAATTATCATATTTCAGACCGCTTATTTATTAACAAAAAGCACGATGGCTTATCCTTATGGTCGTTAGGCCATAATAAACATAATTATCAGATCTTTGATATCCTTATGGCCGTTAGGTCATAATTAACACAAATAACAGATCATTAACTTCCTTATGGCCGTTAGGTCATAATTGCATAGTTACGACAATAAGAAATCCATCGGGCCTATCAAAATAGCCCAATAACTTTTCAGCCCCGGGCCCATCCCAGTGTCTATAAAAAGAGACGAAAGGTCGACCTAGGTCAACCCTGCTCCCTAAAGCTCATACGCGCCCGCCATTCGCCTTTGTTCTTTTGCTCTCTTCTTCCTCATTAACCAATCTCAAGGTTTCCTTTTTCATCTCTCAAGATGGGAAAGAAGAAATCCACCAACATCCCCGCATCTTCTTCCTCTGTTCCTCGCAATCGGCTTCTTTTTGGTATCCAGGACCTTGGTAGCAGCAAGGTCACCGAAACCTCCCTCAATGAGGCAGTTCGTGACGGATATCTTCCTCCCCAACCCATTCTGAATTGGAGCGTCCCTTCCCCTAACCAAATCCCATGGGGAATAGATGATTCTCAACGAGTTAGTTTTCAAGGCTTTTTTCCTTCGTGGCCTTGATCTCCCTTGTTGTTCCTTTTTCGGAGGACTTCTTTTCTTTTACGGATGGGAATTAGTGAACCTCAATCCTAACTCCATCCTCCAGATTGCTTTTTCATCCATCCGTGTGAAGCTTTTCTTGGAGTTCTCCCGCACTTCAAGCTATTCCAATACCTGTTCCAGATTCGCCCACTCCCTTCATCGGACCGCCAAGCTGCGGTTGGCGGAGTAGGAATCCAATGCTGGAACGTAGATGAATATTTTTCTCTGTCCTTGAGCAAGAGCATAGCCCATTGGAAAAACGGATGGTTTTTCTGCGACAATCCCGAGCCAGCACTTCCTGCTTTCGGCGCTAAGGTAGCCAATAATTTCCCTACCGCAGAAACTAGGGAAAAGCTCAAAGAAGACAACGAAATTCTTGCGCTCCTTGCTTGCATTAAATACTTGAAGAACGTTAGAGGCGTTACTGCCGAGACAGTTCTCCGGAGCTTCATAGTGCGGGAGTTCAACCCCTCAAAAGGCAAGAGCATCCAGCTTGGTGCTTTGACGAAGACACCGCTATGCCTTTGGATGGAACCCTGCTTCCGACAAAGAGCGATTAAAAGCTCGCATCGGGCAAATGCTCTAGCCAAAACCAGATTTATCCGGATGCACAAGAGTTGGGTCCGGCTTTCAGTTCATGCAATCCTCGTGACTCTGTAAGTATCTCTTTCTGTTTCTTCAAATCTTTATTGCTTGTTACCATCATTTTCTTACGAAATCTCAATCTTCACAACTGCAGAAAATGGACAACTACAGAGTCATCCTCCTCTTCCTCCCAATGATTCTTGGGGAGAAGATTATGCCAATAATGCCGCTCCCTTGGCCGTTCAAGCCGGTCCGACTCGGAGGCCTTCGGACCGGTCCTTCCATCTACCTCCCGAGCATTGCTCCAAAAATCACCAAATCCGGGGCCGTGGTTCAAGCTCCTAGTACAAGAAAACGTACTACTTCCTTGACCATTGGCAGACCTACTACTTCTTCCGCCGCTCCCGGCGATACTCGCTCGGAGGCACAAAAGCTTGAAGAGCAACGACGTGAAGAAGGAGGCGTCGAAAGGGATCGCCAGGCAGCTCTAGCCATTCTTGAAGCTTCCTTGGGAAAGACTCAAGGTACCTCCTCCTCGGTCGATCCCTTATCTAAAGTCCCCAAGAGGTCCCGATATGGCCACCGGACCGGTTCCGGTGATGCTGGGGAAACAGTTCCAATTCCGCAAGTCAATCCAGCGGAAAAAGGACTACGAGAGAGAAGTGGTGGGGACACCCAAGGTCCATCCAAGAAGATCAAGACCTCCACCGGCACATCCGCTTTTTGCTTGCAGGATCCCTTCTAACTTCCAATCTAGCATAGCTAGTTTTTTGAGAAGTAAAGTTTCGCCATTGCTCCAACTAGTGGTGTATCTGCTTCAACTCCTAGCGCATCTCGGACTGGTCCCGCTCCTGCTTCTTCCTCTCCGACCGGTATGACCCCGGCTTCCGCTCCCACTGCTTCAATCACGGAAACTTAAAGTGCGGCACCCACAAAGGAACTCCTTGTCGCCTCGCATGAAGAACCCGAAGAGCAGATTACCCTTGTTGAAAGCCCATCTGCTGGTAATCCTCCTCCCCGGACCACCTTATTCCAAATTCCTCTAGAACTATCACTAGGACCGGTATGGACGGAAGAAATTCCTCGCCGGCCTAGGACAACACGCAAGCCTCCTGGAGAACCAAAGCTAGCTAAAATGGTAGTTGGGGACGTGGAGGTAGATAGTTCGAGTGGAGCCGGAACTTTCACCGCCACGGCTCAATGGGATGCCCTCCAAGAAGAAGAGGCCCTAAGGAATTTCTCGGAATCCGGCCAGGAATATTCTCTCGCTTCAAAGATCTTTCCGAGCAATCACTTTTTAATTATTAACTCTCTCAATCTTCTCTCTAGGTTCTCTTCAAAAGCTACGAAGCCAAGACCGCTATCATTGCTCGCTTACGGGAGGAGCTCTGCACCAATCAAGAGCGATCGGTCGAACCGGAGTCGCAGACCGCCGGTCCGAAGGCTAAGGAAGATGATCTTCGAGAAAAGAGAGGCCAATTTGCAAAACATCAATCGAATGATGGAAGAGTGCCGGCAAGAGATCATCGAGGCTCCGTCAAATTAACCGGAGTAATATTCTCGATTTTTCCTATATATTCCATATTTTTCCCAACTGCCTCCCTTCCTAACCGGTCCCACTCTTGACTTCGGCGCTCGAGAACCTTGTTGTTGCTCACAAAAAAGCTGAAGAAGTCCTTACTAAAACGGCAGCTGCTCAAGAGCAGGCACTTGAAGAAGGTTCTCGTGTCGAAGAGCAACAAGCGGCGCGGATTGGAGAACTCGAAGGCGAGCTTACTGCTAAAGATAACATCTTAGCCCAAACGCTTCGCTCCAACAAGATGCTTGGACACTGAGAACGCTCGCTTGAAGGCTGAATTAACTGAAGCCTTAGAAGCAGCAAGATCAGCGCAAGCGGATAAGGAAAGCGCCACGAGAACTGCCCAAAAATCCTCTCAAGCAAAAGATCGCGAAATTCAGCGTTTGCTAAAAATTGAAGCCAAGCTGAGAGAATCAAACACGAACATCAAGGGCAGGTTCAAAGCTGCTGAGATCGGACACGGGCGTAAGTCCCGTCTTTTTTGTTCGTTCTTATGTCACCTTTCTGAAAATACCGGTCTTCAGCAATATGTTTCTTTTAAATTTGTGCTTGTTTTTTCAGAACTTACTACGAGCACAATGCGTACTCGGAGTATCTCAATGGTGGTCAAGCTATTGATCCCAATGAGATGGATCTTGAGTCCGCTGTGCAGGCGATCCCTAGAAGAATCAAAGAACATTCAAAGATGGTTGCTACTTCGGGAGGAGGACACATCGCCGCTATAATCCGAGTCTTGGACTTCGGTCGAAGAATGTGATTTCAATTTTTTCAAGGATGGCACCCACCACGACACTACTGAAGACCGGTTCAACGAGCTGAAGAATTCACTCATTGGCACCGTTTCGAGTTGATAGAAGATGTTCCTCTTGATCCAACAGGCGTCCCCCTAAACATAGCACCGAGCAACTTTTGCTTTAGATCAAGATGCTCGGGATGCAGCGAGTTGCCGCTAGGCAAACAGTTGAAGACAGATTTGAAGATCTCGACAGAGATTTGCTAGTATCCTCTTCTGATTCGAAGAAACATTGGATGATAGGCTCGAAGAAAATCCTAAAGCCGGTGATACCGGTACTTCCAGCGGTCCTGCTGTTTAGATCTTGTATTAGGGCCATCTTATTTTTGTAATCAAACATCTTTGATCATCGTACTATAGTGATTTCTTTTCTATATGAATACTGATTTTACTATCACACTTATTAATTTTTCTGCCCAAGATTTGATGGTTATTTCAGCTGAAACTAACTATGATTAAATTCTGGCTCTAATCAGCACAGGTTCATAGTTATAGCTTACTTTAACAAGATCACATAATCCTGAGAAAAAAGTTAAAATTTCACAAACTGCTCTCATTGCAGCTTTACCTTCAATATTCATAAGAAAAATGCTATATTATTTCCCTTCCTGAACATACCAGTCTTAAGCTGAAAAGAAACAGACTGCTCTCAATACAGCAGTCTACCGACTATATAACCGGTCTTATTGTTCGGGAATAGCACAATATCACGATTGCTCTTAACACAGCAGCCCCCTGGCTCGATAATTTAATTCAAAATTAAAATATTGAGACACGAAAAGCAAACACATTATCATTAGACAGAATCACTTTATCATAATATGAAAAGGAAAAATTACAAGAAGTATTTTTAAGTATAAAAGCGACGAAGCTGTTCAATGTTCCAAGAATTTGGAATTTCTTCTTCTTCTAAGGTCATAAGCCTATAAGTCCCCGGTCCGGAGACCGGTTTAACCAAAAAAGGTCCTTCCCAGACTGGTGACAACTTATGCCTGTTCTTGTTGGACTAAATTTTCCGAAGAACCAAGTCTCCTACTTGGAATTCCCGCGTTCGAACATTGCGATCATGATAACGACGCAATCCTTGATGATACTTTGCAGCTTGGATCAAAGCCTGATCCCTTAATTCTTCCGCAACAATCAATTCAACTTGGCGCTGATCTTCATATTTCTCTTCATCATAGTATTGTACCCGAGCTGACACCATATTCACTTTTGTAGGTAACACGGCTTCAAATCCATACACCAAAGAGAAAGGAGACTGCCCCGTAGCCCTACTAACATTAGTGCGCAGTCCCCAAAGCACCCAGAGCAATTCCTTAACCCATTTTCCTGCATACGGCTTCAAACGGTCAAAAATTCTAGGTTTAAGACCGGTCAAAATCATTCCATTAGCTCGTTCCACCTGCCCATTGCTTTGCGGATGTGACACCGACGCATATTGTATCTTGATTCCCAAACTTTCAGCATAATCCTTGAAGAATTCTGAAGTAAACTGAGGCCCATTATCGGTAATGATACTGTGCGGGACTCCAAAGCGTACTAATATATTTTGCAGAAACTTGATCGCTCCGGCCGTAGTCGTGCTAGTAACAACTTCAGCCTCAATCCATTTAGAGAACTTATCTACTGCCACAAAAATATGCGTGAATCCTCCTGGCGCCCTTTTAAAAGGTCCAACTATATCCAGCCCCCAAGTAGAAAAAGGCCAAGTCATTGGAATTAATTGCAACTCGTGAGCTGGGGCATGAGGGTGCCTGGCGAAGAACCGACATCCACGACAACTCTTGACCACTCTGTGCGCATCATCCGCTGCTGTGGGCCGGTAGAATCCTTGTCTAAACACCTTCCCAACCAGAGTCTTTGAAGAAGCATGATTTCCACAAATACCCTTATGCACGTCTTCCAGCAATTGAATGCCATCGAAACAGATACACATTTCATCGAATATTAACTCCTCGCCTATATAACTCTCCTTCAAGAATTAAATAACTTCGCGCTCAAACCTCCAGTCTTTGCTTCTCCACTTTATCTTCCGGAGTTTTATCGGATCGAAGATAATCAAGGTACGGCGTTTGCCAATCAGAATCAATAATCATAACATCAAGTGGCCAAATATTGTCGGTATTGATTCCGCTCACTTGTCTTATCCGGTAAGACCGCTCCTTGAGACTGGTCTTTCAAACCTTTCTCCACCTGGTCTTTCAAAGTTGCTTCATCCGCAATCTCCGAAATAGTAGCCTTGCGCTCCATCTTGATGGATGGCTTATCTAATACTTGAAGAAAAACACCAGGTGGAACTGCTTGTCGCGAAGATCCCGGTCTGGCTAACTCATCCGCAGCGAGAATTATTTCCGCGTAGTATATGAGAAAATCGCAAACCATCAAATGTTTCTTCAAGCTTCCGAACCTCTTGACGGTAAGCGGTCATATGATCATCATGAGCATCCCATGCTTTATTGACTTGACTTATTACCAACATTGAATCGCCATATATGTCCAATCGTCGGACTCCTAACGAAATGGCTACTCTAAGCCCATGAAGTAAAGCGTCATATTCCGCTGTATTGTTGGAAGCTCGGAAATGCATTTGTAACACATATCCGAGTGGTTCCTTTTGCGGGGTGAGAAGCACAACCCCAGCCCCCGTGCTCGAAAGATGCAGGGACCCATCAAAGAACATCTCCCAATACTCCGAGTGCTTGAATCTCCCGCGGTACTTGTGTCTCTAACCACTCTGTTATGAAATCAGCTAATGCTTGTCCCTTAATAGCCGTTCGCGAAGAAAACGTAATTTCATATAGACCAAGTTCTATAGCCCACTTAGCAACTTGGCCAATTGCTTCTCGATTTCGGACAATATCTCCAATGGCAAACCCAGTCTTAACCTCAATAGGATGCGCTTGGAAATAATGCTTCAACTTTCGAGAAGTTATCACT
This sequence comes from Chloris gayana, assembly GCA_031894775.1. Classification (NCBI taxonomy): domain Eukaryota; kingdom Viridiplantae; phylum Streptophyta; class Magnoliopsida; order Poales; family Poaceae; genus Chloris; species Chloris gayana. The sequence goes on along the minus strand of JAUNZO010004812.1, from coordinate 446,382 downwards.
ACAACATATATTAACTTCATGAACTGGAGATATTGTATCTTTGATTCAGTAAGAACTTCACTTACAAAATATACCGGATGTTGCACCGGTTGCAGGTGTCCTTCTTCCTTCCGATCAACCGCCAGAACCGTGCTCACCACATGGGTTGTTGCGGAGATATATAACTAGATGGTCTCATCTAGCTCTGGAGGCACCAATACCGGAGGATTGCTAAGGTATTCCTTGAGTTGATCAAGCGCAGCCTGCGCCTCGTTAGTCCACTCAAACTTATCTTGCTTCTTAAGCAACTTGAAGAACGGAAGTCCACGAACCCCCAATCTCGAAATGAAACGGCTAAGAGCCGCCATACTACCGTCGACTTCCGAACATCTTTCAAGCAACTCGGAGGTTTCATGTCGATTATTGTCTGGATTTTTCTCGGGTTAGCTTCAATGCCTCGCCATGACACTAGGTAGCCCAGCAATTTCCCAGAGCGAACTCCAAATACACATTTTCCAGGGTTGAGCTTCATGGAAAAATTCCGTAGATTACTGAAGGTCTCTGCCAGGTCGGAGAGAAGATCCTCGGTTTTCGAGATTTTACCACTATATCATCAACGTAAGCTTCGCGTTCCTTCCCAATTACGAATCCAAGCATCGTTGTATACCACGCTGATATGTAGCTCCAGCATTCTTTAATCCAAAAGGCATAGTCGTATAACGAGTATGCTCCAAAGGGGGTAATAAATGCGGTCTTTATTTGATCTTCAACTCTTAGCGGTATTTGATGATATCTTGAGTAAGCATCAAGAAAACAAAGACGCTTGCAACCAGCAGATCGAATCAACAACTTGGTCAATTCGAGGCAGCGCGAAAGGATCTTTGGGACAAGCTTTGTTGAGATCAGTATAATCGACACACATTCTTAATTCTTTAGTATTCTTTTTAGGTACAAGAACCGGATTGGCAAGCCAATCCGGATGATACACCTCCCTAATAAACTTAGCTGCTAATAACCTAGTTATTTCCTTCTTAATAGCTTCCTTGCGGTCTTGAGCAAATCTTTGAAGCTTCGTTTAGCGGCTTCGCATCGGGACGCACCAACGGTGCGTGCTCAATCTTCTCCCTAGGAACACCCGGCATGTCGGAAGGCTGCCATGCAAAGATATCCCTATTTTCCTGGAGGAAAAGAATGAGCGCGCTTTCCTATTTATCCCCCAAGTCAGCCCCTATATGGGTGACCATGGAGGAGTCCGACTCATCAAGCTGAATAGCTTTGGAAACCACTGCATCAGCCTTCAATTTCTCCTTTGCAACCTTCTTGATCGGGACTTCATCCTCTAGCTTTGCCCGGACTTCTAGAGCCTCGGCTGCTTCTCGGATTTCTCGACGTTCATCCTCTGAATTGGTCCGAGAGGCCAACTCGGTGCTATGTACCTCACAAGCATAAGCGGTCTTGATGTCGCCTCGAAACGACAAAACTCCATTTGGCCCTGGCATCTTCAACATCAAGTATTGGTAATTTGGAATGGCCATAAACTTTGTCAAAGCTGGCCTTCCAAGTATCGCATGATACGCTGAATCAATATCAGCCACCTGGAAGATAATATTGTCCCTCCTGTAGTTCTCCTTCGTCCCGAAGATCACCGGCGAGAGAAATCTGCCCCAAAGGATAGCTATTCCGCCCGGGTATTATACCATGAAATGGTGAGACGCTACGCTCCAAATCAGCTACGGAAAGGCCAAGCTGCGGCAGAGTTTTGGCGAACAAAATATCCAGGCAACTCCCGCCATCAATGAAGGTCCTCTTCAACCGCACCTTGTGAACAATGGGGGCCAAGATGAGCGGATATCTACCAGCTTTCGGCAATGCCTCGGGATGATCAGCTCTGCTGAAAGTAATGGGCACTTCGGACCATCGTAAGTACTCGGGTGTAGCAGGAGCGACGGCATTAACCTCTCGAAACGCCAACTTTTGCTTTCTCTTCGATTCGTAAGCGTCCGGGCCTCCAAAAATTATGTTCACCTCTCGAGCCGGTTCTTGGAAACCTTCATCATCCCCATTGTCATCGTGTTCTTTGTCCTTGCCCTTGTCATCTCTCCGATTCCGATGAAGCGGACCGGGGTGCGACCTTCAAGGCGAAGCGAGCGAACGGCCTTAACAGGAAGCACTCCTTGGCTTTATGATTCCCATTATGAATCATGCAAGGGCCTTCTAGAAGTGTTTCGAATGATAATCGTTCTCTTGGACCTCTCTTAGGAGGTGGCGGCCGGTCTCCTCCATGAGGCCGGTCGACAGCTGCAACAAGGTGATCAGCCTTGCGCTTGTTGTTGTTCTTGGATCCGGACTGGTTGCCTTGGTCATGCTTCGGTTCCTTCCCTTTGTTCCCGCACAAATTGACCACGTTTGATTCTCCGAGCAGCATAATCATCTGCTATCTTGAAGCACTCCGACGCCGTCATGGTCAAGTTTCGGTTCCGCCTTCCAATCTTGTGAACTAAGGCTTCACTACGAACGCCGACTTGAAACGCCGCAATTACTTGCTGATCAAGAACATTGGGGATTAAGGCCTTCTTGTTGCGAAGCGCTGATGAAATCTGTAAGAGGTTCGTCGGGCTTACGCTTCGACCTATTGAGGTCGAAGTAATTCCCTGGCTTCTCACAAGTCGCTTGGAAATTCTCTACGAACTTTTTGGTGAGGTCGCCTCAAGAAGAAATAGATTTCTCGGGCAGGGATTGTAGCCATAACCGTCCAGCCTGCTCCATGCATATGGGAAGGTAATTAGCTAGCACAAATGTATCTCCTCCCGCTGACCGGATAGCGAGTGGTATACATGCGTAGCCACTCAGCGAGGAGGTGCTTTACCATCATACTTATCAATGGCCCCGGGCTTAAATCCCCTAGGGTATTTGCAAATGCGCAAATCTCGCGTGAAGGCGGGAATCACGGAGTACTCGTCATCTTCCGGACCGGTGAAGGGGATCGTCGGCGAGGGTAATGCCGATAGTTTCGATCTCTATCATCATCGGAGTAGTCATAATAACGATCATCTTGATACCTATCTCCTGGTCCATCCCGACGATCATTGTTAGCCGGTTGTGCGGTCTGCGAAGGAGGGGGCGGAGGCGGAGGCGCCGCCCGGCAATCATTAGTGCCATGTTGAGGCTCCCCGTCTCGTCGTCGTCGCGTTCTCTTCGACCCTCGTTATCACAACGATTATCTCGCCTCGGCCGGTCATCCCGATGAGCATGTCGACTACCTTGCCCTCGCTGGTCATTGCACGGAGGATTTCCACCGGGGGCGGCGCCGAAGCGGCCGGTCCACGCCGAGGCGAACTAGTCACGTGCGGGCGAGGCGGGGCGAGGTCCCGCGGACGATCATCCACATGACCGGTGCGACGTCTCTCATCTTCTTCATGTCTCCGACGTTCCTCCGTTCTCTATGCATGATGATCAATGAGGACGTTACGAGTGTCCTGGTTGCCATTAACCGGTACACGCAAATCTTGGTCCGGAGCTCGTTCATGTGCGTCCGCAATCGGGGTGTGTCGAGGCGCAAGCCTTCCTCCGGAAGAAGCTCCTTCGAGACCGAGCTCTCATAGGCCGCTACGAGCGAGAACGCGAGCGGCTTGAAGATTCCGACCTGTCATGGACGAGTTGGTTTGTTTGTAGAGAAGCCGCATCTACCAAATTCAGGGCGCGTTGCAACCACGGCGTCGCATTAAAGACTTCTTCCGGTATTGTCTCGAGGATTTGTTACACTCCCACAATATTGTGAACGGCGACGTGAAGACCCGAGCGCCGTTTAATTCCACTTCCATGGAGCTCAAATCCAAAGCTCGCTCGAAGAACGATGTCGCCTTCCACTACGACATCCACGTCGGCTGTTATATCCTGGGGATGCTTCTTCCGTATCTCCGGGCCGGTGCAGCAACGGGCCCATGGCTGGGGAGCGATCGTGGGAACGCTTCCTCCGGCCTGATCAGCAGCATTTGCGCGCGGATTTACAAGTCGAAGGTTGCGGAGGTTGTTCATCTCTATTCGCTTCTTCTTCTTCACGGCGCCGACGATCGGATTCTTCTCTCGCCAGACCTTGTTTCTTCCTCGGCAGCTTCCTCACGAGTAAGTTGGCGAATGACTGGTCCTGTCATGAACACTTGGAAGAAGACTAGATGTTCTTCCTCGAAGTCATCAACGAACTCGCAAGAGCGGCTCATCTTTTCGGATTGGGCTCCAATCCGAGACGCGAGCGGTCCGATTGTTCGCGCTAAAGCTGCGTCGGATCCGCCAAGTTCCGAGCTTAAGGTGCCAACCGTGGCATGTGATCGCGCTTCGAAGCTGCGGCCGACAACGAGTCGGATTCATCAAAAGCAATTTTCCGACCGAATCGGCTTTGAAGTCGAGGGACCCAAAGCGGATCTTGAAGCCGGGCTCGAAGTCGACGATGAACGAAGAGGCCATCGAACTCTCTGGAAACTCGCCGGGACCCCTTCCTGGCGTGCCAAATGTCGAGTCTTAAACTCGGCACTAGTACTACCCGGTCCCTCACGAGCGTGGAATTCGATGGTGCAACACACAGAACACACGGGAACACGCGATTTTAGACAGGTTCGGGCCCCTCGGATCGAGAGTAATACCCTACATCCCGTATGTTATGTATTGCCTTTAGCAATTTGCTAATTGCAAGATCTCGAGAGAGTTTTCGGGGGTCCCTGCTCCACCTTATATTTCCGGGGAGTCGAGTTACATGTAGAGTCCTAGTCGATTACACGGATTACATATATGGAAATTCTATCTCTAGCTTTCTTTATCGATTCGAGTCCTAACGGACTACGAATTATTCCTTAACTTGCTTCTCAAGTCATCATATATCGGTATTGGTATCCGCCTGATGTCCATACCGGTATATAGATCTCGTTATCCCGGACCGGTCGGGAACCAGTCTATTTGCTATCTCCATCACCTCAATCTTCATTGATTTGTTACCATGTCTCTGCGCATACATTCCTTTGTCATTTGTATACCCATAAGGCAAGTATACGACAGCGAGGCTTGTTGAGAAACATGCCAAACATGTCAACCTCTACTCCCACGGATATTAGCTGCAAGACCGCAGCCCTCGAGCTAACGACAAAGATCGCTGAACAGGGCTCATAAATCCAGAGTGCGGCAATCACGGAGGAACCGCCTGCCGCCTCCACGAAAGAGCGATCTGTCACGAAACATCAACCACTCCGAGTGCCAAGGAGCGGGTTTCCAATGAAACTCCTGTCATTGACTTAACAACTAGCAGCACCCCTCCTCGGGCTATCTTATTCCCGACCGCTCCGTAACTCCCATTGGGACCGGTCGCGGACGGAAGAAGTACCCCGTCGGCCAAGGACCACTTCACAAGACTCCAGCTGGGCCAAAGCGGCCAAAATGGTAATTGGCGATGTAGAAATCGACAGTTCCAGCAGAGCTCGAACTTTCATGGTGATGGGCAAATGGGATTCCCTCTAAGAAGAGGAAGCCCCGAAGAACTTCGATGAGTCCGGCCAGGTAATCTTGACTTCTCACATGACATTCTTAGTTTTCCCATGTTTCCGCATAACATTTCTTACCTTCTTTTCTTCTTTCTAGGTTGTTTTAAAGAATTCCGAGGCCAAAAGTGCTATCATAGCACGCCTTGAAGAAGAACCGAGTCAATCCCAAAGGGAATTGAGTAAACTCGGCACTCAATTGACCGAGTCTGGTGACCCGACAAGAGGAACTCCAACGGCGGGAAACAAATCTTGCTAACACCAATCGTCTTATGGAAGACCGCCATTTGGAAATCATTCGCTCGAAACAGAAAGTCCAAGGTACACAATCTATTAATCCTTTGATAGCCCTCAATGACTTGATTGAGGCACATAAGGAAACAGAGTCCACTCTATCCGAAAAAGCAGCTGCACAAGAACTCTCTGTTACGGAAGGCTTGAAAGAAGAAAGGATGTAAGCAGCTCACATCGGTGAGTTAGAGAGTGAAATTAATGCCAAGGACAGTATCCTAAAGCAGACCCTCAAATCAAATAAGCTTACGGAAGACGAGAATGTCCGTCTTAAGGCTGAACTTGCAGAGGTGCTTGAAGTCGGCAAGTCTGCCCAAGTGGAAAAAGAAACGAGTCGTCAAGCTTGCAAATGAGTCCGCTCAAGCGGCGCTTAAGGTAAAAGAAGGTAAAATTCAACGCCTGCTAAAGAACGAAGCCAAGCTGCGGGATTCAAATACCAATTTTAAGGGTAAATTCAGAATAATGGACATCACACATAGGCGTAAGCTCCTTTTCCTCTACCTTTCGATAAGCGGTCTTTAGCTACCGGTCTGAATTACTAATATTCTTTTTAAATTTCCTTACTGTAGAACTCTCAGCGGGCCGTAAGCGAGTGATTGAATATCTGAATGGGGGTCAAACCCCCCAGGATGATAACATGAATCTGGAAAGCACCATTTGGGATGTCCCACGAAGGATTAGGGAACACTCCAGAATGATTGCTACAGCGGGAGGAGGACACATTGCTGCAACAATCTAGTCTTGGACTCCTGTCGAAGACTGTGATTTCAACTTTATCGGAGCGGGTGCTCATCTAAACACTACCGAAGACCGGTTCAATGAGTTAAGGAATTCACCTATTGGTACCATGACAGAGCTTATCGAAGATATTCCTCCGGATCCGACCGGTGCCCTCGCTGGATGAAGCTGCAGCTCCTCCCGCCATAGAGCAAGCTGCTCAAGATGCTGCTACAGCTTTTAGACAAAACCTAGAAGATGAATATGATGACCTGAGTTTTGATCTTTTATCTTCGGCATCCGACTCTGAAGGAACAATTGATGACAGAGCTTACTTGCCGACCCCAAGACTGGTGATACCGATGATTCAAGCGGTCCAACTCAATAGATTTATTATTGTAATTAATCTTGTGTACGCAAAGTACTATGTCCGAATGTTTTGTAGTAATATGTCTTTTCAATTACAACCGATCTACATTCTTTTTCATATATAGCAAAGTCTTTACGCGCAAGACTGCAGCGTCCGGACTGGTCTATATACAACAAGCATAACTTTAATTTTAATAACCAGCCTTCCAAAATCTCAAATTTACCATCTTCAATCCACTAATCAAGTCTATAACTAAGCAACGATGGTTACTTCGACACAAACCAACTATGACTGGTTCGCTGGCTCTAATCAGCACAGAATATAACTCATAGTGGCGGTCTACTTAGCAAAATCATGCCGTATAGAAAAAAATGACAAGTCTTAAGACTTAAGATTACATATTATCCCAGACTACTCTCAAGATAGCAGCCTCCTGGCTCAAAATGTTAAAGAAAAAATTAACATTTTGAGACATAACACTAACACGGTCAGCATTGAATTAACATTCCTAGATTTCCCCTCCTAAGTTTAACAGTCAAATCTATAAGCCGAGCAACGACGGTTAATTCCACACAAACCTACTACAACATAATCATTGGCTCTAATCAGCACAAGATATAGTTGATAGAGGGGGTCCTATTAACAAAATCATGCCGTATAGAATAAATGACTGGTACTAAAACTTAGGATTTACATAAGTTCACAGATTGCTCTTAACATAACAGCCCCCGACTCGAGTATATTAATTCAATATTAAAATACCGAGGCACAAAAACACAATATGTCATCACCATAAACCAAGATGCTTTATATTATCATACTCATGGAGTTACAGAAAAACACCAAATACAAAAAAATCTTTAAGTATAAAAATGACGAAGTTGATCAATATTCCAAGAGTTTGGAATTTCCTCCTCCTCCTGGGTCTATAAGCCCCCGGTCCGGAAACCGACTTGACCACAAATGGTCCTTCTCGGACCAGTGACAACTTATGTTGATTCTTATTAGACTGAATTTTCCTGAACACTAAATCGCCCACTTGAAATTCCCGCGTTCGCACATTGCGATCATGATACCTCCGCAATCCTTGGTGGTACTTGGCCGCTTGAATCAATGCTTGATCTTGTAATTCTTCTGCAGCAATTAACTTGTCGGGTACCTAGATTAGGGAGCCCTAATCAGGGTACTTAATCTGGCTAACAGCTCCGTCTTGTACGCGTAAAGGATACGAAGTGGGGCCCGAAACCTCCGCCTCGCCCGACCCCGAGTCGGGCAAGGTCCACAACTTCCGCCTCGTCCGACCCCGAGTCGGGCGAGGCCCACAACTTCCGCCTCGCCCGACCCCGAGTCGGGCGAAGTCCACGACTTCCGCCTCGTCCGACCCTGGGTCGGGCGGGCCCACGATCTCCGCCTCGCCCGACTCGGCGTCGGGTGGGACCGCAATCCCTGCCGCGTTTGCCTTTGCTTCGCGGAGAAGCGACCTCACCCACCGGATAGGGGAGGAGTTGCGGCAGGCCGGTAGGCGCAATTACAGCGCTCGGGAACTCGTTTCACCAACATGACGTGATGTGACCGGCGCAGTACCTAACCGTCCCGTTCCGCAGCGCCGCACGCTAGCGCTAGCTCAGCTGCAGAGCAGCGTGATCATTACCAAGCCCATGATGGCTCGTGGACCGGGACGGAGGCCGGGCGATTGACGGGACAATAGCCCGTAATCTGTCCCGTGGCTGACCAACAGCATCCGCCTAGGCCTACGAAGGCTACGAAAGCCGGGCCCGCGGCCTCCGCCTCGCCCGACTCCGGGTCGGGCAGGTGCACCACTTCCGCCCCGCCCGACTCAGGACTCGGGCGGGCTCCGCGATCCCCGCCTCGCCCGACTCGGAGGCAAATGGCTTCTTCACGAAGCCTCACAGGTGAACAGGGATCGCCATAACTCCGCTCGGGAACTCACCAATCCACAGGGATTGGGTGAGATCAGCGCAGCCCCTCTTGTCTCATCTTCACGCGTCGCCCGACACCCCCGGCACGATGACAAGACGGAGGCGTCAACACCATCTCCGCCGGAGCCATGATGAACGGGAGTGATGGATGGAGACCGCCATGCGACAGACGGCTGCCACGGTGACGAGCGTGGCATTGACTCCGGCGCTACCAATCAAGACTAACCGTACGCCGCACGACCGGAGCGCCCAAAGCGGCCCGCATGCGAGCAGTGGTAGTGCACGACGGCCCCGACCCCGCTTGGGACGATAGGTAGTAACTCCGACCCCACCCGTAAGTGGCCCGGCCCTTGGACTATAAAAGGGACCCCACACACACGCAAGAAAGGGGGACACACAACACGGATTGAGCTAATCGAACTCATCACACACACACATCCTAGAGCACATTGCACACGGAGGCTTGGAGCAACCCTCCTCCCTCGCATCCTTTGTAGCTCTTTTTGCAAGACAAAACACGAACAATCCTCGAACCGGACGTAGGGCTTCGATCGCCCGAACCAAGTATAAACCACGCTCTCCTAAAACATCCAAGGCCCATCCGAATAGTAGCGTCGATCCCCTCCAAACACAAATTTACTTGTCGGCCGGTTTCACAACACCGACATAACTCAACTTGACGCTATTCATCATATTTGTCTTCATCATAATACCGCACCCTAGCGGAAACCATATTCACTTCCGTAGGCAACATTGCTTCGGATCCATATACCATAGAAAAGGGAGATTGTTCCGTAGCATGGCTAACATTCGTGCGCAGTCCCCATAACACCCAAGGTAACTCCTTCACCAATTTTCCAGCGTATGGTTTTAAGCGGTCAAAAATTCTAGGCTTAAGACCGGTTAAGATCATACCATTCGCACGCTCTACTTGCCCATTACTCTGCGGATGTGATACTCGAGGCATAGTGTATCTTGATTCCTAGGCTTTCAGCACAATCCTTGAAGAATTCTGTTGTGAATTGTGGTCCATTATCTGTAATTATACAATGCAGAACTCGAAATCGGACAAATATATTCTGCAAAAATTTGATCGCTCGAGCAGTGGTTGTGCTGGTAACAGTTTCAGCTTCAATCCACTTGGAAAACTTGTCAACTGCCACAAAAATATGAGTAAAACCTTCAGGCGCTTTCTTGAACGGTCCAACAATATCCAGCCCCCAAATTGCAAAGGGCCAAGTCATAGGAATAATACGCAACTCATGGGCCGAGTATGGGGTTGTCGTGCAAAAAATTGACATCCTTGACAGGCTTGAACTACTTTATGTGCATCGTCGATTGCTGTAGGTCAATAGAATCCTTGTCTGAATACCTTTCCAACCGGACTCTTTGATGAAGCATGATTTCCACAAATCCCCTTATGAGTTTCTTCCAACATGAGAACTCTATCGGAAACAGACACACACTTCATCAAAATATTGATCCATCAAAATATTGATCCCTCGCCGATAAAGTTCATCTTCAACAAGCGAGATAACTCCTTGCTCCGATTTCCAACCTCTGCCATTCTACCTTTTCTTCCGGCAATTTACCGGACTGCAAATATTCAATGTATGGAGTACGCGAATCAGAATCGATCATCATAACTTCAACCACCTCTCCAGTCTCCTATGACAAGACCGCCTCACCGGTCTTTTCTTCCAAGATCGTATCACCGGTCTTTATTTCCGTAACTGTAGCTTCCCGAACCATCTTAATACATGGTTTGCTCAAAACTTGAAGAAATACCCCATGCGGTATTGCATGTCTCGAAGAACCTAGTCCGGCTAACTCATCCGCAGCATAATTATTTCCACGCAAGATATGAGAAAAACGCATACGTCAAATTTATCCTCAAGCTTTCGAACCTCCTGTCTATAAGCCATCATATGATCATCATGGGCATCCCATATCTTATTAATTTGACTAATCACAGGCATGGAGTCACCATAAACATCCAAACGCTTAACACCAAGCGAAATAGCTACCCGAAGTCCATGAAGCAAAGCTTCATATTCCGCGGCATTATTTGAAGCTCGAAGTGCATCTATAACACATACTTCAATTGATCCTTTTGCGGAGAAAACAGCACTACTCCAGCTCCCGTCCCTAAAAGCTGCAGGGACCCATCAAAATACATCTCCCAATATTCCAAGTTCTGAATAGCAGGCGGTATTTTAGTCTCAATCCACTCGGTAATGAAATCAGCTAATGCCTGTCCCTTGATTGTTGTTCGTGAAGAAAAAATAATTTCATACTGACCAAGTTCTATAGCCCACTTAGCAACTTGACCAATTGCTTCTCTGTTACACACTACATCCCCAATGGCAAACCCAGTCTTGAGTTCAATCGGATGTGCTTGAAAATAGTGCTTTAGCTTTCTCGATGTTATCACTACATCATATATCAACTTCTGTATCTAAAGATACTGCACCCTTGACTCCGTTAGAACTTCACTCACAAAATATACTGGGTGTTGAGCCAACTGCAGATGTCCTTCTTCCTTCCGATCAACTACCAAGACCGTGCTCACAACATGAGTCGTCGCAGATATGTATAACTCGTATAGTCTCATCAGGTTCCGACGGTATTAATACCAGCAGATTGCTAAGATATCCCTTGAGCTATTCAAATGCAGCCTGGGCCTCATCTGTCCACTCAAACTTATCTTGCTTTTTGAGCAATTTAAAGAAAGGAAGACCTCTAATCCCCGGTCTTGAAATAAAACGGCTCAAAGCGGCCATGCACTCGGTCGGTTTCTGTACATCCTTCAAACAGCTAGGGGGCTGCATATTGATGATTGTCTGAATCTTCTCTGGATTAGCTTCAATATCGCTCCATGATACCAAATACCCATGTAGCTTCCCAGATCGAACCCCAAACATGCATTTGCCGGGGTTGAGCTTCATAGAAAAGTTCCGCAGATTGTTGAAGGTCTCTGCCAGGTCGGACGAGAAGATCTTCAGCTTTCCGGGATTAAACCACTACATCATCCACATATGCATCAACATTTCTTCCAATTTGAGAGTCAAAGAAGCGTTGCATACCACGCTGGTAGGTCGCGCCATCATTCTTCAGACCAAAAGGCATAGTCGTGTAATAGTAAGCTCCAAAGGTGATGAGGACATCACATCCGGCCATGCAAACCATCAAGAGCAAACATCTATGAATCTATGAATTATATAGGTGGCCATGTAAACCATGGAATGAACCTTAATCAAGCTACATCAAGCCATGGACCAGCTACACCAATCCAAGGACCAATTACACGCAGCCGTGCTAAAGAACTTAAGCAATAGGTGAACTCACTCCTTAATGAATTTAATTCAACTTCAAATAAGAACTTTCTACTACCAAAGTCTTCTACATTCCTCTTGATAAGGTTTACACACAAGGAGCAGCTCTCTAGACCAACCAAGATGGAGTACACAAAGGATGACACATGTTACACAAAAGCTGAATGGGCTCGTGACATGCTGACAATAGAGTCATCTCTCGACGCTCCCACGGACCAGACCGTCGATATTACATATACATAATACAAATGTATAGAAAGATAATAAAGTCTACTTTCACCTCCAACAAACGGCTCGTCATTTTGACTTCCCATTAAAAAGTTATGCTCATTTTAGTGGAGACTGTCAGGGAGGCTAGAAGTCACGCGAGACTTCACGAGATGGCAGTTTTCACACCTTTCAGCTGTCCTTTTCTTAGTGGAAACTGTTGAACGTTTCACACCCGACTAGGAGGGATGTTCCTAGTATAAATAAGTCATGTATTCGAGTCATTTGGAAGAGCTTTGGTAATAGAAAAGAACCCTGTTTGATTAGCCGAGTGCTATCAATTTCGGAGAGAGATCTCTACCCCTTTGCTCTTGTGATTTCCTTAGAGATTACATAAGCGACGTTCAACGTCACCCAATTGGTGTTCCTGCTCTGTTCTATTGCAGGTTGTGTTGGTTGGTAACTCAGAGTGTGGTTGGGCGAATCCTCGATTCAGGTTGCCGTATAGAGACGGTGGTTGGCTTCGAGTTGATTTTGTCAGGTTGCACTATTATCCCGACTGCTTGTAGCTAATTATCTTGGCTTCTTTGAACCTAGTTATCTTGATATTGTTCTTACGCTGCGAAGATCGGGCCACAAACTCATCATTTGGTATCAAGAGCCATCGTTGCCACGGTAGGAATTTTCTTTACCCATTGCTACATATATTTGTTATCTTCCTATCCACAGAAGCCAAACAAAAATATATCTATATCCCTTTGTTGATCTGTTATTTTGGTGTGTTTTGTTAAGTTTCAGTCCATTAGAGTCTTTGTTTAGTTGCTGATTATACCATCCTTTGTGTGTCCTTTGTGTCGTTTCAATATCGTTATCATAATCTCAAAATATGAAAAAAAAAGTTGTGTGATCATTCCTTTGCGTAAACTTTGTTCCTATCTAGCTATTGGTTGCACTTAGTTCTATACATAGTCATTCGTCTTATATATGTTCTGTTTTTGGCTATAAGTAAAAAAAAAAATCAGAGACAAGAGAAAGAGCATAAGCGAAAAGAAAGAATGAATGAAAAGGAATGTTGCTGAAAGAAAGAATCATCCATTTGCTAATAATTGCACTTGCTGAATTTCATATTAAGTTGTGTGACCAGTGAGCTATAATCCTTTTGGTGCAATTGTTGCTAGTATATAAAACCATCCTTTGCTAGCATAATCCTTGTTTGCATCAAATTCTGAATTCATTGCGTGCGCGTGACAACGTTTACATATTTCATATCTTGTGATCAGCACTAGGCATTGAATTTCTAGTTTGGATTGTTACTTAACTTTACAACAACTAAAATTTCAGACTCTTCCTTGTGTATCATTCCCCACCAAGCTCCACATAAAAGCCACAGTAATACGATATCATGATCTTGTATTCGCTTGACCATCACTTGTTACCACGACACATTACTTTTGTAATCTGCAGGGAAACCATAAGAGCTTTGGTTGGTAAGAGAAGGTGAGACTGAGTGATTCCACATATTTTTCTAACCCATATATACTACTGCTCGTATTCTATAAAGTTTTATAGAAAAATGGCTGAGCCACCACCAAATGGGGAGGATTGTGTAACAATGGCACAATTCAATTAGATGAGGGAGAACTTAGAGGTAGCTCAACAAAGAAATACGCAAGCTATTCAAGATCTTATTGCTCAACTTCAGAATCATCGTGCACAAAATTCAGATCATGAAGATAATGATTATGAAGCAAGTGATGAAGGATCTATTGCTAGACGTGCCCGCCATCAACGGTAATTGAGAAACCATAATGACCATCAAAATGAGAGGCCACATGGACATGGTCGTGGTAACATAGGTGGAGGCTTTGGTCGTGGTAGAGGCAAGGGACCTCAGTTTGAAGATGATAGATATGCTGAATTTGAACAAGAAGAACATGATGATCACCGATATCAAAGGAATAATCGCTCCCAAGAGGAAAGGCTTGGTAAACTGAAATTTACCATGCCTAAGTTTGATGGAGGATTTGATCCTGAATCGTATCTCACATGGGAGCTGAAAGTTGACAAATTTTTTCGGATGCATAATTATTCTGAAGAGGAGAAATTAGCAATGGCTTCCCTTGAGTTTGAAGATTATTCTCTAATCTGGTGGGAGCAGGTACAAAATAATCGTGAGGAAGCAGGGCAAGGTCTAGTTGTTACATGGGCAGAAATGAAGAGAGAAATGAGAACACGATTTGTTCCAAAACATCATCATCGTGATCTCTTTGACAAGTTGCAGAATTTGAGGCAAGGAAATCTCTCTGTTGAAGAGTATTACAAGGAGATGGAGAAGGCTATGATCAGGGCTAGTGTATATGAAGATGAAGAGCAAACGATTGCACGTTTCTTGTCTGGTTTACACCGCAATATTCAACGCATTGTCGAATTTCAGCCATACCGTCGAATTGTTGATTTAGAGCATCAAGCAAGTAAAGCTGAGCGTCAATTGCTGCAAGATGCTAAGTCGCGGATCAGCATGTCGCGGTGAATATCTACCCGGGCCCTGTACACACCGCCCGTCACACCCTGGGAATTGGTTTCGCCCGAAGCATCGGACCAATGATCACCCATGACTTCTGTCTACCACTAGTGCCACAAAGACCTTTGGTGGTCTTATTGGCGCATACCACGGTGGGATCTTCGACTGGGGTGAAGTCGTAACAAGGTAGCCGTAGGGGAACCTGTGGCTGGATTGAATCCTTCGCGATGGAAATGCCCTCGCCTACTTGACTAAACTAAGGACCTCAACGGAAGCTTATGTAGATTTTCTACTTTTCCATTTTCCTTCTTGTTTATCAATCACCAATCAAGACAAACCGGGCACTACGGTGAGACGTGAAAACACCCGATCCCATTCCGACCTCGATATATATGTGGAATCGTCTTGCGCCATATGTACTGAAATTGTTCGGGAGACATGGTCAAAGCCCGGGTTGAAGCCCCTAAAGGGGATTTCTTTCAGCCAACATCCAGCCTTAGTTCAAAGTCTACTCCAAGTGGTAACAAGTTTACACAAAAACTCACAGCTGGAAATGGTGCCGCTACAACTTCTAGTGGTGGTTTTCGTGCCAATTCTCGTGGTGATTCCAAGCCCACATCATCGTCTACTACTTCTATTGGTTCTAGTAGTGGAATTCAATGTTTCAAGTGTGGAGGTCGTGGCCATGTCATAAAGGATTGTCCAAACAACCGCACTATAATTGTCAATGACCAAGGAGAGTATGAATCTGCTAGTGAGGAAGAACAAATTGTTGATGAAGCAAAATTTGTAGATGCTACTGAAAATGATGATTCCACTACTTGTGAGTATGAGAAAGGTGCTGCTCTTGTAGTTACTCAAATTTTGAGGGTGCAATTCAAGGAAGCTGAAAATGGACAACGGAACAATCTTTTCCAAACACGAGCTAAGATCGATGGAAAGGTGTGTAAGGTGATAATTGATGGTGGAAGTTGTCATAATCTTGCTAGTCGGGAGATGGTGGACAAGCTTGGATTGACATTGCTTAAACATCCCCACCCATACCATGTGCAATAGTTGAATGATTCAGGTGATATCAAGATTGCAGATAGGGTGAAAGTGACCTTCAAAGTTGGTGAGTATGTGGACACTATTATTTGTGATGTAGTGCCTATGATAGTGTCACTTGCTGCTAGGAAGACCATGGCAATATGATCGTTCATCTCTTCATTGTGGTCGCACTAAAAATTATACTATCAAATGGAAGGGAAAGGATATGGTTCTCAAGCCCATGACTCCTCAACAAATCATGGCTGAACATTTGCACAAGAATTCTGAAGTGAGAGTTGTGAGTGAAAGTGAGAAGGAGAAAACTAAGAAGAGTGTCACATCCAAATCAGTGAGTGAGAGCCATAAGCCAAATTTGAGAGAAAAAATTTATTGTGTATAGCCACCAAATCTGAAATGAGAGATGTGAGGAAAAACCTAGATCAAGTTCTGTTTGTACTTGTGTACAAGGATGCATTATTTTCATCTAATGACATAACATCTCTTCCTAATGCTATTTCTAATCTTTTGCAGGACTATGGAGATGTTTTTCCAAATGAAACACCGATTGGACTTCCTCCATTGTGTGGCATTGAACATCAAATTGATCTCCCCCTGGGGCTGCACTACCAAACCGGCCAACATATCGTGCTAACCCAGAAGAAACAAAGGAGATTCAAAGGCAAGTACAAGAAACTTTTGGATAAGGGTTATGTGCGAGAAAGTCTAAGTCCTTGTGCTGTCCCGGTAATTTTGGTGCCCAAGAAAGATGGATCTTGGAGGATGTGTGTGGATTGCAGGGCCATCAATAACATCACGATTCGCTACCGTCATCCAATTCCAAGGTTAGATGATATGCTTGATGAATTGAGTAGTTCCACAATATTTTTGAAAATTGATTTGAGAAGTGGGTACCATCAAATTAGAATGAAAG
Organism: Chloris gayana; assembly: GCA_031894775.1. Classification (NCBI taxonomy): domain Eukaryota; kingdom Viridiplantae; phylum Streptophyta; class Magnoliopsida; order Poales; family Poaceae; genus Chloris; species Chloris gayana. The sequence goes on along the minus strand of JAUNZO010004812.1, from coordinate 429,540 downwards.
TTGGTGATGAGTGGAAAACTGCTTTTAAAACAAAGTTTGGATTGTATGAATGGTTAGTTATGCCTTTTGGTTTGACAAATGCACCTAGCACTTTCATGAGGTTAATGAACCATGTTTTGAGATCATTTCTCGGCAAGTTTGTTGTTGTTTACTTTGATGATATCATAATTTACAGCAAGACATATGAGGAACATGTTGACCACATTCAACAAGTTTTGAATCAACTTCGAAAGGAGAAGTTATATGCTAATCTTGAGAACTGTACATTTTGCACGGATCAGGTCGTTTTCCTTGGCTTTGTTGTTTCAGGTATGGGAACTCAAGTGGATGAATCTAAGGTGAAGGCAGTCAAGGATTGGCCAACGCCAACGAACATTACTCAAGTGAGAAGCTTTCATGGTCTCGTTGGATTTTATCGAAGGTTTGTGAAAAAATTTAGTAGCATAGCTGCACCCCTAAATGAGTTGCCAAAGAAAGGTGTTTTATTTGAATGGGGTGAGTCACAAGAAAATTCTTTTCAAGAACTAAAGAAATGTTTGACCGAAGCACCTTTGCTGATTTTGCCGGATTTCACAAAAAACTTTTGAGATTGAGTGTGATGCTAGTGGAATAGGCATTGGAGGTGTTCTGATGCAAGAAAGTAAGCCGGTTGCATATTTTAGTGAGAAACTGGGAGGTACACAACTGAACTACTCGGTGTATGACAAGGAGTTGTATGTCTTGGTGAGAGTTTTTGAAACATGGCAGCACTACTTATGGCCAAAAGACTTTATAATTCACTCTGATCATGAGGCATTGAAGTACTTGAAAGGTCAGGCCAAGCTGAACCGACGACATGCTAAGTGGGTAGAATTTATTGAAACATTTGCTTATGTTGTAAAATACAAGAAAGGTAAGGGCAACATTGTGGCTGATGCCCTATCTTGAAACAAATGTTTTATTGAATCAACTAGAGGTAAAAGTTCTCGGATTGGAAGACATAAAGAATTTGTACACATCCGATAATGAATTTTCAGAACCATACTTGAAGTGTAAAGATGGGAAAGGTTGGGAAAAATATCACTTGCATGATGGTTTCTTATTTTGAGCTAACAAATAGTGTATTCCAAATTCTTCGGTTAGACTCTTGTTGTTGCAGGAAGCTGGAACAAAGCTGGGAGGATATTAGCATGGATTTTGTTTTGGGTTTACCAAGGACTAAGAGGGGGAGGGATTCAATTTTTGTTGTTGTTGTTCGATTCTCAAAAATGGCACACTTTATACCTTGTGATAAATGCGATGATGCTTCCCACATAGCTACTTTGTTTTTCAGGGAAATTGTGAGGATGCATGGCATGCCAAAAACTATAGTTTCAGATCGTGACCCAAAATTTTTGAGCTATTATGGGAAAAACTTGGAACAAAGCTGTTGCTCTCCACATCAAGTCACTCTCAAATGGATGGACAAACTGAAGTTGTGAATCGAACTCTATCAACATTGCTGCGAACCATCAGAAAAAAGAATTTGAAGGAGTGGGAAGATTGTCTACCCATGTGGAATTTGCATATAATAGGGCAGTACATTCGACCACTAACTTGTGTCCATTTCAAATTGTATATGGTTTCAAACCGATTGCTCCGATTGATTTGTTGTCTTTGCCATTTCAGGAACGAAGTAACATGGAAGCCTCAAATCGTGCTGCATATGTAAAGAAAATACATGAGAAGACAAAAAAAGCTATCGAGAAAAAGGTCAAGTATTATGCTGCAAACGCAAACAAGCATAGGAGAAAGGTGACATTTGAAACCGGTGATTTGGTTTGGATACATCTACGAAAGGATCGCTTTCCCGAGAAGCGAAAATCCAAGCTGATGCCACGTGGTGATGGACCACTCAAAGTGTTAGCAAAAATCAATGATAATGCTTACAAGATCGAACTCCCCGAAGAATATAATGTTAGCCCAACATTCAATGTTGCTGACCTATCCCCATACTATGGAAACAACGAGTTAGAGTCGAGGACGACTCCTTTTCAAGAGGGGAGTATGATGAGGACATCACATCCGAGCATGCAAACCATCAAGAGCAAACATCTATGAATTATATAGGTGGCCATGTAAACCATGGAATGAACCTCAAGCAAGCTACATCAAGCCATGGACCAGCTACACCAATCCAAGGACCAATTACACGCAGTCGTGCTAAAGAACTTAAGCAACAGGTGAACTCACTCCTTAATGAATTTGATTCAACTTCAAATAAGAACTTTCTACTACCTAAGTCTTCTACACTCCTCTTGATAAGGTTTACACACAAGGAGCAGCTCTCTAGACCAACCAAGATGGAGTACACAAAGGATGACACATGTTACACAAAAGCTGAATGGGCTCGCGACATGCTAACAATAGAGTCATCTCTCGACGCTCCCACGGACCAGACCGTCGATATTCCATATACATAATACAAATCGATAGAAAGATAATCAAGTCTACTTTCACCTCCAACAAACGTCTCGTCATTTTGACTTCCCATTAAAAAGTTATGCTCATTTTAGTGGAGACTGTCAGGGAGGCTAGAAGTCACGCGACACTTCACGAGATGACAGTTTTCACATCTTTCAGCTGTCCTTTTCTTAGTCGAAACTCTTGAACGTTTCACACCCAACTAGGAGGGATGTTCCTATTATAACTAAGCCATGTATTCGAGTCATTTGGAAGAGCTTTGGTAATAGAAAAGAACCCTGTTTGATTAGCCGAGTGCTATCAATTTCAGAGAGAGATCTCTACCCCTTTGCTCTTGTGATTTCCTTAGAGATTACATAAGCGACGTTCAACGTCACCCAATTGGTGCTCCTGCTCTGTTTTATTGCAGGTTGTGTTGGTTGGTAACTCAGAGTGTGGTTGGGCAAATCCTCGATTCAGGTTGCCGTATAGAGACGGTGGTTGGCTTCGGGTTGATTTCTTCAGGTTGCACTATTATCCTGGCTTCTTGCAGCTAATTATCTTGGCTTCTTTGAACCTAGTTATCCTGATCTTGTTTCTACGCTGTGAAGATCGGGCCACAAACTCATCAAAAGGGGGTGATGAATGCAGTCTTAACCTGGTGTTCAACTTTCAGGGAATTTGATGATATCTAGAATAAGTATCAAGAAAGCAAAGACGCTCGCAGCCAGCGATCGAATCAACAACTTGGTCAATTCGAGGCAGCGCAAAGGATCTTTGGGACAATCCTTATTGGGATTAGTATAATCAACGCACATCCTTAATTCTTTAGTATTCTTCTTTGGTACAACATCCGGATTGGCAAGCGAATCCGGATGATACACCTCCCTAATGAACTTAGCTGCTAATAATCTAGTAATATCTTTCTTGATTGCCTCCTTGCAATCTTGGGCAAACCTTCGGAGCTTCTTTTTGATCGGCTTCGCATCGGGACGCACCAACAATGCGTACTCAATCTTCTCCCTAGGGACACCCGGCATATCGGAAGGTTGCCATGCGAATATGTCCCTATTTTCCTAGAGGAAAAGAATGAGCGCGCTTTCCTATTTATCCCCAAGGTCGGACCCAATATGGGTGACCTTGGAGAGGTCTGTCTCATCAAGCTGAATAGTCTTGGAAACGACCGTATCGGTCTTCAATTTCTCCTTGGCAATCTTCTTAGATGGTCCTTCTTCTTCAAGTGGCGCTTGTGTCTCAAAGACTTAGCTGCCTGCCTGATTTTTCGACGCTCTTCCTTTGAATTGACGTGAGTCGCCAACTCGATCTGTCTACCACACAAGCATATGCGGTCTTGATATCGGACCGGAACAATAGAACCCTGTTGGGCCCAGGCATCTTGAGCATCAAATATTGATAGTTCGAGATTGCCATAAACTTGGCTATAGCCGGTCTTCCCAATATGGCATGATATGCAGAATCAATATCGGACACCCGAAAGATGATGTTCTCTCTCCTGTAATTCTCCTTTGTCCCAAAAGTTATTGACAGAGTGATCTTCCCCAAAGGATAAGCTGTTTCGACCGGGCACTATGCCATGAAACGACGAAACGCTATGATCCAAGTCTACAAACAAGAGCCCAAGCTCTAGTAGTGTCGGTGTTCGAACCACCGGCGGTAGAATTTGTCCCGGGATCACGCGTTTTAAGCTGGATGGTACACAAGGAAAGACACGAAGGATTTACGCTGGTTCGGGAAAGCTCCCTACGTCCAGCGGGGGTGGTGTCGCGGCGTCGTGTTCCTTGCGTCAAAATGGAAGGCGGAGTATAGGAGTGGTGGGAGAGGAGCGAGCTCCAAGTCCCGTGCGAAACGAACGTGTAGGGTGTGTGAGTGTGAGTGATGCGTATCTCCGCGTGCCTTCTTCGTCGTTCGCTTGTCCCGCGCGTGAGAAAGGCTCGAATCCCTTTATAGTTACGGGGGTAGAGCTCGAGTTACAAGAGAGAGAGAGAGAGAGAGATGATTGGTCACGGGGGTCGGCCGAGCGCCGGTGCTATCCCGTCGGCCTTCCCGCCGTGCGTATCGGCGGGGTTGATCGGGCGGTCGCATCGCTCCCGTAACTCCGCGTTTGAAGGAGCCGCGGATGGCGTCATTGCAGAGTGGTTGGAGTGGACAGGCCATACCCGTCCTTCTCTCGTCGGGCGCAACGATGGTTTGGGCACGGTCGAGGCAAGGGGATAGCTTGCTCTATAACTCGAGCTTGTCGGCGAAGGTCGTGCGAGGCGAGCGTCACACCTGTTCGATGGGCGTGACGGGGGTCATACGTCCGTACGTCGGCGAATAATGGCTTCTCCCGGAGGCTTCGGTCCACGCCAACTCTTGTCGGACAACAGGAGCGGCACGGGGATGGCACGTCACGTCGGCGTGGCCCGACGGGAGCAGGTGGTGGCAGGGAGGGATGGGGTTCGGACCCCCGCCACCGATTTCGAGTAACGCCCACGTGGGCGCTCGGGGTGGTTGAGAGTTAATACGATTGGTGGTCGAGCCATGAGGTCGCGCTCGGAGGTCGACCGTGGAGCTCGAGCAGGGAGGTCGAGCAACCAAGGTCGTGCGAGACGGAACCCCTCGAGCAGGGCAGCCATGGTCACGCGAGGCGGACCTCCTCGAGTAATGCTGCGAGGTCAAGCTTCGAGATTTGCCGAGCCGTTTTTCAGTTCGATCGTATGGGTGCGGGCCAGCTTATTTTGCCGACGTGGCTCGCTAATCCTTCATTAGGTGGGCCCGGTTGCTGCCACGTGGCAGCGTTGATCTTTCTCCCCGACAGTAGCCCCCGAGCCCTCGGGTGAGTCAAGGATTCGCCCGGGGATCTCTCGAAGAGGCGGGGAGTCGTCTTCGTGTAATTTTCATGAGAGTTGCTTATCTGCCGGATGCGCGCGAGCGCGTCCGAGGGACGGTAGCCCCGAGCCGCAGGATAAGTCGAAGACTTATGCTCCGGCTGAATTGCGAACGAAATGCGGTCCCGCCGTTGGACCTCGTGTTTGCGATGCGAACGGCCGATCATGGGGCGGTTCGTCTTAGTCTTTTCCCCGTCCGCGTCGCATTCGTACGACGGAGGGTAGAGCAGATCCACGATTTGTCTAGAAAGGCCGACACGCGGGCTCGGTGAGATCGGTAACGGGAAAAGTTCGAGTGAAGTTGCGGTTTCCCGTCGAGGGGATTCCGTCGGGCCCGCCGGGGGACAACTTCATCAATCCGTGCGGTCGCCCTCGATTAGGACCCGAAACCGTTCGCCGGGTTCCGAGGGCTCGATGCCTCTCTACGGTGAGATTCCCCTTAGTCGAGGTCGACTCGGACTCGAATGTGTCCGGTCGATGCCCGTTCCGCTCGTGCGCGTGGGTCGCGGTCGCTAGATGGACCCATCGACGTCACTCCCCGGCTCGGTTTGGAGCGCTCGAGGCCGTTGTCGAGCCCTTTCGATCGGGCCAGCATTCGAACCTCGGCCGGGTGGGGCCGTCGAGACAATTTTCAGTCCCTTATCCCCGCTTACCTTCGAGGTCGAGCCTCGGCTTGGTCGAGTTCCGAGGTCGGGCGCCCGACCTTGAAGGGAGTTGGTAGGGAGTCGAGGGACCTCCTCGGGCGTGTGCCCTTTCTCACCTCCGCTCGCACGTGAGAGAGTCCGAAAGGACAGGGGTACGGAGCGGAGCGTGGGAGTTTTACCGTCTCGGCTTCCATGGCTCGGAGATCGAGGCGCGTTCTCATCCGTTGCTTGGTGTGGTGTGGATTCGGTTTCCCCTTGGTAGTGGCGAGGCTCGCGCAATTAGTACGGGCGGTGGGGCTGCGGACCCGGAGATAGTGGCGTGAAAACCGAGGTGGTGGCGATCGTGGGACCCGTAGCGGAGCCGAAGGGTCGTGGCCACCCAGCACAACCGCCTATTTAAGCCGCCGCCTGCCGTGGCCTTTCACTTCCACGCGCCATCGCTTTCCTTGCCTTTGCCTCTCCAAGCCCTAGCTTTCGTCTTCCTTGCGCAGCCCCCGAGCCCTTCCGTCCTCGCTTCCGCCATGTCGACCTGGACTCGCTCCACGATGACGAGGGCCGACCTCAACCGATTGGTGGCGTAAGGCTTGCTGCGCGAGCGCGGCCCCGATAGGTGGTTGAGACTCCCGAGCAACGAGCCACGCCGGAGCCGCTCCAGGGCTACGTGGTCTCGTTTTTGCACTTCCATGAGCGCCGTTTGGGGACGCCCGGGAATGATTTCCTGCGGGCGATGATGTTCCAAAATCAATCGGAGCTTCACCATCCGAACCCTAACGGGATCGAGCAGCCGAGCACCTTCGTTGCTCTCTCGCGAGGGTTTCTTTGGGATGGCGGCCAACCTCGACCCGTGGAGGTACTACTTCCGCATCAACCTCTGCGAGAGACGGAACTTCATGGGCGAGGAAGTTCCCGCGCACGTCGGTTGCGCGGCGATCGTGATGAAGAAGGATCGGGGAGGGACTACATTCGGTGACCACCCCCACGTTGAACCAGGGGTGGCACCCGAAGTGGTTCTACCTGCGCCAAGATCCGGGCACCCTTTCCCGGCCTTTGAGGGTCGGGTTTTCGAGGAAGCTCCGGATGAGTGGAGGTGGGGCTGCCCCCGCACTAGCCGGTCTCGAGTCGACATCTTGATCGAGCCGATCCGACACCTGGCCCGGTTCGACGTCGATGCAACGGGGGTGGTGGGCTCCTACCACAAGCGGAAGTCCGTGCCGCTAATGCGGTGCTCGATGTTGATGCACCGGGTGTCTAGCAACGACCGCGTCGTCCCGGACACGCTGTCACGCGCTGCGCGTTCGGAGTGCGGCTGGGGACCGCCGCGAGCGCCCGGCCCGTCCAGGGGGCCCCTCGGATGAAGCCGCGCTCGCAGGCTCTCGATGTGGTAAGTCGACTCGACCTTCGGTGCCTCATTGCTCGTTCGAATTTCCTCTGCGTTCATTCGTTAACTCGTCTTCTTGTTCGCAGTCCGCCTCGGATCCCGCTCTCTCGGCGTTCCAAGCTGCGACTTCCGAGGAGGCGGATCAGCGGGCGGCCAATCACCTTCAAGCCGCGGAGGAGCAGGCCGAGAGGAAGGCGGCCAAGGATTTGACCGTGCGACTCGAGGTTGGAGAAGGTGGCGCGAGACGTCGAACGCCAAAGGAAGAGGGAGGCGTACGGGCGGTGGGGCGAAATCCGGATATCGCCTCGATCGCCTCGACCCCTGTTCCTACGGACTCGAGGATGACGGTCGAGAGTTTGAGACCGACGGGGAGACCCCATTTGTCCGCTCCCGCCGAGCCGTCACCTCGGCCCTCGAGTCCTCCGCTCCCTCGGCCTCGACCTTCGCGGCCGGCCACTCGAGTCGGCCCGCGACCCACGAGGGCGAGTCGAGCTCTAGGGCCGGCGAGGCGTCTCACCCGGAGGGGACGGGGAACAGCATGGACCCCTTCTTCGGGTCGGAGGTGGTAGATCTCACGGTAGATCCTACCGTCGATGCGAGGGAGGCGGCGGAGATGATCGCCGAACTAGTCGGAGACGGGACGGACCTCAACCGCACACCCGCCCGCGCCCGGAGATGGCGGGGCGGATGGCGTAGATCCGGGATGTCTTCCCTCCGTCACGTCTACGGACATGGTGCACGCGCAAGGTTCCGAGCGCTTAGGCGCTGCAAGCCCAAGAGTCCGGTGGGACCGTCCCCGAGACGACGAGGGGCAATGCGGAAGATCGGCGTGCGGACGCGCAGGCCGATGTCTTTAAACCTGCTACGGCCGGTGAGCCGGCTTCGCTACACGCGGACACGCGTGTCGATGTTCCTCGAACCTGCCGCGCCCGACGGGGAGGCGCTGCGGGGCCCTCGCCGTGAGGGACCTAATTTCACCTAAGTGAAACCCGAACCCTTTATACCTCTATGTCACTCCCGGGAGGGTGGCACGTACATCCATCACAAGTTAGTATAGAAAAACCATAAAAATAGAGAATGAAAGCAGGAGAAGATAATAGAATCTCCAATAGTACATCATCATTATGCATAAGTCTCAATCTCATGGATACAAAAGCGTGGCACGCAGGCCATCGCGATATCAAAGTGGAAATCTAGCGGAAGCGAAGCGGAAGCAACTCGATGAAAAGCTCGCGCACCGCTAGCTCGAGACCACGTCCGTGGCGGAGAGGAAAACCGCGATGCGGCGGCGGTGGCTAGGGTTGCGAGGTTGAGGGTGAATTGGGGGGGGGCGCATGGGTTTTGTAGCCCGGGAAAGGAAGAGGGAGTAGGTGGGGCCGACGGCGCTAGACGACGCGCGTCCGAGGTGGCGGTGTCCGCGGCGTCGTGCGCCGGCGAGGTGCGGTGGAAAGTGCCGCCCTGGCGTGTCCGTGGCGGGAGCAGGTGGGGAAGAAGGCTGTTCGAGCCCGGTCGGGCCTCGACCGGGCTGCGCGAGGGGAAGAAGGGATTCGGCCCATGGCGTAGAAAATTCAAACAATTGATTTGCGATTTATTTTCTTTATTCCTCAATCGATTTGAATTCAATTCCTTACCAAAATTCATTCGAGTCTCGTCCAAAATTCGTAAAATTTTATTACACACTTTTTTGATACAAACTTGGGATGTTACACTCGCTCGACGTCGAGGTCCCTGCAGAAACCGTCGAGGAGGCGGCGCGGGCGGTGGTCGACCCGACGGTGGCTGCCGGAAAGCGTGTTCGTGAGGGAAAACCCGGCGATGGCGGACCTGCGCCCAGCGAACGGTGCCACCGAGGAGGAGGTCTCCGGCCACGACCCTTCGCAAGTCGCCGATCTCCTCGGCAGCGTAGGACGCGAAGGCGAGGAGGACGGACGTCGAGTCGGCGGCCACGGCGGCCACGGGGACGGGGGGGCCGGCGGAGTCTAGCCGCGCTCCGGACCAGCCTTTGGACCGGAGGCTGTCGAACTTTGTGGCTGGGCTCGCGCCGGCGGTGCGAGGGTTCTCGTCCCGACACGAGTCGGAGGCAAGTGAGCTGCTGCGGGCGGCCGGACAAGCCCGCACCAACTTGGAGGCGCGCTCGCCCGGAGAAAACTCTCGCGGCGGCGAAAGAGGCGCGCAAGGGAGGCGGCCTTGGCCAAGGCCGAAGAAGCCGCCTCGGCGGTGGAGAAGTTCAAGGAGGCGCTCCAAGCGGAGCGAGAGCCGAGGCGGAAGGCCAAGGCTGCGGCGGAGGTCTCCCACCGGACCGCGTCCGGCTACCTCCGGGAGCTCCGGGAGCAGCGGGCCGAGAAGGAGGGTAAGTGCTCGAAGCTTTTACCTTTTGATCTTAGGAAATCCCTTAGTCGTTTTCTTGACTTCTCAAGCTCGGGTTTCGATGTTGAGCTCTTTTTTATAATATAGGGCTGGAGCGAGAGGTTGGTCGCGGCGGAAGCGTCGCGAGAGGGACCTCGACGCCGCCCTAGGCCGCGCGTTCGCCGACGTCGAGGCGAGCGGAGCGTTGAGACCGCCCAGCCGGAGCAGATCGGCGCGGTGGTTCGAGGAGCTAGGCGCTCCACCGTGCGCGCGACCTTCACGGTGCCGGCGTCCCACTACGAAGATCTCGACTTCGAGGCCGTCGGCACGGGACTTGTTCCGGGCTTCGCCGGCGCCGAGTTGGAGTCGCCGAAGGCCGAGACCCACGCACACGCCGATTCTCTCACTCGCAAAGCTTGAGGAGGAGCCCCTCCCCAAGATGTAGAGGAACTAGGGGATTAGTTTTTGTTTTTGTTTTGTTAAGAACAATGGGGCGTTATTCCCCCGTATGTAAATAACTTTAAGTTTTTTAGCTCGTTTCGCGCTCGACCCTTCGGGGTCTTGCTCTTTATCAAGTGATTTTAAGTTCGACTTGATTATGTTTTGGCCTTTTCATCTATCTTGTTGACTCCCAAAGTTTGAGCCATCGAGCCTCGTTGGACTTAGTCATTTTTGGTGAGCGTCCGCTAGGGCCGCTGGGGCGCTCGAGCTTCATCCTTCCGACCAACTTAGACCGTGAGTCCGTTTGCTCGCGGCTTACTTTGTTCGTCAGCGAGATTCGAATCCAAGGCCAAGTAAAACTTAGCAAATTTGTTCGCGAAACAGAGCTAAGTACAGCGGTTTTTGTTTTTGAAAAATCGTGGTTTCGTCCGCCTTCCAACCCCCGAGTGAGGCTCGACCTCGCAGCGGAGGTCGAGGGTCACCGTCCTTAGTGGGCGATCGTTAAGGAGCAAAGGAACCAATGTGAGTTCAAGGGTAGAATTTACGTAATCGCGCGATGTTCCAAGCATTTGTCAACTCTCGACCTTCCACCGTCTTGAGCTTGTAGGAGCCGGGCCCGATGACGCGTGCGCGATGTAGGGTCCTTCCCAAGGAGGGGAGAGCTTGTGGCGATCCTTGTTGCTTTACACTCGCATAACCCCATGTCCCCGACATTGAAGCCTCGACTCTTGACGTTGCGATCATGGTATCATCGAAGCGCTTGTTGATACTTGGCGGAATGCAGGAGCGCGGCGTAGCGTGCTTCGTCGAGCTGGTCCGTGGCATCCTCGAGCACCGTTTGGTTTCCTTGCTCTTCGAAGGCACGGACCCTACGAACACCATAGTCAAGGTCGGTCGGAAGTATCGCTTCCGAGCCATAGATCGACCATGAAAAATGGCGTGTAGCCGATTGCTCGGCTCGGAGTCGTTCGAAGACTCCGGAGAACGGCCGGTAGCTCGGCCGCCCATCGACCGCCGAAGCATTTCAAGCGATCGTAAATGCGTGCTTGAGCCCTTGCAGGATCATGCCATTGGCTCGCTCGACCTGCCCGTTGGTCTCGGGGTGAGCCACAGCTGCCCGATCCACTCGAATGTGGTAGTCGTCACGGAACGTGAGGAATTTCTTTCCCGTGAACTGCGTGCCATTGTCCGTGATTATCGGGTTAGGAACACCAAACCGATGAACAATGTCGAGGAAGAACTCGACCGCCTCTTTGGACCGGATTTTGCTGATGGCTCGAGCTTCGATCCACTTCATGAACTTGTCGACCGTGACAAGCAAGTGGGTGAAACCCCGGTGCTTTTTCAAGTGCCCGACCAAGTCCACACCCCACACCGTGAAGGGCCAAGTGATGGCTATGGTTTGGAGAGCTTGAGCGGGCTGATGCGTCCGTCGAGCGTAGTACCGGCAACCCTTGCACGTGTGCACGACACGCATTGCGTCCGCCACGGCGGTCGACCAATAGAAGCCTTGTCGAATGGCGTTACCCACGAGGGTCCACGGCGTGGCGTGATGCCCACGGACGCCTGTGTGGATGTCATTGAGGAGCTTTACGCCTTCCTGAATCGGGTTGCAACGTTGCAAGATCCTCGACGCGCTGCGTTTGTAAAGCTCACCCTCGACCAAGACGAAAGACTTAGAGCGCCTACGGAGACGCCTCGCCTCGATCCGGTCGGCCGGAAGCTTTCCATGAAGGAGGTAGTCGATGTACGACACCCTCCAATCGGACGGTTGTACCTCGCCGATCGGCGGCGTGTCGATTTCCATGATCTCTCCGCCCGTCGGCAGAGGACCAGCCCCCGAGTCCTCGTCACTCGTCGTGGCTCGAGCGTTCTTCGAGGTCGGGGTTGACGCTCGGGGCAGCCCCCGAGTTCGGTTCGATGGGTCCCCCATCGTCCTTAGGGGATCGGGAGGCCGAACCGACGGTTGGAACCGATCGCCGGCGAAGATGCACGATGGGATCGGTTCCGGCTGGACGCCGACATGGCTAACGAGTCCGCCGCCTCATTGAGCCGTCGCGGGATGTGCTTGAGCTCGAGTTCATCGAACTTCTCCTCGAGCTTTCGCACCTCTTGATGATAGAGCATCGGCGTGTCATTTCGATAGCTCGACTCTTTCATCACCCGATCGATGATGAGCTGCGAGTCCCCGCGAGCTCGAGTCATCCGATCCGGAGCTCACCGGCGATCTTGAGGCCATTGACCAAGGCTTCGTACTCGGCTACATTGTTGGAAGCTGAAAAGTGTAACCGAATGGCGTACCTCATGCGTACTCCTTGGGGGAGACGAAGATGACTCCAACGCTCGCTCCGCGACGCATCGGTGACCCGTCAAAATACATGACCCAAGTACTCCTGGTCCACCGGCGCGGGTGGTAACCGAGCCTCCGTCCACTCCGCGATGAAGTCGATGAGCACCCTGGACTTTATCGCCGTTTGAGGCACGTAGGTGATGTCGTGCCCCATCAATTCGAGAGCCCACTTGGCGACCTTGCCTGCAGACTCTCTCGTTTTCAATGATATCGCGCAAAGGAAATGAACTCACCACGGTTATCGAGTGCGCGTCGAAGTAGTGGCGTAGCTTGCGTCCGGCGACCATCACGGCATAGAGGATCTTGAAGATTTGCAGGTACCTCGTCTTCGAGTCGGAGAGCACCTCGCCGACGTAGTAGACAGGGTGTTGCACCTTGAGGACGTGCCCCTCTTTCTCCGGTTCGACCACGATGGCAGCGCCGACAACCGCAGTGGTTGCCGCGACGTAGAGCAGGAGTCGTTCGCCTGGAGATGGCGGAGTTAAGACCGGAGGGTTGGCTAGGATGCGTTTCACGTCGTCGGCGCGGCCTGCGCCTCCTGCGTCCACTCGAAGCGCTCGGATTTCTTGAGGAGCTTGTAGAACGGGAGGGCACTTTCCCCAAGGCGCGAGATGAAGCGGCTTAACGCCGCCGGGCACCCCGTAAGTCCCCGTACCCCCTTGAGGTTCTAGATTGGACCCATGCGTTCGATGGCGGTGATCTTCTCCCGGTTCGCCTCGATACCGCGCTCCGAGACGATGAAGCCCAACGAGCATCCTCCGCGGGACCCCGAAGACGCAGTTCTCGGGGTTGACCTTGACGCCATTCTCGCGCAGCTTGGCGAACACGCGCTCAAGGTCGACCACGAACTGGTCGGCCTTCTTGGATTTGACGACGATGTCGTCCACATAGGCTTCGACAATATCTCCGATGAGATAGTCGAAGTATTTCTGGATGAACCTCCGGTACGTGGCACCGGCGTTCTTGAGCCCGAACGGCATCGTCGTGTAGCGATACGAGTCGAAGGGCGTGATGAAGGAGGTCGCGAGTTGGTCGGATTGGTACCATCGAGCGCTATCCGATGGTACCCGCAGTACACGTCTAGAAAGCGGAGGGTTTCTCATCCGGAGGTCGAGTTGACTATCCGGTCAATGCGTGGTTAAGGAAAGGGATCCTTGGGACAAGCCTTATTCGGGCTAGTATAATCAACACGCATTCTCCATTTCCCATTCTTTTTTTGTACAAGAACAGGATTAGCCAACCACTCGGGATGATACACCTCCTTGATGAATCCGGCCGCCAAAAGCTTCGCGATCTCCTCCCCGATTGCCTTGCGCTTCTCCTCGTCGAGGCGGCGCAAGCGTTGCTTTACCGGCTTGGAGCCCGGTGTGACATCCCCTCCGAGACACCCAGGAATCGGAACGGAGGGACACTCGACGAAGCGAGTTACAACGGTGTATCATCTCATACAAGCCGAGCATATATACATCATGGTATAATACAACCAGGTTTTCGAAATACAAACATTGATGCAAGTGGAAATATAACTCTTATTGAAGTTTAACAACCTACGAGTATTGCAGCGGAAACTTGCACTTTATACAACAAAACACTATTAGACGATCAACGTGATGCACCGAGTCCTTCGTACATCACGGTCCTTCCTCTTCACGACGTCGGGATTCGTTCCCATTGGTGGGAACCACCCTCGGAATACTCCACTTCCGGGAACTACCATACTAGTCGTGGAAGTGCGACTCGAATCCCGAAAAGCATAACGAACAAACCTTGAGTATTCTAATACTCAGCAAGACCGACCCGTCAACATGGCACGCTAAGGCCGACGCCTAGTATGCAAAGGCTTTCTGGTCGTGGGGTTTAGTCCTTTGCGAAAAACAGCATTAAGGGTGGGTCCTTACTTTCAGTATTTTAGCTCGAGTTATGTTCATTAGCCATGGTGTTTGCAACCTAACTCTATTCAATCAAGTTCCCAAACAAGATAAATTCCAGCCAACAATCCTTTCATTTCTCTTCCTTCCTCTTTCACTTGATTAACTACGATGTGACACGGTGAACAAGCAGTACTCATTACTCGCGAGGGACAGCGATTCGAATCGATTTCACCAGCTGGGAAAACCCGTTTACACGGCGTATACGCACCCCTTTGGTCGCATACGACAACCTTTCACGCTAACTCATGACAGTAGCCGGGTTAGTCTCCCATCCGCCCGAGAACCCGGGGATCCCACGCGATACCCGTCCTCGACGTTATCCGTGAGCGACCACCCATTCCTCTCCCTTTGAGACATGAGGCCTTGCCTTATTCTCCAGCCAATTAGGGGATGAGCTACGTCCAACCACCGAGGCAATTAGGTTACATCGGCTTCCCGGCCCCATAAACACCAGTATGTAAATCGGTACGTTCAAGACTTGCTCAACAGGGCCAACAACGAGTACGGTCCTTGAACGACACGGACGGGGCTACCACCTTGCAAGACCTCGTCTTTGCCCTTTCTCCTACAGGACCCGTCCGATCTCAATTTCATCTCCATCTTCATCTTTACTTTCAATTTAAAAGACATCAATCAACTTAAAGCCTCCATGCTTTAAGCTCATACCGTATCATCTCGCGAGCGTGCTCAAGCACCACTCGACTTCTACCGTCGCCCTGTGAATTAAGCATAGCATCTATCGAGACACAAAACCAACATGGATAAACAGGTAACATAGGAATTCTACTCATGCATCTAGGGTGTCAAGCAATTCCCGTAACCTAATGCACAATCACGACGCATTAACCGTGATAAAAGAAAAGACTTTAAGAACATAGGTGGGATGCACCGGGGCTTGCCTTGATTTGAGTCGGGGTTAGCTTCCTCGACGTGCTCGGTCGAGTTCGAAGCTTCCGTCTTCTTTCTCGACCTCGGACGGAACCTCGATCACGCCATAACCTAGGTCGACCAACAATGACGTCGCGAATCACAACCATGCATGCATGAATGTACATGAGATGATGTGCAATGATGGAATTAACCAATGTCGTTAACTAGCAATTAATTATTAATTAAGTTTATTACTTTGCAATTAGCAATTAACGATTACTCGTGGTCGTTAAGCAATAAGTAACAGTTGATCATGCTCATTAATTATTGCTTAACCAAGGTCATTACTTAAAAATTAATCATTAATCTTCTTCATTAGTTAATGATTAACCAGATTCATCCATTAATAATTAATCATGTTTTAAACAACAATAATAAGTGCTTCACGACATGTGATGACATTTAAGTTATTAATTTGGGATCACATGAAATCACGGTGTTTATGTTGAATTTTGGAAAACAGTTTTCACAAACACTTTCGTCTGCAGTATCTCTAATTTTAAAAAAATATATTTTCCAAAAACATTTAATAATTAGCATAAAATAATAGGTTATATTAACCAAAGAAAGGTAATTAATTTAAACTCTGAAATTATACTTTCTCAAAATAGGTATTTGAATTCATAAATAAAAAGAGAATAATTTTATGAATCCAAAGAACTTTGTTTGACATTTTTCCGATTTTTGTGGAATTTTCTACGAATATTTGAAATTTGAACAAATCCCGAAAATAGATAAATTCGCAAAAGGAAACAAAAGCCTTTGGGCCGAAATCGGCCAGGCCCATCCGGCTCCGAGGTGGCCTAGCGTCCCAACCCGGCCCGAGCAGTCCGCGACTTGACCCGACCCGACCCGACCCAGCGGCCCGCGCGCGCCTGGACCGCGCCGACCATGGCCGCGGCGGCCGGGCAGGCGGCGCTCGCCGGAGGGTGCGAGAAGGGGGTGGAGAGGCGGTCGGCTGGTCCCGGAAGACTCAATGGAGCATGAGCACTCCGAGTGGAAGGGTCCACGGTGGCCGCCGCGGCCCGGAGGTCACCGGCGACGAGTCACGGCCCGCGCAAGGCTCCGGCGAGGCCTAGGGGTCGCCGTGGTGCACGAAAAATTTGAGAAAAAACATGGGAAGCATCCACGAGACATGAGCAATAGCGGCACGGCGACGGTTTACCTTGGAGCTAGCCGGAGTAGGGACTTCACCTGGCGAGGCCGAGGCGGCGGCGGACGAAGCTCCGGAAAATTTACCGATTGCCGTCGAGTCCGCGGATAGATGACCGCGCGAGTTAGCTAGATGGTAGAGTAGGGTCTTGTGCACCTTTGGGGAAAAGAATTGGAGGAAATCACGCACCGGAGCGAGGGAATTTCGGAGATGCGGCCGGGGTCGTCGGGAATTGCCGATTTGGGAAGAATGGCTTCGATCTCCGATGCTAGGGCAGCTCATCGGGAACGGAGACCATGCGAAGCTCCAGCATGATCGTGCGGAGCGGTTGGTGCGAGCCGGGGAAGAAGAAAGGAGTTGAGCTCGTGCTTTTTATCTCCAACGGCAGAGGGTGAGGTGGCGGTGTGGCCAGCTGCGTGGCTCGGCTTGGCGGAGACGCGCGGCCGGGAGCTGGTGCGTGGCACGGCGGGGAGGCGGTGCCGCGCGGGAGAGGCGGTTCGGACGGGGAAAGAAAGAAGAAAGGGGATGACATTGGGGCTCAGGCAACTTTACAAAAACACCCTCGGGGTTTTGACTAATTGAAAAACATACTTCCGACACTCGAAAAATTCCGCGAAAAATCAGGGAGATATTTGAAATTATTTTGAACATTTTTCCTATTAAGTCCAGGTTGAGATTCCAAACTGTTTTCCAATTAAAAAAATTCCAAGATAAATTAACAAACGAAGCTTTGTTTATTTCTCGCAAATATTTTCACAAAGCAAAATAATTCCAGGAAATTTTGGTAAATCTTTATTTATGATATTTGAACCATAGAAAACGTTAAACATGAATTTTCTTCTTATTTTATTTCTTTTTAAACATTTCTTTTATTCCTTAGCTGATTTTGACATTTTATGTGCATTTCTCCTCACCAAAAATAGATAGGTTCACGGATGCACATGATGACATGATGATGAATGACATGAAATGTATGTTTATTAATTAGGGTTGTTACAGCCCTTCCCCTTACAGGAATCTCGTCCCGAGATTCACGATTGAAGCGACCGGACGACGAGTACTAAAGAACTCGGGGTAGTTTGATCAAAGAAACTCTTCTTGTTCCCAAGTAGCTTCAGCTTCCGAGTGATTACTCCATTGAATCTTGTAGAACTTAAGGGTCCGATGTCGAGTCACTCGATCCTTGGTGTCGAGAACTTTGACCGGACGTTCGTCATACGTCAAATCTGGTCATGAATCGTTCTACCTCACTTGTCGGTATATCCACTCGGTGGTTTCAAACACTTCCTCGGTTGAGATACATGGAATATGTTGTGTATACCGACAAGTGTGTCGGCAACTCCAAACGATATGCCACAGCTCCACATCTTTCTAGGATCGGAAAAGGTCCGATGTATCGTGGTGCTAACTTGCCCTTGATTCCAAATCTTTGAACACATTTGGTAGGAGATACGCGCAGATAAACTGGATCTCCAACCTTGAATACCAACTCTCGACGTCTTTTATCGACATAGCCGATCCGTCGAGATTTCGCTCTCTTGAGGTTCTGTTGAATGAGACGTACTTGTTCCTCTCGCATCTTTTACCAAGTCGGGTCCGAAGATTATTCTTTCTCCACTTTCGGACCAATTCAAAGGAGTGCGACAACTACGTCCATACAGAGCTTGGAACGGTGACATTCCGGCACTCTCGTGATAGCTATTGTTGTATGAGAACTCGCCAGCGGTAAACATTTCTCCCAATCTTTACCGTAGGTCAAGACACAGAGCTCGAAGCATATCCTCGAGATATTGATTGATTCTTTCTGTTTGCCCATCCGTTTGGGGGTGATAAGTCGAGCTTCGAATTAACTTCGTTCCTAATGACTCATGCAACTGTTCCCAAAATCTAGAGACAAATTGAGCTCCTCGATCCGAGATGATGGTCTTAGGTACTCCATGCAAACATAGGATGCGTGAAATATATAGATCCGCATATTGCTTGGCCTTGTAGTTGGTATGTACCGGTATAAAATGAGCTAACTTGGTCAATCTGTCAACTATGACCTAGATAGAGTCGTGCTTCCGTGGAGTCATTGGTAATCCAACAATAAAGTCCATGCCGATATCTTCCCATTTCCATTCGGGTATGCTCGGAGGTTGAAGTGGACCCGCTTGCTTCAAATGCTCTGCTTTGACACGTCGACAGTGTATCACACTCGTTGACATACCTTGTCTGTCTCTCGTTTCATTCTTGTCCACCAAAATCTCTTCTTTAAGTCTTGATACATCTTATTGGTTCCAGTGGTGAATAGAATACTTGGATATATGGGCTTCATCCATTATCTTTTGGCGAAGTTCCAAGTTCTTAGGCACTACTAGCCTATTCTTGAACCAGATAACACCTTTGTCATCTATTTGGAAACACTTGACTCCACCCTTCCGGAGTCGTCTTTTGATGTGTTCCATACCAAGCATCTTTCCGCTAAGCTGCTACCACTTCTTCACGAATGGTAGGAATAAGAGCCAAATTTGTCAAGGCTCCATACGGAATAATCCGAAGATTCGGCTCTTCACTTCCTTGTGGAGATGCTTGAATCATGAGTTGAGCCATGAGATTATTGCAATGAACCTTGCGACTTAAAGCATCGACTACCACGTTTGCCTTACTTGGGTGGTAGTGAATCTCCAGCTCATAATCTTTGATTAACTCTAGCCATCTTCGTTGACGCATTGTAACATCCTGATTTTCGAAGCATAAAAATGCCTAGTACTAATGGTCATTTCATGTAATCAACTAGACTAGAAAAAATATTTTTTCATGCATGGCATGTAGACATAAAGGTCAAGTAAAATTTACCACCAATAGAAATATAGGGTGGATTTTATCATTTAGAAAGGTATATAAAATATTTTATTAAAAGTTTATTTATTAAGTTGCATTTTGTATTTCATACATGCATGGTTTTAATCTTGCTAAAATTTCGTAGTTTTGTTTTCGGATAGCAATAGAAAAGATTTTACCTAAACTCAGCCCTTAATTAACCTTCACAAATATCCTAGCCTAGTTAGCAGCGTAAGTTGACCAAACCCACCTTGCCCCGAACTCATTTTCTTTTCTTTTCTCCCGCAGCTTTCCCATAGGCCGGCACCTCCATTTTTTTTTCTTTTACTTTTATTTTGCATGAGCCCTAAATCAAGCTTGCATGCAGAGCGGCCTAGCAGCTTGCAGCCCAGCAGCTTTTAGCAGGCCCATTGCACCTGCCCGCAGCGTGCGGCCTAGCGAAGCGGCCTCAGAGTCACTGAGTCAGCACTCGTTTGCCCTTTGACCTTCGTCTTCCTCAGGATCGGATCGAACGACGCCGCCGCCGCTAAGCAGCCACCGCCGCTGACGCTTCTCCTCCCTACGTTTGGAACTGTTTCACCCAACCAACAGCACCTCGTGACTTCCCACTTCCTCTCCTCCACTCCAAGCCGTTTTGACTTCAATCCCCAGCACTTGTGCGTGCTAATGCGAAGTAATGACCATGGTGGCCATTGAACAACGATGAGCTCATATCTGCTCGCCTCCCACCCCGTACCCCTATAAAAGCGAGCGCGGAGAACGACCATTCCCTCCCCTTCCCACTGCTGAAAGCCACTCAACCTCTCGACCTGCAAATCGTCGTCGTCCCCATTTTTTCTCCGCCACCTGTAAGTCGCGCCGCCGACCGTCGATTCACTGCCATTGACGCCTCTACGCCCTTAACCTATGCAGTTGTATGCGCAGGAGCACCAGAAGGTTCCTGAGCCCGTCCTCCTCGCTGCGTGACAGAGGCAGCCTCGTCCGCGACGAGCTCAGCGTCCGACGCCGCCATCCTCCGCCGCCGGCAGCTCCAACCTGTTTTTGATCTTGCGTGACACCGTAGGTGAGACCGCCATGCTCCCTGCTGCCTCTTGGGCCTCACGTGGTAGGAGTCTTTGCACCAGAGCACTGCATAGCCAACTCCGGCGAGGCCAGAGCAGTAGCACCGCCACTTGCGCCACCCGAGTCCACGACAGGCCGGTCCCTGCTCCTGATCCATGGGCTAGTGGACTCAGTCCACGGGAATTTTTCCTTCTAAAAATAAATAGCCAGAAAAACCATTTAGGTCGTTTTGCACTTTAACCCTCAAGTTACTGAAAAATAGAACCTGCAGTCCAGATCAGTTCTAGAATTTTGTCCTTTAGCCCTGTTGTTTTTTTTATTAACCCGCAATCAAGGCCAGCTCTAATTCTTGCGATGTAATCCCTATAGTCTCTGTTAATTAACCTGCAGCCCTACCGGCGTGTAATTTTGACCTGCTAGCCCCTGAAATTTAGGTTTAATTGAAATCTAGCCCCTAGAACCTTTAAATTTAATATCTTTTAAACCGTAAGTCCGATTTAGTTGATTTTTGAACCAAAATTCTCCTAGCGACAAAACCTTTTCAACCATTGCATAATCATACTGTTCTTCCTCTCGTTTAATATACTGTTTTCATTATGTTTGTTATTTTGTTTGTTTTTCCGATGTAACGATCGTATAGAGGACGAGCCGGTGGAGAATTTCCAAGACTTTCGGTTTGAAGAATCGAGCAGCAGCAGCAAGCACGCGGATAGAGGCAAGTGTCCTTGATGCACATTGCTCCTACTTTCTCTATCTATCCGAATTTAAATTCATGCATGCTTGTCTAAATTTGAATCCTATGTTAGGGTTTACTAGAACTTGTTGTGATCTTTTCCTTGTCGCTTGTTTTGGGTGTAGTTGACTAGTTAAGGATAGGTCATGCTTAGCCTAGCTTAATCTTGGGAAAATAACTTGACTAATAATTTTGACTAATCATATACTTTAACCTAATTAATCATGGGTTAATCTCTTTTTAGCAACATGGAACTTAGGTAATCCCAACAGGAGGATGTAGATGATGGTGCGGGTATGCACGGGTACTTGATATAGTACCATTTGGTTGTGGTAGTGCCTGTTTGGGATTCTAAGGACCGGTTCGTGGAACGCGTAACCATGACAACAGCGCAAAGCACGGGGCTGATATGGGTAGGCTTGGTTAAGTAGGAGACCACTTCCCGGTTCACTGGCGTCGAGGAAGGATGAAGGAAGGGTGTACTTCCGGATTCGAAGCGAGGAAGGGTGTACTTCAAGCCACGGCGCCGGAGGGAGCTTCGTAGGAAGGGTGTACTTCCGCAGCGAGTGAAACCTTAGCGTGGGCGTTTTGCAAGCTGGGGAGCTCTCCGAAAGATCATGTGGTGATCTCTTGGCCTTATACCTACGGAAGTGTTTTGGCAACATGGAGACTTTAGTCACCGAATAGTGGTGGAATCACCAACATGTGGGTAAAGTTGTGCAACCTCGTGCAGAGTGTAAAACTCGTTATAACAGCCGTGCTCACGGTCACGAGCGGCATGGACCTTTCACATGGACTAGAGGGGTCGGGTTGGATCCGGTGGGGTAACCGGATTCGGGTGGTGTAACCCGTAGATTACTACAGGTGGGGTAACTCCGTAGTGGTTTTTGGGTGGTGTAACCCAAGGTGTTGGTACAGGTGAGGTAACTCAGTACTGTTCAACGAGTGGGGTAACCTCGTTGGTGTGTTAACTTAGTAAACGAGGTTGTTTTAATTAAAATGAACTTAGACATAGGTGCTTTCTATGCAATAAACTTTATGTTAGCCTTTCCTTCTATAAGCTTGCATGTCATAATTTTCCCCCACTTGCCGAGTACGTTATGTACTCACGCGTGCTACTTTCCTCGTTTTTGCTACATCTACCTGCTGCTCGGATGATGAGGACTTGGACTTCTTTGACGAGGATTACTACTAGGTGTGCGACTCCCGGTTGACTCGCTCGTGGAGTGATGGCGTGCCACTGCGTTGTGTTTTTGCCTTGTGAGGCATGTAATAATTCGGGTATTGTAATTTACTTATGATATAATAATAACATGGTTTTTACTCGTTATTTCACTTTTGTCTCTGTGTGTGAAAAATTGATTCCCGGCACACACATAGTTATACATCCAGCTTTATTCTTAAAGCTGGGTGTGACACGCATATTCGAGTCCGCTTGAGTGAAGATGTACTTAAGACTCTTGTGGTCCGTGTATAGATGTACCAAGTTACCCAAGAGATAGTGTCTCCAACCTTTCAATGTTAGAACCACAACTGCTAATTCCGGATCATGCGTGGGATAGTGTTCCTCATGACGCCTTAGTTGTCGAGATGCATAGGCAATCACTCAACCTTCCCGCAATAGAACACATCCGACTCCCGTTCCCGATGCATCACAAGTATACATCAAAAGGCTTCGTCGGATCCGGTCGAGCGAGTCACTGGAGCCGTGGTCAACAACTTCTTCAATGTTTGAAAAGCTTCTTCACATTCTTTGCTCCATACGTACTTCTTATCCTTTTCCAATAGCTTAGTCATCGGCTTGGCAATCTTTGAGAAGTTTGGGATAAACCTTCTATAATAACCAGCCAATCCCAAGAAACTTCCGATCTCGCGAGACAGACTTCGGTGATTTCCAATCCAACACCTCTCGAACTTTGCTTGGATCAACGGCCACTCCTTCGGCTGATATCACATGACCTAGGAACGGTACTTCGTTCAGCCAAAATTCACACTTGCTGAACTTAGCATAGAGCCGATGATCCCCGAGTCGTTGCAACACAACTCTTAAGTGATTGGCATGTTCCTCTCGTCGACTTAGAGTAGATCAAGATGTCGTCAATGAATACCACGACAAACTTGTCCAGCTTCGAGCATGAACACCGAATTCATGAGATATATGAAATGTGTCTGGTTCGTTGGTCAATCCAAATGACATCACCAGATATTCATAAAGTCCATACCTTGTGGAAAATGCGGTCTTCGGTATATCTTCGGCTCTTATCTTAATCCGATGATATCCCGAGCGAAGATCTATCTTGGAGAAGACTCGTAGCTCCCATCAGCCGATCAAACAAGATATCAATCCTCGGGAGAGGGTACTTGTTCTTGATGGTCACAGCATTCAAAGGTCTATAATCCACACATAGCCTTAATGTCTTGTCCTTCTTCTTTACGAACAAGGTCGGGCATCCCCATGGTGATGAACTTGGACGAATATATCCCTTGTCCAATAATTCCTTTTGTTGCACTTTCAATTCTGCCAGCTCATTTGGCGGCATCCGATACGGTCTTCTTGATATTGGTGCTTGTTCAGTGCCGTAACTCGATCTTAAACTCTACCGCTCGGTCCGGCGGTAAACTTGGTAAATCTTCCGGAAAAACATCGGGGTACTCACATACTATACGAATGTCTTCCAAACTTTTACCAATAGTCTTATAAATCATTGGAGGAATAGTTTGGAAAGAAGTCAACTGGAAGCAATCTCGTCCGTGAAGAGGAGAGTTCGGATGACCTGCAAAAGCATCTATATCCAATATCGCCTTATGATACTTCATCCATCTCATGCCAAGAATCGCATCCAATCCTTGTCCGTTTAAGATTATGAAGGAGGTGGGATAATCCTTACGACCCAATTTCAATTGTAGCTCCGTAGTACTTTGATCCGCAAGTATATTACCTCCAGGCGATGATATGAGATGTGGATAAGTCATCTTGCATGATGGAAGATTGTGTTTTTGAACATATCCTTTGCTCGACGAAGTTGTGGGTTGCTCCCGAGTCAAATAAAATAATGACAAGACGATGGTTGATAGAGAACAAACCAGCCATGACTTGTGACCCTTTCGGAATCTCTTCGGCAGTGGTGAAGTTGACACGACCAGTCTTCATCTTACCATATTTCAATGCATTCTTCCGTCGACCAACTGCTTCCTTTTGAGGGCGTGTTGACAATTTCTGCTCCGTTGGTGCGACAAAATCTTGAGCCAATTGTCCAAGACAACCATCGTTATAGCTTTGATGGTCGGCGTATGGTGGAGTTTGGGATAAGGAGCGTATGCTTGGATAGATCCGGTTGTTGGACCGCTGAACGGGGAAACACCCGTTGCCGATGCTCGAGGTGGCCGGTGAGAAATGGGATCCGATGGCATAGGCTTGAATCTCCGGCCTGCTCGTAGAAGTGTGGACTAGACGATACTTGGAGGGTACCTTACTTCCTTTCTCTCATTCAAGTGGAACCAATGGCTGCAGATGATTGGCTAAGGACTATTGAGAAGAAGCTCGGAGGTGGTGCAATGTACCAATAGGGAGAAGGTTTTGTTCACTTCTCACCTTCTTGAGGGTCCTGCAGCTGATTGGTGGGATGCTTATGTTGCAGCCCATGAGGAGCCGTAAAGTATCAACTGGAATGAGTTCAAGGCAAACTTCGAGTCACACCATGTGCCTCACGGTGTGATGAAATTGAAGAAAAAGGAATTTCAAGATCTAAGGCAGGGATCTATGTCTGTCAATGAGTATGTCACTCGCTTCACCCGAGCTTTCTCGCTATGCTCCGGGTGAAGTGGATACCGATGAGAAGAAGCGAGACCGCTTTCGAATGGTCTCAATGATGGTCCGGCTTATGCTCTAGAAGCACGTGATTTTGTGAATTTCCAAGATATGGTGGACAAGGCTCTTGTTCCGGAGAACAGGAGGGGAATGATTGACCGCAAGCGCAAGATGGTGCGTCAAGGGCAACAAGGAAGCAGCTCTAGACCTCACTTCGGTTCTTCTTCAGCTGGACCCGCTTTCCGTCCAGGGCCACGGAATACTCAGCGAGAGGACTCAGCTCGCTGGACAGGGATATAATACTCCTCGACGGCGGATTCAACGCCCTAATGTCCGGACTCCTCGTATCGCACCTCCAGCCCAGCGAGAGGGCTAATGTCTGGACGAACAGTGGTGGTTCGAGTCCTTGTTTTAGCTGTGGAGAGACAGGACACTTTGCTAACAGATGTCCTCAAAGACGTCCAAATCGTGCACCATCACATGGCTCAACTCCTAGCCGCAATGCAAATTCTGCGGCAACTCCAGCAAGGCGTAATCAAGCTCGTGCTCGTGTCAACCATGTGGCAATCGAGGATGCTCGGGAGGCGCCGGATGTCGTCATTGGTATGTTCCTTGTCAATGATAATTATGCAGTTGTATTGTTTGATTCCGGAGCATCACATTCCTTCATAGCTGCTGCATATGTTCAAAAATACAACCCACCTATTTTCATGCTAAAGAATAGAATGATTGTTAGTTCTCCTGGAGGAGATATGCATGCAAGTCGTGTTTGCCCTAAAGTAAATCTGATCATAACGGGGTAGACTTCACGGCAAATCTCATTATTCTTAAGTCCAAAGGAATTGATGTCATCCTTGGTATGGACTGGTTAAGCAAGCATAAGGGACTTATTGATTGTGCTAAGAAAGCGATCAAGCTAACAACCAGTAATGGGAAAGAATTGGAGTATGTAGCAGAGGCACTCATCTCAAACAAGGGGGCAACCAATCGTATTGTCTTGAACCAACTGGATATCATCTCAACCGACGACATCAAAGTTGTCGGTGAATTCCCGGATGTTTTTCCGTAAGAGTTACCGGGTATGCCACCCGATCGTGAAATCGAGTTTCTTATTGAATTAGTGCCTGGTATCGCACCCATTTCTAAAAGGCCGTATAGAATGACTACCGACCAGCTAGCGGAACTTAAAGAACAACTTCAAGAGTTGTTAGAAAAGGGTTATATCCGTCCTAGTGCATCACCATGGGGGCCCCAGTTATCTTTGTTCCTAAAAAGGATGGTACCCAAAGAATGTGTGTTGATTACCGTTCTCTCAACGAGGTAACCATCAAGAACAAGTACCCCCGCCTAGGATTGATGACTTGTTCGATCAACTTCAAGGAGCATGTGTCTTCTCTAAAATTGACCTCCGGTCCGGATACCATCAACTCAAGATCGTAGCTAGTGACATACCCAAAACAGCTTTCA
Organism: Chloris gayana; assembly: GCA_031894775.1. NCBI lineage: Eukaryota > Viridiplantae > Streptophyta > Magnoliopsida > Poales > Poaceae > Chloris > Chloris gayana. The sequence goes on along the minus strand of JAUNZO010004812.1, from coordinate 403,165 downwards.
CTACTCGATATGGTTTATACGAGTACACTCGTTATGTTATTTGGACTAACCAATGCTCCTGCATACTTCATGTATCTAATGAACAAAGTCTTCATGGAGTATTTGGACAAGTTTGTTGTTGTATTCATTGATGATATCCTAATATTCTCAAAGAATGAGGAGGAACATGAAGAACATCTCCGATTGGTGTTACAAAAGCTTAGAAAGAATCAACTCGTATGCTAAGTTCAGTAAATGTGAATTCTGGTTAAAGGAAGTCTCCTTTCTAGGACATGTTATCTCTAAAGGAGGAATATCTCGTGGATCCTAGCAAGGTCAAAGATGTGCTAAGTCGGAACACACCACGTAATGTCTCGTAAATCGAAGTTTCCTTGGCTTAGCAGGATATTACGGTGCGATTCATAGAGGGATTCTCTAAAATAGCCAAGCCTATGACTGAATTGCTCGAGAAGGGTAAGACCTTCGAGTGGACGCCTCGTCAAGAAGCCGCTTCCAAGAGTCGAAGCAAAGACTTACTACAAGACCGGTCCTAACCATGCCTAATATGGAGAAACCTTTCTCGCCTCATCGTGATGCTTGTGGACAAGGCATAGGTTGTGTGCTCATGCAAGAAGGCCATGTTGTGGCTTATGCTTCAAGGCAATTAAGGAAACATGAGGAAAAGTATCCAACCCATGATCTAGAATTGTTAGCCGTGGTCCACGCTCTTAAGATATGGAGACATTATCTCATCGGCAAGAGGTGTGAAATCTATTCCGACCACAAGAGTTTGAAATACCTCTTCACTCAGCCTGAACTTAATCTCGAGCAGAGCGGATGGTTGGAACTCATCAAAGATTATGACCGGGCAAAGCTAACGTGGTTGCGGATGCTCTCGCCGAAGGTCTCATCCGAACATGTTGGCCATTAGAGAGTTACCACGAGAAATTTGTGTGGAATTTGAAAAGCTTAACCTTGGATGGGTGTCAAACACCGAGGTTGTTGCAATGGAAATTGAGTCCACACTTGAGCGTGACATTCGTAAAGGACAGCTTTGAAGATGCTAAGGTCCAGGAAATCAAGGAACAAATCAAGGAGGATAAAGCTCCAGGTTTCACTCGTTGATGATCGGGGAACCTTATGGTACAAGAATAGAATCTGTGTGCCCGATATAAAGGAGCTCAAGGAGTTGATACTACAGGAAGCTCATAACTCGGTCTATTCCATGCATCCAGGGAGCACCAAGATGTATCATGATCCGAAATGTCTCTACCTGGTGGTATGGGATGAAGAAAGTCGTAGCCGAGTACGTTGCTTTGTGTGATACCCGTCGGAGGGTCAAAGCGAACGTCAAAGGCCAGCAGGACTCCTACAACCATTGAAAATACCGGAATGGAAGTGGGAAGAGATTGGTATGGATTTCATCGTAGGACTACCAAGAACTCAAGTCGGCTATGATTCTATCCGGGTTATTGTGGACCGTTTATCAAAGGTTGCACATTTCATTCCTCGTCAAGACTACCTACAAGGGCCCAAAACTTGCAGAGTTGTACATGTCCGGAATCGTGTGCCTACATGGTGTCCCTAAGAAGATAGTTTCGACGGAGGGACCCAATTCACTTCAAGATTTTGGGAGAAGTTGCATGAGTCCATGGACACAAAGTTGAACTTTAGTTCAGCTTATCACCCTCAAACAGATGGACAAACCGAAAGGGTAAACCAGATTCTTGAGGACATGTTGAGGTCATGTGCCCTTCAAGTACAACAAGAGTTGGGACAAACTTCTTCCCTATGCCGAGTTCTCCTACAATAATAGCTATCGGAGAGTATCAAAATGGCACCATTCGAGTTCCTATACGGTCGCAAGTGTAGAACTCCTCCGTTCCGGAATGAGGTTGGAGAAGAGCGACTGTTTGGGCCGGATATTCTTCGAGAAGTAGAAAAGCAAGTTCATATTATTAGGGAGAACTTAAAGCTTGCACGGTCTAGACAGAAGAGCTATGCCGATCACCGCAGAAGGGATTTGAGTTTTGAAGCTCGGTGACTTCGTGTACCCGAAGGTGTCTCCTATGAGGGGGCTTCGTCGTTTCAAGGTCGAGGCAAGCTTGCACCCGTGTATATTGGCCCCTTCAAGATCATAGCACACAGGGGTGAAGTGGCATATCAGCTTGGAACTGCCACCGTATATGTCGATGTACACGATGTCTTCCATGTCTCACAATTGAGGAAGTGCTTACGAGTTCCGGAGGAACAAATACCTCTAGAGGACTTGACTGTCCGTGAGGATCTATCATATCAAGAGTATCCTGTGAAGATTTTGGAGACAGTAGAGAAAGTCACAAGGAAGAAGAGGTATCGCTTGTGCAAAGTACAATGGAGCAATCATACGGAGGAAGAAGCTACTTGGGAACGAGAAGATGCACTGAAGGCGTAGTTTCCAAACTTCTTTTCTGATCTGTCCGAATCTCGAGGGCGAGATTCATCCTAAGGGGGTAGGTTTGTAACATCCTCGATTTTCGAAGCATAAAAATGCCTAGTACTAATGGTCATTTCATGTAATCAACTAGACTAGAAAAAAATATTTTTTCATGCATGGCATGTAGACATAAAGGTCAAGTAAAATTTACCACCAATAGAAATATAGGGTGGATTTTATCATTTAGAAAGGTATATAAAATATTTTATTAAAAGTTTATTTATTAAGTTGCATTTTGTATTTCATACATGCATGGTTTTAATCTTGCTAAAATTTCGTAGTTTTGTTTTCGGATAGCAATAGAAAAGATTTTACCTAAACTCAGCCCTTAATTAACCTTCACAAATATCCTAGCCTAGTTAGCTGCGTAAGTTGACCAAACCCACCTTGCCCCGAACTCATTTTCTTTTCTTTTCTCCCGCAGCTTTCCCATAGGCCGGCACCTCCATTTTTTTTTCTTTTACTTTTATTTTGCATGAGCCCTAAATCAAGCTTGCATGCAGAGCGGCCTAGCAGCTTGCAGCCCAGCAGCTTTTAGCAGGCCCATTGCACCTGCCCGCAGCGTGCGGCCTAGCGAAGCGGCCTCAGAGTCACTGAGTCAGCACTCGTTTGCCCTTTGACCTTCGTCTTCCTCAGGATCGGATCGAACGACGCCGCCGCCGCTAAGCAGCCACCGCCGCTGACGCTTCTCCTCCCTACGTTTGGAACTGTTTCACCCAACCAACAGCACCTCGTGACTTCCCACTTCCTCTCCTCCACTCCAAGCCGTTTTGACTTCAATCCCCAGCACTTGTGCGTGCTAATGCGAAGTAATGACCATGGTGGCCATTGAACAACGATGAGCTCATATCTGCTCGCCTCCCACCCCGTACCCCTATAAAAGCGAGCGCGGAGAACGACCATTCCCTCCCCTTCCCACTGCTGAAAGCCACTCAACCTCTCGACCTGCAAATCGTCGTCGTCCCCATTTTTCTCCGCCACTTGTAAGTCGCGCCGCCGACCGTCGATTCACTGCCATTGACGCCTCTACGCCCTTAACCTATGCAGTTGTATGCGCAGGAGCACCAGAAGGTTCCTGAGCCCGTCCTCCTCGCTGCGTGACAGAGGCAGCCTCGTCCGCGACGAGCTCAGCGTCCGACGCCGCCATCCTCCGCCGCCGGCAGCTCCAACCTGTTTTTGATCTTGCGTGACACCGTAGGTGAGACCGCCATGCTCCCTGCTGCCTCTTGGGCCTCACGTGGTAGGAGTCTTTGCACCAGAGCACTGCATAGCCAACTCCGGCGAGGCCAGAGCAGTAGCACCGCCACTTGCGCCACCCGAGTCCACGACAGGCCGGTCCCTGCTCCTGATCCATGGGCTAGTGGACTCAGTCCACGGGAATTTTTCCTTCTAAAAATAAATAGCCAGAAAAACCATTTAGGTCGTTTTGCACTTTAACCCTCAAGTTACTGAAAAATAGAACCTGCAGTCCAGATCAGTTCTAGAATTTTGTCCTTTAGCCCTGTTGTTTTTTTTATTAACCCGCAATCAAGGCCAGCTCTAATTCTTGCGATGTAATCCCTATAGTCTCTGTTAATTAACCTGCAGCCCTACCGGCGTGTAATTTTGACCTGCTAGCCCCTGAAATTTAGGTTTAATTGAAATCTAGCCCCTAGAACCTTTAAATTTAATATCTTTTAAACCGTAAGTCCGATTTAGTTGATTTTTGAACCAAAATTCTCCTAGCGACAAAACCTTTTCAACCATTGCATAATCATACTGTTCTTCCTCTGTTTAATATACTGTTTTCATTATGTTTGTTATTTTGTTTGTTTTTCCGATGTAACGATCGTATAGAGGACGAGCCGCTGGAGAATTTCCAAGACTTTCGGTTTGAAGAATCCGAGCAGCAGAAGCAGACGACGCGGATAGAGGCAAGTGTCCTTGATGCACATTGCTCCTACTTTCTCTATCTATCCGAATTTAAATTCATGCATGCTTGTCTAAATTTGAATCCTATGTTAGGGTTTACTAGAACTTGTTGTGATCTTTTCCTTGTCGCTCTGTTTTGGGTGTAGTTGACTAGTTAAGGATAGGTCATGCTTAGCCTAGCTTAATCTTGGGAAAATAACTTGACTAATAATTTTGACTAATCATATACTTTAACCTAATTAATCATGGGTTAATCTCTTTTTAGCAACATGGAACTTAGGTAATCCCAACAGGAGGATGTAGATGATGGTGCGGGTATGCACGGGTACTTGATATAGTACCATTTGGTTGTGGTAGTGCCTGTTTGGGATTCTAAGGACCGGTTCGTGGAACGCGTAACCATGACAACGAGCGCAAAGCACAGTGGCTGATATGGGTAGGCTTGGTTAAGTAGGAGACCACTTCCCGGTTCGCTGGCGTCGAGGAAGGATGAAGGAAGGGTGTACTTCCGGATTCGAGCGAGGAAGGGTGTACTTCAAGCCACGGCGCCGGAGGGGGCTTCGTAGGAAGGGTGTACTTCCGCAGCGGTGAAACCTTAGCGTGGGCGTTTTGCAAGTCGGGGAGCTCTCCGAAAGATCATGTGGTGATCTCTTGGCCTTATACCTACGGAAGTGTTTTGGCAACATGGAGACTTTAGTCACCGAATAGTGGTGGAATCACCAACATGTGGGTAAAGTTGTGCAACCTCGTGCAGAGTGTAAATCGTTATAACAGCCGTGCTCACGGTCACGAGCGGCATGGACCTTTCACATGGACTAGAGGGGCCGGGTTGGATCCGGTGGGGTAACCGGATTCGGGTGGTGTAACCCGTAGATTACTACAGGTGGGGTAACTCCGTAATGGTTTTTGGGTGGTGTAACCCAAGGTGTTGGTACAGGTGAGGTAACTCGTACTGTTCAACAAGTGGGGTAACTCGTTGGTGTGTTAACTTAGTAAACAGAGTTGTTTTAATTAAAATGAACTTAGACATAGGTGCTTTCTATGCAATAAACTTTATGTTAGCCTTTCCTTCTATAAGCTTGCATGTCATAATTTTCCCCCACTTGCCGAGTACGTTATGTACTCACGCGTGCTACTTTCCTGTTTTTGCTACATCTACCTGCCGCTCGTATGATGAGGACTTGGACTTCTTTGACGAGGATTACTACTAGGTGTGCGACTCCCGGTTGACTCGCTCGTGGAGTGATGGCGTGCCACTGCGTTGTGTTTTTGCCTTGTGAGGCATGTAATAATTCGGGTATTGTAATTTACTTATGATATAATAATAACATGGTTTTTACTCGTTATTTCACTTTTGTCTCTGTGTGTGAAAAATTGATTCCCGGCACACACATAGTTATACATCCAGCTTTATTCTTAAAGCTGGGTGTGACACGCATATTCGAGTCCGCTTGAGTGAAGATGTACTTAAGACTCTTGTGGTCCGTGTATAGATGTACCAAGTTACCCAAGAGATAGTGTCTCCAACCTTTCAATGTTAGAACCACAACTGCTAATTCCGGATCATGCGTGGGATAGTGTTCCTCATGACGCCTTAGTTGTCGAGATGCATAGGCAATCACTCAACCTTCCTCGCAATAGAACACATCCGACTCTCGTTCCCGATGCATCACAAGTATACATCAAAAGGCTTCGTCGGATCCGGTCGAGCGAGTCATCGGAGCCGTGGTCAACAACTTCTTCAATGTTTGAAAAGCTTCTTCACATTCTTTGCTCCATACGTACTTCTTATCCTTTTCCAATAGCTTAGTCATCGGCTTGGCAATCTTTGAGAAGTTTGGGATAAACCTTCTATAATAACCAGACCAATCCCAAGAAACTTCGATCTGCGAGACGGACTTCGAGTGATTTCCAATCCAACACCTCTCGAACTTTGCTTGGATCAACGGCCACTCCTTCGGCTGATATCACATGACCTAGGAACGGTACTTCGTTCAGCCAAAATTCACACTTGCCGAACTTAGCATAGAGTCGATGATCCCCGAGTCGTTGCAACACAACTCTTAAGTGATTGGCATGTTCCTCTGCTGACTTAGAGTAGATCAAGATGTCGTCAATGAATACCACGACAAACTTGTCCAGCTCGGGCATGAACACCGAATTCATGAGATATATGAAATGTGTCTGGTTCGTTGGTCAATCCAAATGACATCACCGGATATTCATAAAGTCCATACCTTGTGGAAAATGCGGTCTTCGGTATATCTTCGGCTCTTATCTTAATCTGATGATATCCCGAGCGAAGATCTATCTTGGAGAAGACTGTAGCTCCCATCAGCTGATCAAACAAGATATCAATCCTCGGGAGAGGGTACTTGTTCTTGATGGTCACAGCATTCAAAGGTCTATAATCCACACATAGCCTTAATGTCTTGTCCTTCTTCTTTACGAACAAGGTCGGGCATCCCCATGGTGATGAACTTGGACGAATATATCCCTTGTCCAATAATTCCTTTTGTTGCACTTTCAATTCTGCCAGCTCATTTGGCGGCATCCGATACGGTCTTCTTGATATTGGTGCTTGTTCCAGTGCAGTAACTCGATCTTAAACTCTACCGCTCGATCCGGCGGTAAACTTGGTAAATCTTCCGGAAAAACATCGGGGTACTCACATACTATACGAATGTCTTCCAAACTTTTACCAATAGTCTTATAAATCATTGGAGGAATAGTTTGGAAAGAAGTCAACTGGAAGCAATCTCGTCCGTGAAGAGGAGAGTTCGGATGACTCGCAAAAGCATCTATATCCAATACTGCCTTATGATACTTCATCCATCTCATGCCAAGAATCGCATCCAATCCTTGTCCGTTTAAGATTATGAAGGAGGTGGGATAATCCTTACGACCCAATTTCAATTGTAGCTCCGTAGTACTTTGATCCGCAAGTATATTACCTCCAGGCGATGATATGAGATGTGGATAAGTCATCTTGCATGATGGAAGATTGTGTTTTTGAACATATCCTTTGCTCGACGAAGTTGTGGGTTGCTCCTGAGTCAAATAAAATAATGACAAGCACGATGGTTGATAGAGAACAAACCAGCCATGACTTGTGACCCTTTCGGAATCTCTTCGGCAGTGGTGAAGTTGACACGACCAGTCTTCATCTTACCATATTTCAATGCATTCTTCCGTCGACCAACTGCTTCCTTTTGAGGGCGTGTTGACAATTTCTGCTCTGTTGGTGCGACAAAATCTTGAGCCAATTGTCCAAGACAACCATCGTTATAGCTTTGATGGTCGGCGTATGGTGGAGTTTGGGATAAGGAGCGTATGCTTGGATAGATCCGGTTGTTGGACCGCTGAACGGGGAAACACCCGTTGCCGATGCTCGAGGTGGCCGGTGAGAAATGGGATCCGATGGCATAGGCTTGAATCTCTCGGCCTGCTCGTAGAAGTGTGGACTAGACGATACTTGGAGGGTACCTTACTTCCTTGTTCATTGAATCTCTCGGCCTTCTCTTCTTGATGAACATGAATAGCATCCTCCATGAGTATAGCATCACTTACCAACTCATTAAAACAAACTCCTCGGTCTAAAACAAGCCGGGATTGTGACTTGGTAGTAAGTCCTTGTTTAATGCATTCCTTCTTCTTGGCGTCCGTGTCCACCTTCCGAGGAGCATATTGAGCCGTACGATTGAACAACTTGGAATAGGAGTGTACGATCATATCACCTTGCTTCAGCGCTAGAAACTCCTTACGCTTTTGGTTCGGGATACCTTTATAAATATGATGTTCACGAAAAGCTCGTGTGAATTCTTGCCATAGTACTTGGTAACCTTCGGGAACCATGGCCTTGTAATTAGCCCACCATGCTCCAGACAAACCCTTCTAGTTGCTCGAGCGGCAAGGATAGTCTTCCGATACTCCGTGCGGGTAGGAGCTCCAACTTCGACTCGATAGTACGCAACCAATGGTCCGCTTCCGGAGGATCTCCGTCATCCGAAAACTTGGGTGGACCAATAGCCAGGAAATCCGAATATGTAACATGAACCGGTGGAGCATGCTGGTCTTGACCACCGGCCTCGTGGGGCCGTATTCTGAACAAGTTGTCTGAAGAAGTTCCCGTTGTTCTTCACGAGACTCCAATATAGTGGCAATAGCTTGTGCCGGGGTAGGTGGAGTTGATGCCGATTCTCGAACATCTTGTCGGGAGCTTTCGGGATGGTTTCCTCTTCTAGTTTGTTCCATTCTCGTTATAAACTTAGTATTAGTGTCACCGATCCAAAATTAGAGTATAAGGATACCAACGATAGAACACGTTGAAGTTCCAAAGCACAAGCGAGTGCATAGAGAAGAGGTGCACTATCTCTCATTCCAACCCCGCATTTACTGGTAGTACACACTTGTACGAGCATCTTTAATCTATCCCCTTAAATCCGTAGCTCTCATAGGGCTCCTTGACAACTACAGGTGATTATCCTTCTCTCTCGATTGCCTTTAATCATCTCGTAGATGAAGATCTTGAATTTACCCATTCCATTGCCTCGGTGGAAGAGTTCCGTTGGCCTTCTATTTCACTCGCTTAAACTCCTTCCGGAACCGTCCATAGGAAACTAACTCTACACTACGATACTAGCTAAGTATAACCCCAGCTTTTATTATAGCACTCAATATGACATGATGCATGCTCGGTAAACTAACTATACGTACTATAGCATATAAAACCATAACGAATAGTTAGCACTTTCCCCAAAACCCGAACGTCGAACAGCTTAGTAAAAAGTCTAACTATTCTCGCATCCTTATAGGGCTCCGTACTCTCTCGTGCTCTAAACGCGCTAAACGTGTTAAGTTTTGAAACCAAGCTTGTAATTATGAATCGTTGCCTCCGAATCGCTCCGATACCGACTGTGACATCCCTCCGGACACCCGGGAATCGGAACAGAGGGACACTCGACGAAGCGAGTTACAACGAGTATATCATCTCATACAAGCCAAGATATATACATCATGGTATAATACAACCAGGTTTTCGAAATACAAACATTGATGCAGCGGAAATATAACTCTTATTGAAGTTTAACAACCTACGAGTATTGCAGCGGAAACTTGTACTTTATACAACAAAACACTATTAGACGATCAACGTGATGCACTCGAGCCCTTCGTATATCACGGTCCTTCCTCTTCACGACGTCGGGATTCGTTCCCATTGGTGGGAACCACCCTCGGAATACTCCACGTCCGGGAACTACCATACTAGCTGTGGAAGTGCGACTCGGATCCCGAAAAGCATAACGAACAAACCTTGAGTATTCTAATACTCAGCAAGACCGACCCGTCAACATGGCACGCTAAGGCCGACGCCTAGTATGCAAAGGCTTTCGGTCGTGGGGTTTATCCTTTGCGAAAAACAGCATTAAGGATGGGTCCTTACTTTCAGTATTTTAGCTCGAGGTTATGTTCATTAGCCATGGTGTTTGCAACCTAACTCTATTCAATCAAGTTCCCAAACAAGATAAATTCCAGCCAACAATCCTTTCATTTCTCTTCCTTCCTCTTTCACTTGATTAACTACGATGTGACACGGTGAACAAGCAGTACTCATTACTGCGAGGGACAGCGATTCGAATCGATTTCACCAACTGGGAAAACCCGTTTACACGGCGTATACGCACCCCTTTGGTCGCATACGACAACCTTTCACGCTAACTCATGACGATAGCCGGGTTAGTCTCCCATCCGCCCGAGAACCCGGAGACCCCACGCGATACCCGTCCTCGACGTTATCCGTGAGCGACCACCCATTCCTCTCCCTTTGAGACATGAGGCCTCGCCTTATTCTCCAGCCAATTAGGGGATGAGCTACGTCCAACCACCGAGGTAATTAGGTTACATCGGCTTCCCGGCCCCATAAACACCGGTATGTAAATCGGTACGTTCAAGACTTGCTCAACAGGGCCAACAACGGTACGGTCCTTGAACGACACAGATGGGGCTACCACCTTGCAAGACCTCGTCTTTGCCCTTTCTCCTACAGGACCCGTCCGATCTCAATTTCATCTCCATCTTCATCTTTACTTTCAATTTAAAAGACATCAATCAACTTAAAGCCTCCATGCTTTAAGCTCGGACCGTATCATCTCGCGAGTGTGCTCGAGCACCACTCGACTTCTACCGTTGCCCTATAAATTAAGCATAGCATCTATCGAGACACAAAACCAACATGGATAAACAGGTAACATAGGAATTCTACTCATGCATCTAGGGTGTCAAGCAATTCCCGTAACCTAATGCACAATCACGACGCATTAACCGTGATAAAAGAAAAGACTTTAAGAACATAGATGGGATGCACCGGGCTTGCCTTGATTTGAGTCGGGGTTAGCTTCCTCGACGTGTCTGGTCGACTTCGAAGCTTCCGTCATCTTTCTTGATCTCGGACGGAACCTCGATCACGCCATAACCTAGGTCGACCAACAATGACGTCGCGAATCACAACCATGCATGCATGAATGTACATGAGATGATGTGCAATGATGGAATTAACCAATGTCGTTAACTAGCAATTAATCATTAATTAAGTTTATTACTTTGCAATTAGCAATTAACGATTACTCCTGTTCGTTAAGCAATAAGTAACAATTGATCATGCTCATTAATTATTGCTTAACCAAGGTCATTACTTAAAAATTAATCATTAATCTTCTTCATTAGTTAATGATTAACCAGGTTCATCCATTAATAATTAATCATGTTTTAAACAACAATAATAAGTGCTTAACGACATGTGATGACACTTAAGTTATTAATTTGGGATCACATGAAATGACGGTGTTTATGTTGAATTTTGGAAAACAGTTTTCACAAACACTTTCGTCTGCAGTATCTCTAATTTTTAAAGAAATTTATTTTCCAAAAACATTTAATAATTAGCATAAAATAATAGGTTATATTAACCAAAGAAAGGTAATTAATTTAAACTCTGAAATTATACTTTCTCAAAATAGGTATTTGAATTCATAAATAAATAGAGAATAATTTTATGAATCCAAAGAACTTTGTTTGACATTTTTCCGATTTTTGTGGAATTTTCTACGAATATTTGAAATTTGAACAAATCCCGAAAATAGATAAATTCGCAAAAGGAAACAAAAGCCTTTGGGCCGAAATCGGCCAGGCCCATCCGGATCCGAGGTGGCCCAGCGTCCCAACCCGGCCCAGCAGTCCGCGACTTGACCCGACCCGACCCGACCCAGGCCGCGCGCGCTGCCCGGACCGCGCCAGACCATGGCCGCGGCGGCCGGCAGGCGGCGCTTCACGGAGGGTGCGTAAGGGGGTGGAGAGGCGGTCGGCTGGTCCCGGAAGACTCAATGGAGCGTGAGCACTCCGGTGGAAGGGTCCACGGTGGCCGGGCGGCCCGGGAGGTCACCGGCGACGAGTCACGGCCCGCGCAAGGCTCCGACGAGGCCTAGGGGTCGCCGTGGTGCACGAAAAATTTGAGAAAAAACATGGGAAGCATCCACGAGACATGAGCAATAGTGGCACGGCGACGGTTTACCTTGGAGCTGGCCGGAGTAGGGACTTCACCGGCGAGGCCGAGGCGGCGGCGGACGAAGCTCCGGAAAATTTACCGATTGCCGTCGAGTCCGCGGATAGATGACCGCGCGAGTTAGCTAGATGGTAGAGTAGGGTCTTGTGCACCTTTGGGGAAAAGAATTGGAGGAAATCATGCACCGGAGCGAGGGAATTTCGGAGATGCGGCCGGGGTCGTCGGGAATTGCCGATTTGGGAAGAATGGATTCGATCTCCGATGCTAGGGCAGCTCATCGGGAACGGAGACCATATGCGAAGCTCCAGCATGATCGTGCGGAGCGGCCGGTGGTGGTGGCTCGTCGGGAGATGGCCGGAGGCGGCCGGCGGTGGGGAAATAGGAGGGCCGGACGGCCATGTTCGGGTGCGAGCCGGGGAAGAAGAAAGGAGTTGAGCTCATGCTTTTTATCTCCAACGGCAGAGGGTGAGGTGGCGGTGTGGCCAGCCGCGTGGCTCGGCTTGGCGGAGACGCGCGGCCGGAGCCGGTGCGTGACACGGCGGGGAGGCGGTGCCGCGCGGGAGAGGCGGTTCGGACGGGGAAAGAAAGAAGAAAGGGGATGACAGTGGGGCTCCAAGCAACTTTACAAAAACACCCTCGGGGTTTTGACTAATTGGAAAACATACTTCCGGCACTCGAAAAATTCCGCGAAAAATCAGGGAGATATTTGAAATTATTTTGAACATTTTTCCTATTAAGTCCAGGTTGAGATTCCAAACTGTTTTCGAATTAAAAAAAATTCCAAGATAAATTAACAAAAGAAGCTTTGTTTATTTCTTGCAAATATTTTCACAAAGCAAAATAATTCCAGGAAATTTTGGTAAATCTTTATTTATGATATTTGAACCATAGAAAACGTTAAACATGAATTTTCTTCTTATTTTATTTCTTTTTAAACATTTCTTTTATTCCTTAGCTGATTTTGACATTTTATGTGCATTTCTCCTCACCAAAAATAGATAGGTTCACGGATGCACATGATGACATGATGATGAATGACATGAAATGTATGTTTATTAATTAGGGTTGTTACACCCGGCTCGATGTGCAAGGAGTGCTCGACGACTTCCCTCGGTATTGCCGGCATGTCCGAGGGTTTCCACGCGAAGACGTCGACGTTCGCGAGGAGGAAGTCGACGAGCGCGCTTTCCTATTTAGGGGAGAGGGAGGTGCCGATGCGCACCGTCTTCTTCTCGTCTCCCTCAAGGTCGAGGACGACCTCCCTGGTACCCTCCGCCGGCTCGAACGAGGCCGCCTTGCGGCTCGCCTACGGGGTCCTCGACTACTCGCTCCCCGATGACCGCCGGCTCGGTGGTGGAGGCTAAATGTGCCGACGCTAGATCGCAGCTTGTCGACGTCGCACCGGTAGGCGTGCTCGGAAAGACGCGCCCACGGTGATGACTCCCTTCGGCCCGGGCATCTTGAGCTTCGGGTAGACGTAGTTACGGACGGCCATGAACTTCGCGTAACATGGCCGCCCGAGGATGGCGTTGTAGACTCCTGGGAATCCGACCACCTCGAACGTGAGGGTCTCCGTTCGGAAGTTCGAAGGAGTCCCGAATGTAACGAGCGGATCGATCCGCTCGATGGGAACGGCTTGCGTTCGGGAACGACGCCATGGAACGGTGAACCGTTAGGGCGAATGCGCGAACGCTCGATGCCCATGGCGTCAAGGATATTGGCGTACGTAATGTTGAGGCCACCGCCTCCGTCCATCGGCACCTTGGAGAGGCGCGTCTTAGCGACGATGGGGTCGACCACGAGCGGGTATCGACCCGGTCGTGGAACTCACGCCCGATGGTTGGCGCGATCGAACGTGATCGGGAGTTCCGACCACTTGAGGTAAGCCGGGGTTGCGGGCTCGCAGCAAAGACCTCACGACGCTCGAGCTTGATGGAGCGTCGGCCCGGGCGAGCGTCGAGCTCGCGAAGATCATCGACCGCCCTCCGCCCGAGGGAAGCCTTCATCATTCTCCTCGTAGGCATCGCCTTCGACTCCGGCGTTCTCCTCCTCGGTCTCGTTGGGGCGCCCCTTCCACCCATGCTGCGTGATGAACTTCTTCATCGGCGAGCGGTCCCGCATCGGTGCTTGACGGGGAACTCGTGGTTGGGGCACGGCCCGTTCCACTTCTTCTCGAAGTGGTCGGGAGGGTTTTTGTTGGGCTGCTTCGCATGGGGCCGTCGCTCGACCGCGACTTGTTCTTCTTGTTGGGCTTGGAGCCGGAAGGTCCTCCGCCGGCGTTGCCGTCGGTCCGCTTGCCCTTCCCCTTTCGGGGTATCGCGGTGAAGGAGGGCACCGACCGCCTCCTCGCCGTAAGCATGACTCGTGGCGATGTCGAGGAGCTCCCGAGCCATTCGCGGGCAGCCTCGCCCCGGCTCGTGAATCGGTGCCTCGCAGTTCGTTCCGGAGAGGAAGGCCCCTATGACGTCCGCGTCGACGACGTGGGGAAACTCGTTGCGGCGCCGGGAGAAACGTCGGATGTAATCCCGGAGTGGCTCGTTCGGCTTCGCCGACGGTTCTTCAACCTCCGGGGGTTACCCGGCGGGCGCACGTAGCTTGGAAGTTACCTACGAAAACCTCCCGCAGGTCGGCCCACGAACGTATCCGGTTCGTGGGCAAGTGCTCGAGCCGAGTTCTTGCCGAGTCGGCGAGATACGATGGCAGATTCCGAATGATGGCGAGGTCATCACTCGTGCCGCCGCCTGCGCAGAGCAGGCGACAGTCCTCCGACCAGAGGGAGGGGTTCGACTCCCCGCATACTTGGCAACCGTCATTGGAGGGCGGAAGCGCGGAGGAAAAGTCGCTCCCCTTATTGCGGAGCTGAACATCCCGGGGCCCGGGGGTCGTGGCTCCGGCTCCGGTCATGCTCGACGTCAAACCGACCTCCGCGGCGAAGGTGGCGGACGAGGCATGGACCCGCTTCTTCCTGAGCGCGCCGACGCGCGTCCAGGGTCGAGCGCGTGTCGCGAGCCGCACGGATGCGAGAATGCACCGACCGTCCGGGCTTGGGCTGGCCCGGCCGTGCAGCTGCCGCACGGAGGCGTGTGCGGAACCTCCCGCCCGGGAGTCGTGACGGCCGGCGCCGGCGCGCCGGTTCGACAGCGCGACGTGTCGCTGCGAGCTCTTCGCGTGCTGCTCCGCCGCCTTAGCGAGGAGCACGGCCATATCCTCTCGCACTCGTTGTGCTTCGGGAGTTGGCTGCATGGGGAGGGTTTTCGATGAGCGCAGCTGCCGCAGCGACATTCTTCCCGGCACGAGGAAAGTGCTCGGGCCTCGCCACCGTCGTCGTCAACGATCTCGCCGGTGGACGCGGCGAGCCCTTTGCCGCGCGCCGCACTCCGCGTGCCGGCGCTGCTGCTCCAGCTCCCGCTCTACCGCCGTGGTCTCCTCCTCGATACCGTGGCGAGCATCCTCCGGCTCCGGCGGCCTAGCCCGGAGGCGAGCTCGTAAGTCGTCGCCGCCCGGAGGCGCGGTGTGCGCACGTTGGGCCGCCGGGGTTCCGGGAGCGCTAGGCTTTGGCACGGCCGGTCCTCCGAGCACTTTGAGCGCCCGCTCTCGTGGCATGCGCCACGTTGCACTCGCGAGTGGGGCCATGGGCTTCGTCGCAGCTGCCCTGATCCGAGTCTTCGTCCTCCCCGCGTCGAGGAGGTCGAAGAGGGATTCGGAGGGATGAATTATCATCCCAATGAACTCTCCCTCCATGGGGCCGGCCGACCCCAAGAGAGCGCTAAGTCGAGTCGCGCTCGCCACGACAAGGGTGGCCACGGGGCCGCGGCGCCGGCGGCTCGGCGCGCACCGGCGTCCGCTCGAAGTGGCGAGAAAGTCAAGGCTCCCGAAGCGCACGGTAGTGCGAGGGGCCCAAAACGAAAGCTCGGAACCAACCATCCGTGTCATGGAAGAAGATAGAAAACCGGCAAAAACGCGCAACAGCCCCTTCTCGGCGCGCCAACCGTCGGTGTTCGAACCACCGGCTGTAGAATTTGTCCCGGGATCACGCGTTTTAGGCTGGATGGTACACAAGGGAAGACACGAAGGATTTACGCTGGTTCGGGAAAGCTCTATACGTCCGGCGGGGTGGTGTCGCGGCGTCGTGATCCTTGCGTCGGAATGGAAGGCGGAGTACAGGAGTGGTGGGAGAGGAGCGAGCTCCAAGTCCCGTGCGAAACGAACGTGTAGGGTGTGTGAGTGTGAGTGATGCGTATCTCCTCGTGCCTTCTTCGTCGTTCGCTTGTCCCGCGCGTGAGAAAGGCTCGAACCCCTTTATAGTTATAGGGGTAGAGCTCGAGTTACAAGAGAGAGAGAGATGCTTGGTCGCGGGGTCGGTCGAGCGCCGGTGCTTGTCCCGTCGGCCTTCCCCCGTGCGTATCGGCGGGGTTCACCGGGCGGTCGTGTCGCTCCCGTGAATCGGGAATACGGGGATGGTGTGCTCCGCGTTTGAAGGGGCCGCGGATGGCGTCGTCGCAGAGTGGTTGGAGTGGACAGGCCATACCCGTCCTTCTCTCGTCGAGCGCAATGATGGTTTGGGCGCGGTCGAGGCAGGGGGATAGCTTGCTCGTAACTCGAGCTTGCCGGCGAAGGTCGTGCGAGGCGGAGCGTAACCTGAGCTCAGCCTCGAGTGACACCTGTTCGACGGGCGTGACGAAGGGTCGTACGTCGGCGAATAATAGCTTCTCCCGGAGGCTTCGGTCCACGCCAACTCTTTTCAAACAACAGGAGCGGCACAGGGACGGCACGTCCCGTCGGCGTGGCCCGACGGGAGCAAGTGGTGGCAGGAGGGATGGGGTTCGGACCCCCGCCAATGATTTCCGAGTAACGCCCACGTAGGCGCCGGGGTGGTTGGGAGTTAATGCGGTTGGTGGTCGAGCCATGAGGTCGCGCCCGGAGGTCGAGTGTGGAGCTCGAGCAGGGAGGTCGAACAGCCAAGGTCGTGCGGGACGGAATCCCTCGAGCAGGACGGCCGTGGTCGTGCGAGTCGGACCTCCTCGAGTAAGGCGGCGAGGTCAAGCTTCGGGATTTGCCGAGCCGTTTTTCAGTTCGATCGTATGGCTGCAGGCCGGCTTATTTTGCCGACGTGGCTCGCTAATCCTTCATTAGGTGGGCCCGGTTGCTGCCACGTGGCAGCGTTAATGTTTCTCCCCGACAAGTAGAGTCTTAGCGAAGAGTATGTCCAAATAACTACCTGCATGAATGAAAGTTTTCTTCAATAGGTGCCGGAATGAGCGGATATCGACCAGCTTTGGGCAGGACCTCCGGATGATCGTCCATGCAGAATGTAATTGGTACTTCCGACCATCGTAGACCATCGTATATATTCAGGAGTTGCAAGAACCACAACATTGATTTCCCGATTGCCAATTTCTACTTGCGCTTTGATTCATAGGCATCGAGTCCTCCGCAAATAAAGTTCACTTCCTTGACTAGCGCCTCAAAGCCTTCATCGTCATCTCCATCATCATCATGCTTCCGGTCATTGCCCTTGTCATCCCTTTGATTGCGCGGCCCCGATCGGGGGGCCACCTTCAAAGCAAATGAAGCAAACGGTCTCGACAAAAAACATTCCTTATTCTTATGATTCCCATTGTGAATCATGCAAGGCCCATCGTGCGAGTTTCAAATGAAATTTGTTCCCTCGGCCCCCTCTTAGGTGGTGCTCGAGCGGTGTCCTCCATGAGACTAGTCCACCGCAGCGACGAGGTTGTCGGCCTTGCATTTGCTGTTTTTGGATCCGGATCGGTTGCCGTGATCTTGCTTCGGCTCCTTCCATTTGTTCCCGCGCAGATAAACCATGTTCGATTCTCCATCACCATAGTCATTTACTATCTTGAAGCACTCGATGTCGTAATGGTAAGATTACGGTTACACCGATCGATCTTACATACCAATGCTTCACTTCGGACGCTAGCTTGGAACGCAGCAATCACTTGCCGATCACGAACATTGGGGATTAAGGCTTTCTTTACGTAGAAACGCTCGACGAAGTCCGCGAGCATCTCGTCGGGCTTCGCTTCACTCTGTTGAGGTCAAAGAAGTTTCATGGCTTTTCACAAGTTTCCTGAAAATTCTCAACGAACTTTTTGGTTAGATCGCCGCAAGAAGAAATAGACTCCTTGGACAGAGATTGTAACCACAAGCGTCCAACATGTGTGTGCACATGGGAATATAATTTGCCGGAACAAAAGTGTCGCCTCCTGCAGATCGGATGGCGGTCATGTACATGCGAAGCCATTCAGCGGGGGAGCTTTACCATCATATTTATCAATAGCCCCGGGCTTAAATCCCTGGGGTACTTGCAGATGCGTAGATCGCGTGCAAACGCCGAGATTATTGAGTACTCGTCGTCCTCCGGACCGGTCCGGACCGGTGACGGCGAACGGCGGCCGTAGTGCCTATAATTCTGATCCCCGTCATCATCGGAATCACCACGATAACAATTATCCCGATTCCCAGCATCGGGACTGGATCGGCGATCGTTGTTAAACCGCGCCGCCGGAGGCGGAGGTGGAGGCGGATCCCGGCGATCATCGTTGCCTCGCCCGGGCTCTCTGTTTCTACGGTCACATCCCCATCGATCACGTCCGTCTCGATCGTCACGGTGATCGTCTCTTCTTGACCGGTTATTATAGCGTGTAGACCGGTTGTCCCGTCCTTGATTATCATTGCCCTAACGATTAACTATCGGTGGCGGCATCGGAGCTGCTTACCTCAACCCAGCCGGTCTAGTCACCGACGCGGGTGGTGGTACAGGATCCGCTGGACAATCATCAACATGACCAGCCCGTCGTCATTCATCTTCTTCGCGCCTTCGCCGGTCTTACACCCTCTCGGCATGACGATCAATAAGTACATTAAGAGCATCACGATTGCCATTAAGCGGGATCCGCAGATCTTGATCCGGTGCACGCTCGTGTTCATCCGCAATTGGTATATGCCTGTTCCCGATTCTTCCTCCGGACAAAGCTCCTTCAGACCGGGTTCTCGCATATCGTTCCGAACGCGAGTGTGATCGATCGGAAGATTCTCCTCTATTTTGAACAAGTTGGTTGGTTTGCAAAGGAGCCGCATCAACTAAGCTCAAAGCGCGCTGTAGTCCCAGATGAACACCTCTTCCGGAATAGTTTCCAAAATCTACTTCACGCCCACGATATTGTGAATTGGCGACATAAAGACCCGCGCACCGTTTAATTCAACCTCTATAAGGTCCAAATTCAAGGCCCTATTAGAGGAACGATGATTTCTTCCGCCACGACATCCACGGCTATTATTGTAGCCCGATGAATTGTCCGACGCCTCTGCAGTTTGACTTGGCGGGGCACTCGTGGCGGTAACGCCGCAGCGAGAGCTCCACTTCCAGCTTGGCTAGTCCCAACAATATTCATGCGGGCATTGTCCGTCGGAGCCACCGACGACGGTGGCGGAGGCGGATCTTCTCCATCCGTTTCATCTACTTCACGTCGCCGACGATATGCTTCCTCTCTTGCCATTCTATCTCTTTTAGCTGCAACCTCTTCCGGCGTCGTGCATGGCTTAAGAATGGTTCCAGTCATGAATACTTGGAAGCAGGTTTGAGGTACCTCCTCGAAGTCGCTTTCAAGCTCGGGAGAGCTATTTATTGCTACAGATCGGGTAGCGGTCATGATCTTGACCTAATTGGTTAGACCGAACGGAAACATAAACGATCGATTGATCGTGCTAAAGCCACGTCAATCCCACTAGGTTTCACGGAAGGATTTATGATCGCATCCGGTGATCGCGCTCGATAGCAGCGGCCGGATTGCGAATCGGATTCTTCAACCGAAGCTTATCGGTGGAATCCGCCTCGAAATCCAAGGATCCAAAGCGGATTGCAAAGCCGGGCTCGAAGTCGATGTCGAATGAAGATGCCATCGAACTCATCGAGAAACTCACCGGGACCCCTACCTGGCGCGCCAAATGTCTTGTCTTAAACTCGGCACTAGAACTACCCGGTCCCTCACGAGCGTGGACTTCGATGGTGCAGCACATGAAACACATTGGAACACGAGATTTTAGACAGGTTCAGGCTTCTCAATCGAGAGTAATACCCTACGTCATGTATGTTATGTATTCCCTTTAGCAGATCGCTAATTGCGAATTGTCCGAGAGAGTTTTCGGAGGGTCCCTGCTCCACCTTATATATACTGGGAGCTAGTGTTACATGCAGAGTCATAATCGGTTACATGGATTACATATTTGGAAGCTCTATCTCTAGACTTTCCTTATTGATACAGAGTCCTAACAGACCACAATTGCTCCTTACTTGTCAATCAAGTCATATTACGTCGGTCTTTAAGTCCGCCTTCTTTCCATACCGGTATATGGAACCTTCCATTATTTCATACCGGTTGGGGACCGCTCTGTGGGCCCTCTCAACCGGTCTTCTCTTCATGAATATGCCACCATATCTCTAATCAATCATTCCTTCGACAATTGTATACCCATAAGGCAAGTATACGACACTAAGAAAGTTTTAAACCTAAAGGATTTAAAATTTTAGTTCAACAAAATCTGGACATAATCTGTCTTGACTGTACAACAGTCAGAAAATTCACTTTTCTCAAAAACATAGAGTCAACTCATAACTTTTGATTGGTACAGGTCTATAGAGGACTATAAGCTTTCCAAAATATACTTATACACGTCAACTCATAAGTAAAACCAGAGATATGCATTTTGATAGTTGACGGATGATCGGAAGAAGACCGCCAGGACAGTCCTCACTTTCTTAATTCCTGATATCAATACAGAAAGATTCATTTGCCTCCAGAGAGTGTGTAAAACTATAGTTATGAATTTCGACAGAGAGACTACAAAACTGTCAACTTGCTGACAGGACACAAGGAAAACAGTCATGCTTCACTGACAGATTTGAGAAACTTCCATGCCAAATCATTACAAACGTAGAATACCAAAGTTATAGATAATTCAAATATGTTTTCAACACTTACTCATGGAATTCTCAGGTTGAACAGAATGAAAGATACGAATTTTTAAAGCCGATAGGGTGAAAACAGGATGTCTTTCCGAGAGTACAGAAATGTAGATGACCTAGGTCTTTCCAGAAAGTACTTGCATGTCTCTAAACTCTAAAAGACCAAGGAGCTATGAATTTTTGTTTCAGCCGTAGCATCGCACATGCTTGCAAAATAACATAAGTAGACGTCCAGCCTGTTTGACACTTTTGGAGCATTTCGAGGAGGAAAATGAAGAAACTCAGAATAGCAAACTTGTAGAACAGGTCAAAAATTTTCCAAAGAGTAGGATCTCATCTTCCAACAACATTTGGAGGACAAGCAATGATTTTTGAAAGATCAAGACAGATTCATTGCCGATTCAGAAGTTTGAGCTCTAGGTTTTACCATAGGTCAAAATTTTAACATCTTGATTATTTCAGAGTTTACACAAAGCATCCAGAAGATTAAAAAGGAAATGAGTGAAATTTTAATTTAGTTATTTGTATGCCACGCCATGATGCAAATTGATTATTTAATCTATTTGTTCCTCACGAAAGGAACAGAAAGTAATTTTACCGTCTCAACGGTGTACGAATTTTGGTAGCGACCCGCACTCAACCACGTAAGTAAATCTAAATTATCGACACTTAAGCTAACGTAATTATGTATCCGTAGAAGATTCATTTCGGAAACATTACATCAAATTCAAAAGAAACTATGAAAATAAGCACAATTCTACATCCATGGAAAAAGGATCGCCTCGTAGTAAGCCACGAGCCAAAAGGGGTCCCATATCCGTCTGCGGGCACATGGCACAAGATAGCAAACATACCTGATGAAGCCGTAGATGCAAGTATTTAAACAAACATAACCTAGGGTTAGCTTTGTCACCACTCTAACATCCTTATACATATTTGGGCATATACTAACGTATTCCTCACCGTATTTACGCCTAGTTTTCAAAAATATACCTTAAGTGTTGTATTATCCTAAAACCAGCTCTGATGCCAGCTATAATAGACGACCCACAGATCTTTATCCCGAGGTGTTGTTTAAGCAGACACTAGATAATACAACAGTAGGCCACAAGGATAATAAAGATACAAGTCTTTAAGATACATCAGAGCTCAAATTGCAGCGGAATTTAAATAAGTTTGATAGCAGCAAAAGTTCAAATAGTTCAATAAGTTTTCAAAATGCAGAAGCGTTAAGCGGAAGAGATAATATAAATGATTACAACTTGATGATACAAGCGAATAGATGAATCTAAACCTATACGGACCATCCTCTAGCCAAGCACAAACAGCGGCGAGCAAGGCTCCAAGTGACATGTAGGTCGCAATCTAAGCATCACCTGAAAAACAACAAAGCCAAACAGCCCGAGCAACTAAAGCTCAACAAGACTAACCCGTCAATGTGGTTCACAGAACCGACATGCATAGGCTCGGAGTGTGGACTGGTTTTGGAGTAATAAAATCAGCAACTACTCAGTGCATCCTTACTTTCAACATTTTAGCCAAGTTAACGGTTATACAGTAAATATTAGTGTAAGCATAAACTGGAAATAATATACATTAGTAGCATATGAAAATAAGCATAATTCAACAGTATAAAAAGTCCATAATTCATAAATATTTTCATCATAAGTTTCAATTCTTACTACGATGCGACGCACTAAACAAGCGGTACTCATTACTGCGAGGGATAGCGATTTGAATCATTTTACACCAGCTGGGAAAACCCGATTGCATGACACATATGCCACACAGGACATATGTATCAACCTTTCACGCTAATTCCTTGTAACACCCGTCCGGGCTCACCTCCTCGAGTAGGCCATTCCCAACCGTACTTCGTGGGTATCATGCCTACCCCACGGGGTTCCAAGAACCAAAGAGATGGGATACCGTTCGTATATTACAATCATTAGGCTACATCATCTTACTAGTACCCATAACACTAGCATGCAACTCGGTACATTCAATACTTGCTCAATTGGAGCAAGAATGGTACGGTCCTTAACCGACACAGACAGGTCTACCATAGTCAAGACCCATGCTTGTTGTATCTACGACATCACCCCTGTCCAGTCTCCAATTTAATTAATCATCAACAAGTATCATGTGAGACCCAACAATAATTAAGCATAAGACTGCTGTATCTACTTTAAGCATAGCAAGTATTCTACCGAGCTTCTAGTACCAACCTAGTAGATATCATAGGATTTATAGGGCAACAATGCTGGTGGAGTTTCATACAACACCTAAATGTAATGCACATTCATCCTAGACACCTAGGTAGTTATATTGCTCAAAAGAAAATATTTAAAACAGGGTGGGATGCACCGGGGCTTTCCATGTTGAACAACAACTATGGAGTTAGTGTCTTCAGCTATCGGGCCTTGGAGATTGGAGAGTTCCTTCGATGATCCTCTCCCGATAGATTTTTAAGGTTACCTAATTTAAAGCAATATGTTAATGATGATGAATGCAAAGACATGCAACGGTATGTGAGATGCAATCAAAGAATGTCACACAACATAAGTATTTCTTACGTAATACGGTTTTTGAAGACATAAGCGAAAGATTATATTTACTTCATGTATTTCCATCATCTCCTACTAGGAATTAACTAATCTATCCACTATAACCTACTTAATTCATTTGAAAACATGTGCAATGTTTATGGACATGAGAAACTTACAATTGACGAGCAAAAGCATAAACGGATTACTAATTTAGCATGAGTAGTTTTATGTGAACCAATAAAACATTGTTGCGGTCAAAATAAATTCTACAGAAATATAGGAAGTCAATATGATATTGTGGAAATTCATGGTGATGCACAATGCAGAGAGTAATTTATGATTTATGCATGGAAAGAATAATCACTATAAATTAAACATGCTTTTCAAAGAATATTTTATTCAGCACTAAAAATGCAGAACCTTGATGAAAAACCTACAGTAAATGAAAGAGAAGATCAAAAGGAGCATGGCAGAACTTAGTTTGCAATTTTATCGTGCACAGATAGTTAAATATTAAACAATTAGGGTTTATATACTTTAATTTATTCAGTAAAACCAGTAGGCAAACTGTGGTCAACAACCTGACCAATGGATAGATCTTCTCAAGAGGAATCCAACAAAATTGGATTTGCTCAATTTGGAGTTTTAAATCTCGAGATATGAATTTTCTAAGATTATTCAAAGTTCAGATATATTTACAGAAATACCATCTGGAGAAATTTGGACTTCACAGGAATTACGAAATTGCCATTGCTGCGATTTTGAAGAGAGGACACAGCTCAGCCGCGCCGGCGGGGAAAATGGCATATTCCGGCTATCTCGGAGGGTGAAACAAAAGGGGAGAAAGGTCAGGGATGTTCATCAATGAGTGTAGCACACATAGGAACAAGAATCACACAAAATAGCTCACCGGAGACGACAAATTTCACATGGGAGTCGAAGTTGGTAGTCGACGAGTTTGACAGAGGAAAACTCCAAATCTGTCGTGCTCGCGCAAGGACTCAGCGATATTCTTCTTGGAGGGGCTAGAGAACACTCTTGAGTGCATTTTGGTGGGAGGATTCAGCCAGGGAGGTTGTGAGTCGGTCCGTCGGTGAGTAAGGAGCTCGGCGGCGGCTGGACTCGGGTAGAGAAGAAAGAGATGGAGAAGGGCTAGGGTTTTGGGTTGGGGCACCGGTTTTGAGCAGCTAGGAGCGAGACCGACCAGGTGGCGCGCGGCGCACGAACGTGGGTGGCGACCGGTGAGGAGAATTCGAATATTCCTTCAGCATTTTTTCATTTGTTTTTCGAGCTAAGAGTTTTCACCATTTCCAAAATTGGAAACATGGTATTTCTGAACCTCAATAAATCATGGACAAAAATTATACTGATAGATCTCAACCTGTAGATCACAATGGAGGAAACCTCAGCTCCAAATTCGATCTAGTTTAATTTTAACAATTAACCAAAAATAGGTAAAAGTTAAGCTTGTGGAATTTTTTGGAGCCTTTCTAGTGGGCGAAACTTATGGGATTTTGCCTAGACTTTTCTTTTGTCCTCCTCTACAACATATATTTTTTCTAGATGCAATTATTATAGGAAAATGTTGACTTGTAGTTCAACCCAATTTGAATTTGTTTGAATTTGAAATTCAAAACACTATGCATGACACCGAAATTTTTATATTGGGGTTCTACATGGTCAGTAGGTAATTGTAGAATTTTTCTTTGAGACGTTGGTGACACCGGGATGCCACAATAATCATGCATATGCTTGTTCCAGCTTGCTTAGCTCTAGGCTAAGTATTCAGATATTATCTTAAGTGTGGTGATTAGGCCAGTACTGGAATCTTGTATTGATTATGGTTGCTTAATGATGCTAATCGTATGGTTTTATGTTTACAGAACTAACCTTGTGCAACATCTTAAGATAGTAAAGTAGGGTAAGACGCTTGTGCTATTAAGGGATTGCTCTCGGCAACGATAAATCGAGGGGCTCTCATAAGACAAGTGTGTTCTTATTCATCAAAAGTTTGCAATTGATCTATGTAATTATCCATTATGATATTGCCCAATTAGACTATCTGGTTACGATCTCAATTAGTAGATATCTAATTACTCACATAGCTTTATTTAGGCTATTTAAGCCTTTTGTAGTCGCTAGATCACCAATCCGGACATTGCGCCGATCGGCACCAAAGTGCGCCGATCGACACAACAGACAGCCTCGTGTCGATCGGTACCAACACCCCCAACCTACAAATAACAGTAGCTTAATTAGATGTTTTACTGTTAATAATATTTAATTTCCATTGGTCTTTGTGGATTCGATTAAACCTTGGAATACTCTAAGGGAAAAAGTTCTATAGTATACACCGTCTTCTTCCAATATTTGATGAGGACGTCACTCCTTTAGATACAAATGACACTCCTCCGCTGAACATTAAATGACCAATCACTAGAGCTTGCGCCCGACAATTGAATTTAGAGGTGAGCTCGCTCCTAAGTCTTTCCCTTCATAAATTCGAGAATAGTTTGTTATCTAATGATTTTATTATGATTAGGAATCAAGGAGAGGACCATAATATGAATGGAAGAAGGCTTGGAGGAGTGGAGGTCCAGCAAGAGGGTGCAAGGCAATGTGGAGGCCCAAATCAAGTCAACTTCGAGTCTGTTTCCAAGTTCAGGAACAGTCTGAATTAAAATAGACGCACAGATCGCATACAATGTCGGATTTGGACGTTCTACATATGGATGGAAAGATAATTTCATAACCTTTCCAATGGATCCGGTCGCATGTCAAAATGCGTCTGGAGT
Source organism: Chloris gayana (assembly GCA_031894775.1). Classification (NCBI taxonomy): domain Eukaryota; kingdom Viridiplantae; phylum Streptophyta; class Magnoliopsida; order Poales; family Poaceae; genus Chloris; species Chloris gayana. The sequence goes on along the minus strand of JAUNZO010004812.1, from coordinate 376,911 downwards.
CGCCGGGAATCATCAAAAGAGTGGGTCGTCCAGAATCTATTTTGGTGTTGCGTCACCGTTTTTGGCCTTGGGCCGTGTATCTCGTCTCAGCCCATTAGGGAACAGTAAGGGGGTTCTTGCACGTCCCCAAGTCCTTATTAGCAGCAGCCGCCACCCAAGTTAGGGTTGGGTTTTTCTTAGATTATTCTGTTTAGACAGTTTCGCCGTTCATCGCTTTGTGAGACCCCAACTCGTGAGATTAATTATACATCTGCAGATTTGGTTGCGTTCTTTCTTGTTCTTGTTTGTGTTCTTAATTTGCAGGCAGGGATTAGTCTTCTTGGCGAGGTCAACCGTGCAACTCCGGTTGATAACCATAGAGGACGTGGTCCTACCGTGTTTAGCCTTTGGATGTTTCAATTTCAGAGTCTGTAGTGTTGAGTTTGTGTCCTAGTGATTGTTTTGTTGCTAGTTTAGTTCGTGTTTTTGTCGTCAGTTTTATGCCCCCTTGAAACACTAGCCGAATTCCCTCAAGTTTGCTTTGTCTCGGGAGTTTTTGTCACCTCCGCTGTATCCACCATAGTCCTACCCTACACTCCCACCCTTTTCATCTAGAACTCAACACCCCACGACCCAGACCTCCTGCTGTTTCCGTTGCATACATTAATCGTCGCAAAAACAAAAAAATCCTACCCGATTGCAATTTCATACACGAAATCCTAATTCGGAGTCCCTTCCTTCAAACAGCCGTAACTTTCGCACACGGACTCGAAATTAGGCAATTTTTTTTTTGAAATTGGGTAGAAAAAAATTTCGCATCTGCTCGTCCCGGCTTCGCCGAACAGGAAAAATCTCGAAAAATCAAAAAAAAAATAGTTAAGCCAACTGATCCGAGGGAAAAAGTTTGGAACCCGTCGCCGCTACATCTTACGGACAATCTGTAGGTCACATTCCTTCTCTGTTTGACCTGAAACTTTGCGTGGTTCCTCTTTTGTTACCTCTGAGTGGAAGAAAAATATTAAAAAAATATTATCAAAAAAGAAAAATTTGTGCTTTCTACTAGTGCTAAAAGACAAAACAGGGTTTTGGCCTTTTTTTGTATCTAGTTGCTGTTTCTTTCTTGCTAGTTACCTTTTGCTTTGTTTCCTTTGTGCCTGTCATCCTTGCTTTGTCCGCACTACTGTTCTAGGACACGTGTAGACCAGCAACTACGAACAAGTAGCTTTGGGCATTTATTCAGCATTACTATCTGTTTTTGAATTGTGTTCCACTCACATATTTGGCCCTCCTAGCTCCACATACTACTTCGGATAGCACAGGTTTTTGACCCTTGCAATCGTGATACACGCCTTCTAGGTATCCTTTGCCTTGCTTCGTAAGACCCTTGTAAGAACTTGGTAAGACGTTCCATTTGCTTTTGTGAGAGTCACCACTGTCCACCATAGTAGTAGTACTAGTAGTAGTAGTGCTTATTAGGGATAACCTTCACTGTTTGTTCATGTTTTGGTATTTGCTATGGTAGGAGATGATGCGGACGTTGGCACCCCTAAAGATTTCCACGAGTGCGTTAGTCAAGGGCAGCTTCATTCTATTCTTGACAGGGCACGTGAGAAGATGACGAGAAGCTGTTAATAAGGCCGTTACCGACGGCATCAACAAACTCAATCTCAGCAACCAGATTGAGAGGTTCGATAAGCGGTTGTCCAAGATGACGGACACGGTCAACACTCTAGCGAAGTGGCGAAAACGTTGATCGGCAAGCTGACCGAGGTGGAGAACCGTGTGAAGATCCACGAAGATGAGGCCGGTAGCAACGCCGGTGGAAACAGACACGATGACACGGTGAATGATGCCAATGTAGACGTTGATGACGCAGCTACACGAGCACAAAGGCTTCACCGGCGTCTACAACAGAACACCCAAGGTATGGGAGGCCACCATCGACAACAAGGTAACAATAATCGAGCCCACGATGATCCTTATGCTAAGATTAAGTTTACCATTCCACCTTTTTCAGGGCAATATGATGCGGAGGCTTACCTTGATTGGAACATGACAAGTAGAGCAAAAATTTAGTGGGCACCTAGTTACTGAGCAGCATAGAGTTAGATAAGGCACTAGTGAATTTGAAGATTTTTCTATCATTTGGTGGAATTATCTAACTGCTGATAACATTCCTGTAACTTGGCCTCAACTTAAGGAAGCTATGCGTGATCGTTTTGTCCCTCCTTATCATAGAGATTTACGCAAAAAACTTCAGCGCTTAGAATAGGGGGATAAATCCGTGCAGAACTATTATGGTGAGCTGCAAAAGGGTTTGCAACGCTTCATGATAGTAGAGGATAATGAGAGCTCTATTGTTCGTATTTACTCCGGTTTGAGACGCGATATACAGGACATTGTTGAATATAAGGAGTTTAACACCATCAACCGAGTTGTTCCAGTTTGCTATGTTTGCAGAGAAAGAATTGCAGGGACGGGAGAAGCAACATAGGAGCAGCAGTACAAGCAGGCCGTCTTATACCCCACGGTCGACGCCGTCTTCGGGGTTTTCTTCCCGGCCATCTCCACCAGCAAGAAAATGACCTTCCGCACCCACGAGTGGTGTTACTGCAGCCCCACATGCACCTCCTACACGCCCTGCAAATTCAGGTAAAAATTCTGTGCATGGTCCTGCTCAAAGTGCTTCATCGATCGCCTCGACGGAACGCACTTCCAACATTCAATGCCACAGCTGCCATGGACTCGGCCATGTGCAGAAGGATTGCCCAAGTTAGCGGGCATATGTGGCCACCGAAGATGGAGGATACATCAGCACATCCAACATAGAAGACGATGATGAAGACGAAGTCGCCGACGACACCAGCGAGGGCCATGTACTTGGTGGAGAAGGCACTTCGGGTTTCATGAACATCATTCTACAGCGTGTACTCAGCACGCAAATTCAGACTTCTGAAAAGATACAACACCACAACTTGTTCTAGATTTTTCTTCGTCATCAAGAATCGACGAGCACGTGTGATCATTGATGGAGGAAGCTGCAACAATTTGGTGTGTTCAGATCTGGTTGAGAAGCTTGGTTTGGCCACAAGACCACATCTTCATCCATACAACATTCAATGGTTAAATGACTCAGGAAAAGCTAAGGTGACACAAACTTGTAGAGTTCCTTTTTCCATTAGTGTTTATTCGGATTATGCTGGTTGTGATGTGGTTCCTATGCAAGCTTGTTCACTTTTATTGGGTCGTCCTTGGGAACATGATAATGATGCTACACACCATGGTAGAAGTAATAAATACATTTTTATGCATAAAGGACAGAAAATTACTTTAGTATCTTTGACCCCTACTGAAATTGTACAAGCTGATAGAGAACGAGTTGCTTCTTTGAAAAAATCTAAATCTGAAAATCAGCAAGTTGCTAATTCTGTTTTCCCACCTATAAAGGATAAGTCTGCACCTATTTCTAAGGGAGATGGGATTAATTTAAAATGTCATGTTATGCTTGCTACAAAATCAGACCTTGCTGAAATTTCTAATGATCGTATTTTTTATGCTTTGATATACAAACAAGCCTTGTATTCCCTTGATGATATTGCTAGCTCTTTGCCTTCTGCTATCACTGACCTTTTTCAGGAGTTTGAGGATATTTTTTCAGCTGAGATTCCTCTCGGATTACCACCGTTGAGAGGAATAGAACATCAAATTGATTTGATTCCGGGAGCTACCTTGCCAAACCATGCTGCTTATAGAACCAACCCCGAGGAGACAAAGGAAATTCAGCGACAAGTCCAAGACCTTTTAGACCGCGGGTATGTACGAGAAAGTCTTAGTCCTCGAGTTGTTCCTGTACTTTTGGTTCCGAAGAAAGATGGTAGTTGGCGCATGTGTGTTGATTGTAGAGCCATTAACAATATTACTATTCGGTATCGTCATCCTATTCCTAGGCTAGACGACATGCTTGATGAGTTATGCGGTTCTATAATTTTCACTAAAATTGATTTGCGTAGTGGTTACCACCAAATTAGAATAAAACCTGGAGATGAATGGAAAACAGCTTTTAAAACTAAATTCGGATTGTATGAGTGGTTAGTAATGCCTTTTGGGTTAACTAATGCACCTAATACTTTCATGCGCTTAATGAATGAGGTTTTGAGGGCTTTTATTGGGCGATTTGCGGTGGTTTACTTTGATGATATCTTGATTTACAACAAGTCTTTAGATAAACATATGGATCATTTACGTGCTGTTTTTACTGCTTTAAGAAATGCACGTTTTTTTGGTAACCTTGAGAAATGCACCTTTTGCACCGATCGAGTTTCTTTTCTTGGCTATGTTGTTACTCCACAGGGTATAGAGGTGGATGACAAGAAAATTGACGTTATTGCTAACTGGCTGTAGTCCCAAACCATCACACAAGTTCGAAGTTTTCTTGGTCTTGCAGGCTTGAATCGTCGCTTTGTCAAAGATTTCTGCACCATCACTGCACCGTTGCATGAGTTGACAAAGAAGGGTGTTGTGTTTCAATGGAGCAAAGCACAAGAAGAGTCCTTTAGCTCTTTGAAGGACAAGCTTACACATGCACCGCTGCTGCAACTTCCAGATTTTGGTAAGACTTTTGAACTTGAGTGTGATGCTAGTTGTGTTGGCATTGGTGGTGTTTTGATGCAAAATGGCAAACATGTTGCTTATTTTAGTGAAAAGATAACTGGTCCTGTTTTGAATTATTCTACGTATGATAAGGAATTGTATGCTCTTGTACGTTCTTTGCAAACGTGGCGTCATTATTTATGGCCTAAGGAATTCGTTATTCATTCTGATCATGAATCGCTTAAGTATATTCGTTCTCAAAGTAATTTGAACCGTAGACATGCTAAGTGGGTTGAGTTTTAAAGAACAATATGCTCTTCATGCTGATTTTAAAGATGTTTTGCTGCATTGTAGAGAGGGTCGTACATGGAACAAGTTTGTGATAAATGATAGATATTTGTTTAGAGCTAACCATCTTTGCATTCCAGTTGGTTTCATTCGTCTTGTTGTTACGGGCAGTGCATGGAGGTGGATTGATGGGACATTTTGGTGCAAAGAAGACGGCCGATGTGTTGGCCACACACTTCTTTTGGCCATAATTGAGAAGAGATGTTGAGCGCTTTGTGGCTCGCTGCACTACTTGTCAAAAAGCGAAGTCTTGCTTGAATCCACATGGTTTATATATGTCTCTTCCCGTTCCTTCAATACCTTGGGCAGATATTTATATGGATTTTGTTTTAGGACTTCCTTGGACTAAGAGGGGGAGGGATAGTATTTTTCTAAGATGGCTCACTTTATACCTTGTCATAAGAGTGATGATGCTATTCATATTGCTGACCTCTTTTTCAAAGAGATTGTTCACTTGCATGGTATGCCTTCTACTATTGTTTCAGATCGTGACGCCAAATTCTTGAGTCATTTTTGGCGCACCCTATAGAATAAGTTGGGAACGAAGTTGTTGTTCTCTACAACATGTCACCCACAAACTAATGGCCAAACCGAGGTACTGAACCGCACATTGGGCACCATGTTGAGAGTTATTTTAAAGACAAATCTGAAGATGTGGGAGGAATGTTTGCCTCATGTAGAGTTTGCATATAATCGTGCAACACATTTGACCACTAAGGTAAGTCCTTTTGAGGCAGTGTATGGATTTAATCTCCGTACTCCTATTGATATTTTTCCTTTGCCTACTAGTGAGAGATCACTTTTGATGCTAAGGAACGTGCTGAGTTTATTTTAAAAATGCATGAAACAACTAAGGACAACATTGAAAAGATGACTGAAATGTATAGGATTGCTGGTAGTAAGGGAAAAAGGGAAGTTAAATTAGAACCGGGTGATTTAGTATGGTTGCACTTGAGAAAAGATCGGTTTCCTGTTGAGAAAGTCTAAGTTAATGCCTAGAGCTGCTGGTCATTTCAAGACAATTGAGAAGATTAATGATAATGCATATAAACTTGAGTTGCCTCCTGAGTTCGGGGTTAGTTCCACTTTTAACATTGCAGATTTGAAGCCTTATTTGGGTGAGGAGCATGAGCTTGAGTCGAGGACGACTCCAATTCAAGAGGGGAGGATGATGAGGACATCACTCCTTTAGATTCAAATGACACTCCTCCGCTGAACCTTAAAGGATCAATCACTAGAGCTCGCGCCCGACAATTGAATTTAGCGGTGAGCTCGTTCCTAAGTCTTTCCCTTCATAATTTTGAGAATAGTTTGCTACCTAATGATTTTATTATGATTAGGAATCAAGGAGAAGACCATAATATGAATGGAAGAAGGCTTGGATGAGTGGAGGTCCAGCAAGAGGGTGCAAGGCATTGTGGAGACCCAAATCAAGTCGACTTCAAGTCTGTTTCGGAGTTCAGGAACAGTCTGAATTAAAATAGACGCACAGATCACATACGATGTCGGATTTGGATGTTCTACATATGGATGGAAAGATAATTTCATAAACTTTCCAGTGAATCCGGTCTCATGTTAAACTTCGTCCGGAGTTGCCGGGAATCATCGAAAGTGGGTCATCCAGAATCGGTTTTGATGTTGCGTCACCGTTTTTGGCCTTTGGGCCGTGTATCTCGTCTCGAGCCCATTAGGGGAGCGTCCAGGGGGTTCTTGCACGTCCCCAAGTCCTTATTAGCAGCAATCGCCACCCAAGTTAGGGTTGGGTTTTGCTTAGATTATTCTGCTTAGACAGTTTCGCCGTTCATCGGTTTGTGAGACCCCAACTCGTGAGATTAATCATACATCTGCAAATTTGGTTGTGTTCTTTCTTGTTTTTGCTTGTGTTCTGATTCGCAGGCAGGGATTATCCTTCTTGGCGAGGTCAACCGTGCAACTCCGGTTGATAACCATAGAGGACGTGGTGCTGCGATTGCGGGGGTTCAAACGTGTTGTTCAGGAGCCGGATCGACGTGTGTCATATCTTCGCCAAATCAAGAGTTATCCGAACCTTTCGGAAGATCGGGACCCTAGTCCACATCAATATATATGTGGGTGCGTAGTTATGATCAACAATATATGTTAGGATGATTATTTGATAAGATTCCTAAATCAATACCTGTTGTTCTCCAATTTGTCTATGCCTAACGTTAGCGTAGTGTGGTTGTTCTTCTTATGTGTGACACCTGCGCTATCATGAGAAAATCTTTGCCTCTCTTACTTGGTTTGGTTGGTGAATATGCTATAGATCCGTCTTGTTAAACCTATGTTATTCTTTTGCCTTGCTTCCCTGTGAAAATAAATACGATACCCTGGAAGACTCTCGGGTGAAATGCTACAATGGTGTTCCCTGCGCTGCGGATTTATCTAAGTGCTTTAGAAACAACAACAATCCCCACCACGGAGAGGTTGTATCACATATCCCCTACTCGACTTTCCTCGGCATGAAACAGTTTTGCTCCACCTCCCTCCTTTCCGTCTTTGAACCAGCACCAAATTACGTTGGAGTGTTGTCCCATGCTCCAAGCCCCTCCTCGTGGCCCGGCTCGTGCCGGCGTTGCTTGAGCGCCACCCACCCCCTGTCGTGCCATCTCCCAATGGCCTAGCACACACCTAGGCTACACAAGGCCCACACGACCACATCCGCTTATAGCCGCACCCGTGCGCAGACTCGCCTTCCACCACCGCAGCCACAATCTGCTCTCGCATGGCCACCCGTGGTGCCCATTCTCGTGGCACGTCCATGCACCGCTCATGCCCAGGTGCTAGGGGCCTTCTTCCTCCTCTCGCCCGTGCATCGACCTTGCAGTATTTGGGACGGAGCTTGGCCCGGTGCCTTGACAAGATAATCATTATAGCATGTACATGCATGTACTATCTATACCATCAATGGTGTTTTGAGATTTGTGCTGAATACACTACCGTCCATAGATCACATGATGAAGTACATGTGGGGACACGATTTCATCAATCTCAATGCACAACACATGATATAGATAATACATGTTGAGCATGCACATGTCTAAATTTTGGTTTGGCAAATCCACCTCCATCCGATGCCCTAGCGGCTCCCGGGCACGAGCACGGGCAGGGAGTGGCTCAATTGGGTGCCGACGGTAGCTTGGCGACTCCTAGACACGAGTGCGAGCAGGGCGTGGCCCGGGGTGACGGCGACTAGTTGCTCGTCTAGCGGCTCCTAGCTATGAGGTCCGGCTCCGCTCGGGCGGTAACGCTAGTGGTGGCGAACAGAGGGGCAGGCCGGGCAAGGGCTGCACACGAGCGGTTCTAACACCGAGCTGCGCGCAAGTCGGGAGGGACAGAGATGAGAGAGAGAGAGAGAGAGAGGTGGGGCCAGGTGTGAGTGAGTGTAAAGAAAAAGAGGTCCGACATGTCATAGTATAGGGGATAGGCGATGCCATTGTATATGTTGGAGCAACTTTCCTTAAAATCGAGAAAATAGCTTTGATGGATCACCCGAACTTGGATTTGATGCATGAATTTTTGAGGAGTTGTTGAAGTTGCTATTATCCCTTGTATAGAAGGGATGAGGAGTTTTTGATGGATCCACCAAAAGGGAAATGCTATAGGGGAGTTCTTGGACTACATTTTAGTCATTTCATCTCCTAAGTGGTTGGAAATTTGATGTGGGGGGATGGAAAAGGGGATATGTTAAAGTTGTTCTTACTTTGATCCTCCTAAGAAGAAATTTCTTACGGGGTTGGGCAAAAGACATAAGTGGAAAATACAAGAAAGAGAAGAAAAAGATCCTTCACGCGTTAGATTCCTTAGATAAAAAAGCTGAGGTGTCCATTTTATCCCAACAAAAAATTGACCTCAAACAATGTGAAAGACACCTACAAGGGGGGGGGTGAATAGGCGATAATCCCGAAAACACTTAATTTAACAAATTAGAAACGCAAGAAAGATTTGTCCGACTCCAATGTCCGACTCTAGTAGGATAATGTCCGACTCGACAAATATCCGACTAGAGTAGGACAATATCCGACCGCCTCGTGCGGAAACTAGATCGACAGTCAAGATGGACAAATCCACGGGTAAACAATAACAAGCAAGCAATTCAACAAGGCTATGGCAACAAGGAGACAAACAAGCAAGCCACCTACACAAGTTAATCTAGGACTTTAATCAAGGACAACCTAGAACTAGAGCACACAATTCACAAGATTAACAACAAACGAAAGGGAGACAAGGAGGCACACAATTTTTCACCGAAGTTCAGCTCCACCTAGGAGCCTACGTCTCCGTTGAGGAGTCCACCAAGGATCGGGTTGCTCTCAACCCCTAAACCTGGTCAAACCGCCACAAAGGCTAGCTTGAAATGCACTAAATCAAACTCCACGAAGGGAGGGGCAATATAAACGACCCGAGTCTCAACCACAACCTCGAGAGCTCAACGGGTGACGCCTAACCGTCTAGGGGATTAATCCCTAAGAGTAACAAACACAACAAGCGTCGATGTCGAGAATGAACCAAGTGCTCTTGTGAAGGAAGTGAAGCTCAACGAATCCTCCTCGAACTTCTCACAAATCCACCAAGGATTGGAGCGGGGAATCGATTTGGGAGAGGAGTGCTTGGGAGAGTATGGGAGTATTTTTGAGTGAAGGGGAGGTGCCAACCGGTAATATGGGGACGAAGTCTCCTTTTATAGCCGGAGCACCAAATAGAGCCGTTGGGCTCGATCTCACTCGAATTTTGTCCGACTTTGTCCGACTCGTCGTTTGTTTTTTGCTCGGAGTCCGAGTGAGAAATCCGACAAAAGTCGGATATGTCGGTGTTTTCATGGGGTCGGGTATTATCCGATTGAGTCGGACATTATCCGACTCCTAGGGTTTCGGAATGGTGGAAACTCTCCGGAGTCCGACCCTAATGCCCAAGGGGGTTGGGTATTCGCGGAGTCGGGTATTGCCCGACGGAGTCGGACAATGTCCCACTCCTTGAGTTTGTGAAATCCGGCAGGCTCTCCGGAGTCCAACCAAAATGTTCGAGGGGTCGGACATTCTAGTGAGTCGGGTATTGTCCGACTAGGTCGGACATTGTCCGACTCCTCGAGATGATGCACAAAGTGCAAGTCTCCGGAGTCCGACTCGGTCGGACATTGTCCGAATCCACCAGATTTTCCAAGAAATTGGCGAACTTTTTAGCACTTGGTTTTCCACGCTCTATACTTGTGTGTCCCTCTTGATAGTACGGTGTTTCCTATACTCAAGACATAAATAAAAAGCTTCACATCTTGATCTTGAGCAAAGTTGACCATTTTCCAAATCTTGTAAACATTAAAGCTCTTGGCCACTTCCTTTTTGCGTTTATTTTGCTCTCAAATAAATCTTAGATATTAACCGTGTACAAGCTCATTTGAAACATTAGTCCTTTTTAATTGTATTATCGTCAATCACTCAAAACCATAATTAGGGGCCTAGATGCACTTTCACAATGTCTTAATAGTTGTTTGGCTCTTAATAGTTGTTTGGCGCAAATGTTGAGGGAAGAAGAGATTAAATGGTACCAGAGAGCTAAAACAAAGGATCTATTAGAAGGAGATTCTAACACTAAATATTTTCAACTAATTGCTAATGGTAAGCATAGAAAAACAAGGATATTTAAGCTACATGATGGTAGTAGGGTAATAACCGATGATGAGGAGCATAAGAAATATATTATATCCTATTACAAAAATCTCTTTGGTCCACCGAGAGGACAATGCGTTCCGTCCGGATGATACTCGTAGAGATGATTTACCCCAAGTTACAGAACTAGAGACCGAATTTCTTGTGGAGCAGTTTACAGAGGAAGAAGTGCATAGGGCCATTTTTCAGATGGAACGTAACAAAGCTCCGGGTCCTGATGGTTTCCCCGTTGAATTCTATTAGGCTTTTTGGGATTTAATTAAAAATGATTTGATGGCCCTTTTCTACGACTTCTACGAAGGGAACCTACCTTTGAATAGCCTAAACTTTGGGACAATAATATTGTTACCTAAGTGTACTGAAGCTATTAAAATACAACAATATAGACCAATCTGTTTGCTGAATGTTAGCTGCAACAAATAGAATTACTTCAGTGGCGCAAAAGGTTATAAGCCCCACACAAACCGCTTTTCTTCCAGGGAGGAATATTATGGAAGGGGTTATAGTCCTTCACGAAACAATGCACGAGTTACACAGGAAAAAGAAAAGTGGGTTAATTTGTAAAATAGATTTGAAAAAGCTTATGACAAAGTAAAATGATCTTTTGTGAGACAAACCCTTTTGATTAAAGGATTCTCTACAAAATGGTGTCAATGGATTGATGCTTTCGTCTAAGGAGGACATGTTGGCATCAAAATTAATGATCAAGTAGGACAGAATTTTCAAACAAAGAAAGGCTTAAGGTAAGGTGACCCTCTATCACCAATATTATTTAATATATGGCCGACAGAGCTAGCAATTTTGATTAACAGAGCAAAGGAGGCAGGTGACATTACGAGGGTTGTACCACACCTCATAGATAATGGTCTTTCAATTTTACAATATGTTGATGATACAATTATTTTTATGGATCATGACTTAGAGAAAGCAAGAAATTTAAAGCTACTTTTATGTGCCTTTGAACAGCTTTACGAGTTAAAAATAAATTTCCACAAAAGTGAAATTTTTTGTTTTGGCGAGGCCGGGAGGTAGAAAGCCAATATACTGCTTTGTTCGGTTGTCAATCAGGCCACTATCCTTCTAAATACCTAGGTATTCCGATGCATTATAGGAAGTAAAGTAATGTTGATTGGGAGGTAATCGAAGAACGTTTTGAGAAGAAGCTCAGTAGCTGGAAAGGGAAACACCTATCTCGTAGGAGGATGTACTCATTAATTCGGTTTTAACTAGCTTGGCGATGTTTATGCTTTCGTTCTTTGAGGTCCCTAGGGGAGTCCTTGAGAAATTGGAATATTTTCGATCGTTTCTTTTGGCAATCGGATGAGCACAAGAGGAAATATAGACTAGCGAGATGGAGTATTTTGTGCCAACCAAAAGATCAAGGGGGCTAGGTATCATGAATATTTATTTGCAAAATCAATGTCTTTTAAGTAAGTGGTTGTTTAAACTAATTAATGAGGACGGTATATGGCAAAAATTGCTTAGGAAGAAATATTTAAGTAACCAACCTATTGGGCAGGTGGTAAAAAAACCAGGAGACTCTCACTTTTGGGCTGGTCTCATGAAGGTCAAGGAGCGATTTTTAGACTTTGGAACTTTTCACCTTAACAATGGACAAAATACTCGATTTTGGGAGGATAAATGGTTGGGGAATTTTACTCTCAAACAAAAGTATTCGTCTCTTTATTTCATTGCAAGGTAAAAAGCATGCCTCCGTTGCTAGTGTTTTGAGTACTTGTACCTTTAAATATTTCATTTAGGCGTGGCCTTGTTGATGAGAATTTGGTGAAGTGGCGCCATTTAGTCCTAAGAATAGTATAGGTGAGGCTAAATGGAGAAAATGACACCTTTAGGTGGAATCTTTATCAAAATTAGATCTTCACAGTAAAGTCAATGTACAATGCTTTAATTTACAATGGCAATGTTATACAGAATAAATTATTGTGACCCCTTAAGATACCATTGAAATAAAACTTTTCATGTGGTATTTAATACGAGGAGTTGTTCTTACAAAAGAGAATCTAGCTCGACGTAATTGGGAGGGATCTAAAAAGTGTGTTTTTTGTTCGCGGGATGGAACTATAGATCATCTCTTTTTCAATTGTCATTTTGCTAGATTTACTTGGCAACTAGTACATATCACTTTTGGTTTACATACCTCCACTAACTTTAATCATATGTTCAATGGTTGGCTCGTAGGTCTTGACCATGGAGTTAGAAACAAAATATTAGTGGGAGCTTCGGCTATTTGTTGGGCATTATGGACAACTAGAAATGATATTGTATTTGACAAGAGTCCTATGAAATTTTACATCCAGGTACTTTACAAGGCAACTCATTAGAGGGCGGTTCGGGCATAGCTTCAAAAGTGTGAGGAGGAAACCATCATGTTGAAGGAGGCATGCCGCGCTTTGGAGACGTCGGCTATGCACATTTTCTCCCATTTCGGATGGAGGTTTAGCAATAGAATTGATTAATAATGTATCTGTCCAAACTATGTTGGGTGCTTCTCTTTCTTTTGATGTTCGGTTTAGGTGTTTGCCGCAGACGGATGAGCTACAAAACTTTGTAATAATTTATTGGTTGTAGCCCCTAGGGTGAAAGTTAGGATCTTTTCCCATTATCTTAAAAAAAAAGAAATTTCTTCTATGACCCAAAAAAAAAGTTCTCATCTTTATATGGCCAAATCGAAACGAATTTCTTTTGACGGACAACTTTCAAGTTTTGATTCCTTATTTAGGCCTCTTCTTAGTTTTTAGGGCTTCTACCGTGAAGTACCTTGGAAGTAATGCATAATGATACCCTTTTTCTCTTTCTTCTCTGATTCAGACCGCACCACGCAGTTACGAGAGAAAAAAAAGAATTCGACTCCCTGCGGCGCAGCAGCTAAGCTGCCGTATAGCCGCCCTAGCTCGAGCTGAAACTTTGTGTGACTTTATGTCAATGTAGGTTTTGACCATGTGAATCAAATTTGTGAACTGAATCTATCTCTGTCTCAGCAGTAGTGAAACTTTGGTATGCACTTGTGCATGTTTTCTTATATGTATGTGTTGATTAGCATATGCAAAAAATAGATAAGTTACTGTCTTTTTTTATAAAAAAATATTATACATATAATTTGAGCGACTTTGAAATACACTAGAATTTTTAACTATTGATGGTCCTATTGTTCCCACCATTTTAGGTACTTATGAAGGTTTTTAGGTAATTGTATTATGCCGTTCCCTATTTTAGCATAGCTAACTTATAATACTTTTAGAAAGATTGGGTAAGTATTTGTAGTAAAGTAAAGAAGTTAACACGTTGAGATAAAAAAAAACTTACAAAACATAATTATAAAATGTTATATCTATAGTAGAAATGTGATTGGAATAAAATGGAATGCAAAAGTTCGATTTAAATGACACAATAAATAGCTATAAGTTAACGGGTTAAAAATGAAAAAAAAAAGAAGAATCAACTATATAATTTAATGTCATTGCAGATGCTCTTAATCTCGATCTATCACTGCAAAAATGGTCGAAACAGAACAAATGATGCATTTTGCTAATCGTTTGCTTCCCTACTTCATGGCTAATAGATCTAATTAAATAACAAATGGTTATGTTTTGTTCTTAGGAAGAAAAAATAAAGTGAATTTATTAATTCAATTTTCTTAGGCACATGTGAAAGGGTCGTAGCGTAGCAAATAGCTAATTAGCACACCACTACTTGTACTTTATATGAATTGATATATATGTTAGTGCAAAACTAACATTCTACCTTGACATTACATCAAACAATTAGAGGCTCTACAGGATTATTTATTTCCAGTTACGAAATAAAGCAAATGATTGACTATTAATCATTGTTTGCTAGAGAAAGATGCATTGTATTTCAAACTTTATAAAATCAAGTGTCTTTATCACCAGCAACTCAAAACTCATTTGTATTTTTCATATATGTTTTTCTATAAATGAAATTGCATATACTACTGCATGTATGCATCTTTATTTTACACACATGATTTTTTATTTTTTTAAGACAACATTATAAGTTGCATTAGAACACAAATCAGTGGTGAGAGGACTAAGAAAATATTTATTTTTTATAAATTAAATTACATTGTATCAGTACATATGTTTCCTCTTCTTCATTTTACAGACCTGAATTGTATGTGCTATTAAAAGGACATAAAAAGTTATTTTATAGCTCAAATTAGTTGTGAAAGGACCAAGGAATTATTATTACAATTTATGAAGTATCTAGATTTAAAATGTCAGTGAGTGGTGGAAGGATGGGGCCAAATTCTGATTCTTGAAGGATCTAAACGAATATTGCTGTGAATAGGTGGTAGAAGGATCTGAAAACGAAAATACTGTTCGTGAAGGATCTAGATGTAAGTATGCAGAGGACTGATGGGAAGAGAAAAACCTAGAATCTATTTGATTTTTCTAGAAGTAAAATGTTCATGTGTAGATCCAACGTTGTATGTTTCTCAGTGGGTGGATCCAAGGGCTGACATTTATTGTATGATGTGACATAGCTTATTTGCAAGAAAACCCACACGTTTTAGATATATAGAGATAAGAAATGCTCGAACAAGAAAATATGGTAAACCAATTTTTTTTGTCTATTTTTTCACGTTAGGAGTAAAAAGACCATTTTATCATGCAGTTAATACCGTTATCACTCAAAGTATTAAGAATCGAAAGTTGAAAGTTATCCTTAGAATCTAAGGAAATTCATTTCAGTTTGGATGTTGGATCTTATAAGGAAGAGTAATTTTCTTTGCCACCATAGAAGGAAATTCCTCTTCAACTAATGGTGGGAGCTCTTTAAATGAAAAATATTCTTGAAGATGGAACATATTTTGTAGGAGATGTTGCAGAAACATCCGAGTATATGTTACGATGGGACATGTCTTTTATATAAGTAGTACATGGTCTTAGAAAATGGATGTTAGCCAGCTCTTTGGCTCCTATAATCCGGTGGCAATGAAATCATCCGGCTGCTTGGCTAGAACGCCGATAAAAGAAGCAAGTCAACGGTATTGTGAGGGTCGCCCGCTGGGAAGTGTTTGGTTTGGTGATGCCGGGATATGGAAAAGAAATCCAGGTCAAGTCTTCCCCTGCTCAGCCGCCACGGGCCCCACGGTGACTGTGGAGGTGTCTGTATTAAACAGTTGATTAGTACAAGTCCGGCAGGCCCCTCCCGAGGAGTGCGATTCCCAGATCCGTTTCCAGCCTGGAACGGGGCCCACGTGCCAATGTAGTAGATTTGTTTATTTGCCTTGCAGCTCGAGTACGCCGTTCAACAGTGAACAGTAACGCGAGCGAGCGTTGAACGAACTAGAAGCGGAGAAATTATTCTCAAATCCCGGCGGCGACTGGACGAAACAACAAAGTAAGACCAGTTGACTGGCGCGATCGCGATCGCTAATCCGTGTTCGCAGCCGGTGGATGGATAATAAGAGTTTCGGTTTCCGCAACTGTTAGCAGCAGCGCGAGGCAGCCTCCCTAATTCGTCCCCATCTCCGGCCCGGAGGCCGCGATGATTCCCTCCTCCACGGCCGCCGCCGCCGCGGTGGCGGTCCTGTTGTGCCTCCTCGTGGTCCCGCCCCCTCTCGCCGCGGCCCAGCAGCAGCAGCAGCAGCAGATGCAGTCCTTCTCCGGCAACGTGACCTGGCGCGCCGACAGCAACCTGACCCTGGTGTCTCCGAAAGGGGACTTCGCGGCCGGGTTCCTCCCCTCGTCCTCCCGGGCGGGCACCTACCGCTTCGCCGTGTGGGTCGCCGTCTCCAACACCACCACCGCCAGCCCCGACAACGCCGTCATCTGGTACGCCCACGAGCGCGGCGGCAACCGGTCCGCCCTGGAAGGGGACGGCGCCTCGAGGCTGGTCGTGGACGCGGCGGGCGTGCTCTCGTGGACCTCCGGCAACGCGACCGTCTGGTCTCCCCCGTTGGTCGGCAACGCGTCGTCCGCCGCCTCGGCGGTGCTGCGGCTGAACGAGACGGGGAGCCTGGACTTCGGCGGCGGGCTGTGGCAGAGCTTCTCGGAGCCGACGGACACGCTGATGGCGGGGCAGGCCATCCCCACGGGAGGCAACGGCAACAGCAGCGGCACGACGCTGCGGTCGCGCAACGGGCGGTACACGCTGACGAGCGCGACGTCGCTGCAGCTGGGCAGCCTCATCTACGCCAACATGAGCGCGGCGCTGGTGAACCTCACCGACGACGGCAGGCTCCTCCTGGGCGGGAGCGCGGGGCTCATCGCGTCGGACATGGGCGCCAGGCGGCTGCGGCGGCTCACGCTGGACGACGACGGCAACCTCCGGCTGTACAGCCTGGCGCCGCAACCGTCGCGGCGCAAGTGGGAGGTGGTGTGGCAGCTGGTGCAGGAGCTGTGCACGATCCGCGGCACGTGCAGCGCGGGCCGGATCTGCGTCCCCGTGGGCGCCGACGACGTGAGCTGCGTGTGCCCGCCGGGGTTCCGCAACGCCACCGAGGGGGCCCCTGCGAGCCCAAGAAGAGCATCAGCTTCCGCGGCGGCGACGACAAGTTCGTGCGCATGGACTTCATCTCCTTCTCCGGGAACGCGAGCACCTCGGCGTTCGACCCGGGGAACCTGATGCGGAAGCTGACCCCGAAGAACCTGGACGAGTGCGAGCGGCTGTGCCGGGGCAGCCGCACCTGCGTGGCGTACGGGTACAAGTTCGGCGGCGACCGCACGTGCCTCCACTTCTCCGGGCTGGTGGACGGGTGGTGGTCGCCGGGCACGGAGATGGCGACGTTCCTCCGCGTGGCGGCCACGGACGCGGACCCGAACCCGTTCACGGGGATGACGGACATGATCCAGACGGTGTGCCCGGTGCAGCTGGCGCTGCCGGTGCCGCCCAAGCAGAAGAAGACGACGGTGCGCAACGTGGCCATCATCACGGCGCTGTTCGCGGTGGAGCTCCTGGCGGGGGTGCTCTCCTTCTGGGCCTTCCTGCGCAAGTACTCGCAGTACCGCGAGATGGCCCGCACGCTCGGCCTCGAGTACCTCCCCGCCGGCGGCCCGCGCCGGTTCTCCTACGCCGAGCTCAAGGCCGCCACCAGGGACTTCTCCGACGTGGTCGGCAAGGGCGCCTACGGCACCGTGTACCGCGGGGAGCTGCCGGACCGCCGCGCCGTCGCCGTCAAGCAGCTGCACGGCGTCGGCGGCGGCGAGGCCGAGTTCTGGGCGGAGGTCACCATCATCGCGCGGATGCACCACCTCAATCTGGTCCGGATGTGGGGCTTCTGCGCCGACAAGGACCAGCGGATGCTCGTCTACGAGTACGTGCCCAACGGCTCCCTCGACAAGTACCTCTTCGTCGCCACGCCCAACAATTCCAAAGACGCAGCAGGGGATTCCAAATCCAAAGACGGCAACGGTGGCGGCAGCGAGGAGGACCTGCCTCTGACCGCCCAGCAGCAGACGCCGCTGCTGGACCTGCACACGCGGTACCGCATCGCGCTGGGCGTGGCCCGCGCCATCGCGTACCTGCACGAGGAGTGCCTGGAGTGGGTGCTCCACTGCGACATCAAGCCCGAGAACATCCTCCTCGAGGACGACTTCTGCCCCAAGGTCTCCGACTTCGGCCTGTCCAAGCTCACCAGCAAGCGCGACAAGGTCACCATGTCCCGGATCCGGGGCACGCGCGGGTACATGGCGCCCGAGTGGGTCATCCACCGCGAGCCCATCACCGCCAAGGCCGACGTCTACAGCTTCGGCATGGTGCTGCTCGAGGTCGTCTCCGGCCGCCGCAACTACGGCTTCCGCCAGGACTCCGTGGGCAGCGAGGACTGGTACTTCCCCAAGTGGGCGTACGAGAAGGTCTACGTCGAGCGCCGCATCGACGACATCCTCGACCCCAGGATCGCAGCCTCCTACGACGACGCGGCAAGCGTCGCCACCGTCGAGAGGATGGTCAAGACGGCCATGTGGTGCCTGCAGGACCGCGCCGAGATGAGGCCGTCCATGGGTAAGGTCGCCAAGATGCTCGAAGGATCCGTCGAGATCACCGAGCCAGTCAAGCCGACAATCTTCTGCGTACAGGACGACTAATCTACCAAATACTCTACGATTATTCATCCAGTTTTATCTCGTTATCGAGTTCCGCTTCCTCTTCTCTGTAAGAAATTCATTAAAGATGTAAATTCCCCGGCTCTGTCTCCGACTCCGTGCACGGTAATCAAATTACAACTTCAGCTTCTGTTAGAGCAGGGCTAATAGCAACGCTGGCTGCCGGCGAAATAAGCTTCCACGTCAACTTTAGCCAGCAGTAAAAAGAGGCTAGTATAACGGACAACAGAGGAACTGAAGGCTTGGCCGGATATTTAATTAATTAACATCAACGTGTGGTCCACACAAAGCTTGCACGCACCCTCGGTAGGCTGCTTTCGCCAGCGACAAACGAGCGACGAAACAATCGTCCGCTCTGTTCTCTCTCTTCCACCTAGGATTTTTATGATATGGACAACCATTTAGGCTGCTGACTAGGACCCATAATACTTGCTCTTACTGGAGTTCAACCAGCCAGTTCCTCTGTTAATAGTACTAGAACAGACAAGTCAATTCCTCTGCTTTGCCGACGGAGCTCGCAAATGCCTGTTTAATTATAATCCTCTAATATTCTTGGACTCAGTCAAATAGTACACCTTTTTCGGGGAAGCTGCTTCTGCGCCTCTTGTCTCCTTTCGCCGCCTCCAGATTCCAAACGTGCTTCTACTGTGTACAGTTGACTCTGACTCGACCCACAACCAATCAGCTCAAGTCTACCGTTCAAGTCGACTGTCAAACAATATGCTTTAATTGACTCTCTTTTTTTCTTGCTCTACGAATTGTTTATTTCTTTTGTCCGTCGTGTCATCCAGATGATGGCAACGGCTAAACATAGGATAAGATATGGATGGTCTATCATTAAGCCCAAAAATGGATTGTTATATCTTGTTATACTTGACGGTGAGTGAGACCGAGTTCCACTTCCTCCTCCTCCTCTTCTTCTTCATGAAATTCGTCAACATGTAAATTCCCCGCTCCGTCTCTGTGCATAGAAAACAAACTACAACTTCAGCTTTTGTTCATGGAGATCCATAAAATTCCACGTTTTTTTTCTCTAGAGACAAGTCTTCCTTTATAGTGGAGCTCACATATTACTTCTGTATTACTAATAATTGTGCACGTGAGACACACACACTATACTTCAATATGTATCATTAATAAAGCAATCAATCTACATCACAAGTATTCATTACAAAACAAAAGATGATGGTAATTATTTTAACCCAAATGAGCTAGAAATATTGTTTTACAACCGCTTTTAAACTTGAAAAAAAATCTTATTTTAAAGGTAGCTAGTAGTCTTAAACAATTATTCGTTGGTATTGAGTCCTCCTTAGAATGATTTTACCTACATTCAAAATGCCGCCATGTAAGCACGCACATGACCATGGTATGGGAGTAATCGCTCTCATAAACCTACTGAACAAACACTTCCTGCTTAGTCATACACCCTCTATAAAATCTGAAATAAAATCATGTAACTATATTTTGTGAGCTACCTTGTACTAATTCATTAGCATTTCTCCCCTATGGCTAATAATGATAATGACCTAGAACAAAAAATGACAATGGCTAATAAATATTTATTTTCAAATACTCGCAGTTTATGGTTTGTGCTTAGTAGTCACTTCACCAGCTAATTATATTCTTACACACCTAAAATTTTATCTATAACAATAGAGGTTTTCTTTGCACTTACTTCCGTATTTATATATGAGTACACATGTGAAGAATTGATTCATCCTTTTCGGAAAAAAGAATCACAATGCAAGAATTAAAGAAAACCATCATGTTTAAAAAGTACACCAGCAATGGCTTACTTGGTTGAATGAAACTATTCATCAACAACCTAAACACAATAGGTTTGCTAAAAACATCTAGTAATGACCTTGTTTCTTACTCCTCTCGTCCATAAATATAAGGATCTATTGACTTTTGAATATCACGTTTGATCATTCGTCTTATTCAAAAAATTTATAAAATATATAAATAAATAACTTATATTCAAATTATATCTAATAATAAAACATATTATAATATAATAAATCATATTTTCATAAATTTTTTGAATAATACGAACGGTCAAACGTGACATGCACTAGTCAACACATGCTTATATTTCTGGACGGAGGGAGTAGCACACTACATTTGCTTTTTTTATATAGAAAAAATTCTATGCAAAATAGCACACTTTAGGAAGAATGGAGGAAAGGCTGAAGAAAGAGGCAAACTGACAACAAGAACAAGAGGTTGTGGACTTGTAGGTCCTATAAGAAAGCCCGGACCAAACCTGAAGCTAATATTTTGGACAATTGATTTTTCAACAACTTTATTTTTTTTACCCACAATCGTATGTTTCTCATCACTGATTGTGCATTGTGGTGCATTCGTGGGAATTTATCTTATATTTGAGTACGAGCAATCTCCACGAATGGCTATATTCTAGTTATATGTTTTTTGACATCAGGTATTCAGATAATGCATTTGCCGAAAAGTAGTTTTACATTACAAATCAGGCTTGATCAGTTCCAGAACATTTCGTAGTTCTTGGTTGGACATATCTTCCTTGTAGATCTATCTTCCAACCAATATATCCTCTTGGCAATTTTATGCACGAAGTAACTTGAACAAGTTGAATTTGTCAAAGGGGTCCCCAGAGAGCCACCTTTCAAACATGGCAAAGCATTGTCTTGGCATGTACTCCGGGGCAGTATGTCCACCACCCTACACAGTCCAGTATATAAACGAAAGCCTGTCAACACTATTATCATGCGTAGGAATCTTGATATTTATTTAAAATAGCATGTCTATACGACCATGGATAATTGGGAAGACAGGGACTTCCGGTGTTCTTACCTTCACAGTTGCAAATGTAAGGTTATTGGAGTATGACCTTGTATATCTGCAAAAAGCATGTCTCTCGTCAGAATGCCTGTTGGACAAAGTTCCTTTGAGCGTTAGAAACCTGTCCTAGATGATGAATAAACCCTTTTTAAAAAAAAATGTAGAAGAGATATGTATCTTTGTATTAAGAAAGAGAATTTTATCGATTGACACGCAACAATTTCATAGGTAGCATGTATCAAAGGATTTGCAAATTATAACAGGGTAAGACTACCTAGACAAAGTACTAAGTTACGAATAAACTCTGTGCTCGATATACTCAACCATGTAGGAAAAAATGATTTTATCTGAGATCAGGAAAATATAGAATTTGGTACGGTGATCATGCAGTTGTTAGCATAAATTACAGACATTCAAGACTGAGTATTGTACCCACCCTGCAACTTGCCTGTCGACATACCATGGTCTCCACTTATCCACAACAGAGAAATTAAGAGATTTAATCCAGGCTTGCGTGCCGATAAAAGGTACTACCATGTCATGATCGCCACTGTAAACTAAACTTCTGTATCCTTTAGTGGTCACATCCAAATGATACTTCACAGTGCTTTGGATATCGCTAGTGTAAGGTATGTCATAATCGCATCTGATCCAAGAAGGAACGGTTCCCTGCATTGTAGGGTATAAGGAAGCTGATGTGATATAATTTTAGGTGGCTAGAGGAGGACAAATTCTGTTCAAAATGACTTAGAATTAACCATCTGTACTAGATAAGCTCTGTGGGCACCTAAACATTTTCTCATCAGGCATCAGCGGATCATTTTTAAATTGTAAAGACTGTCCATAAACAAGAGGCTGTGCTGCATCACGAGTTCAAGCTGTGATACCTTGTGAATACCCAGAACCTCTCTTACACTTGCGTTGTTTGCCCATGTCTGGGATAGTAGATATCCTGCCGTCTGTCCAGAATGGTGTGATTATTTCCAAACATCAGATAACTGTAACAAGTAGTATTTGTATTGACAATGAGAGAGGAAAATGGGGACAAAGCTCGCATTTGGTCACTGACTCTGCACTGCAACGAAATCTCAGACAACTGAAGCTCTGCATCTGCAGTGTAGTCCTGCAGCTGGAGCATCTCCCGCACACTTGAATTTTGCTTCGGTGTCGTCCT
The DNA here is from genome assembly GCA_031894775.1 of Chloris gayana. Lineage (NCBI taxonomy): Eukaryota > Viridiplantae > Streptophyta > Magnoliopsida > Poales > Poaceae > Chloris > Chloris gayana. The sequence continues at coordinate 354,226 of JAUNZO010004812.1, read as the reverse complement.
GTGAGGCCGAGGGCTCGCAAACGTGCAGAGGGGCTCCAAAATGCGATTCGTGTAGATGTCCTTGATACACTTCACAAAGAAACCATTTCTTAATAACTTTGTCTGGAGAGGCGCTACAAATGTTCTTTTTCCATAACAGGGTAAACCCTGGAATTTCATTACTTGGGAGCAACGAAATTACACGCGGTCTAGCTTTACAGCATCCTGGTCACTTCGGGTTCACAGTTCAGAAAGTTCACGCCCAACGGCAAACAGAAGTAGTCCTGTGCGACTAGTTAACGTCTATATTACAGGAAAAAGAAAGCTATTAAAGCAGCTTCTCTACTAGAACTAATCCGGCCTGAGCTGCTGCCAAACCTACCCAGCTTTCCAACTTTGAGTCTTCTAGCTTCATTGGTTTCTGGACCCTTCAATCTCCAGCATCTTTCCAGCGGCATGTGCATCTGCTTCACTTCTGTCCGGGTGTACATCCAGTGCGTCGCTACAAATGTTCTGTTTGGGAGAAACAAAAAGATGAGAACTGGATGTAGCAGTGTGCCTCATCTATTTCGTCGATGCTGTTTGCGCACTCAACGCTTTGGTGGCTGTCGTCTCCCGGGCTGCAGCTCTTCCTGTACGCCTGAAAGTAAACATAGTGGTACTGGAGATCTGTAACATCCCGGAATTTCAAATTTTGGGTTGTGCTTAAAATTCACTAAATTTTAAAACTTTCTGAAGTATATTTTGAAATCTATCTAAAGGTTAATATTTGAATTATATTTTGTTTCTTCTTTAAGAGAAAGATTATTTTAAACTCAACAAAGTAATATAAGTTATTTTGCTTATAAAGTAAACCTTGTTAAATTTTTACAAATGTATCTCTGATTTGTTTTGGATTATGAAAATGACTTATTGAAAAATACATATTGGATTTATGAATTTATATTATTTAAAGCAATATTTTACACAAGGTATTTTCCCTTTGCAAGAAAAGAGAAGTATGTTACCATTTCATGAGAACCAAAGAGTTATTTTTGAAAAATAAATAAAGTTTGATCTATAGAAACATTTATTTAAGAAATATTTTTATTTATAGAGGTAATCTATTTTAAGAAAATGATTTATGAAAATACTTTAGGGAGTAACTATTGTTAATTTGTGAAGATTTCCTATTTGAAAAGATACATATTTGATTTTATGAATTTGTATTATTCCAGAAAGCATGAAGTTTCATAAGGTATTTCTCTTTGAAAACAAAATGAGAGCTTTATCATTTCTTGTGAGAAAATGGAGCTATTTTCAAAATTAAATAAAGTTGGATTTATAAAAGCATTTTGATTTGAAGAAATACATTTGAATTATAGTTCAAATACTTTAAATATGTAAAAATGGCTTATCAAATAAATGTCTTTTAGTTATGAAAATGATTTCTTAATAAATACATATGATTTATGAAAATGGCCGTTTTATTGGCATGTGTGCTTTTATAAAAGAATTTATGAATAAATATTTATTTTTGTTTAAAGTATTTTATCTATGAGGTTATTGTCAAAGTACTTTAAAAAGGAACAAAAAGGGAGCTATCTTTTTCTCAATAAGTTTAATTTCGAAAACTATTTATTTCATACTATCTTTACCTATTTTCAATCAAATCTAAATTAGGCTATATATAATTATATAGTTTGGTTGCTTTCATGATGTGAAGTTGCATTAGTGTCTTATTGATTGAAAATGTATTTTGAAATTCGAATAGAATTCGTTCTCCTATTTAATTTGCTACTAGAAATAAAGCCGAGAAAAAGAAAAGGGAAAAGAAAAGAAAACCCTCGGCCTAGCCATGAGTCACTTCTCTCCCCGACCCAACTCTCTCTCTCTCCCCTTCTCTTTCCCCGCCTGCCGCAGACCCATCCCGGCCCCTCGCAGCCCAGCCACCAGCCCGCCTGGGCCGCGCGCGAGCCCGTTCCCAAACCCGCCCAAGCCGAAGCCACGCCCCACGCCCTAACCCTAGGCCGACTCGGATGCCGCCGCCGCCGTCCTTGGCGTGCGCGCCACGGTGACCCTAGGATCGTGTGCCTATAAGAAGCAAGCCCCGCACCCCCGCCTCCCTTTTTCCCCGCACCCTACCGCTCGGCGTCTCCCCGCATCATCTCCGGTGCTGCCACCATTGCCGCCCCTGCCATGCTCCGACGAGCCACCGCAGAAGCCGCCCTGGTCACCACCGATGCCACGCCGGCCCTCGTCGCATCGCTCCGCCTCCTCACGCGAAGTTTGGAGCATCCTCAATCATCGAGCCGACTCTCGCCCGCGGTCGAGCGCCTTCGCCACGACCTTGCCGTCGCGAGCCAACTCCGTCCCCTCTCGGCCCGGCACAACCTCGCGGTGAGCTTCCCCACTTCCCCGCTACACGTAGGCCGTCGTCCGTGTCACCTTTAGCGCACCGGAGCGTCCTCCCGCCGTGCTCCGGCGAGCCCCCGGTGGCCGCCGCCGCTCACCGGAGGCTGCCGGCCGCCGTCGTCCGATCGGAGACACCCCGCGTCGTCCGATCCGGACCAACGGTCCAGATTAGATCGGACGAAGGGGTATGAGCCTCGGTCCACGGTGGACCCGTGGACTAGAGAATTCCTCGCGGTCCACAACCCCATAGACTCGGTCCACGGATTTTTTCGATTTAAAATAATTCCCCTAATTCCGATAAACTGGTAGATTTACACGTAGGCCCCCGTAGTTTCATTTAATCACGTCTAGGCCCTCTCGTTTTTACATAAATGCCCCTATGTTTAGTTTTATTTATGTTTAAGTCCCGTAGTTTTACAAAACAACCCTAAGTTTTTCTTAAATTATATTTCAGTCCAAAACTTTTACATTTTAGTCCCTATATATTTTTTTTTGAAATTATGGATAGGTCCTTGATCTAGCTACTTTATAAATAGGCCCTTATAGTTTTGTAAATTAACGATTAGATCCTTCTATTTATAAATCTAACCATAGGCTTTATTTTAATTCTGTTTTAATCCTCGCCTCATGCTAAGACTATAAAATTTGCAAATTAGCCCTTGTAGTCTCGTTAAGTTTACGAGCGTATATTTTGTGACTAGGTAAATTTACATGCTAGCCCTCTAAGTCTATAGTTAATTACGTCTATGTCCTTTATTTTATAAAAGCCACCCTAGCTTTCATTTTAGTTCTGTTTTCGACCTAACCTTTTTCTTTGAGGCTTTTATTTAATTGTAAAGTATTTTTAGGTCGTTGAGCCATATTTATTCCAACTTTAGCTATGGTCGTTTTACGTAAACACCCCTATCCTTTTATTAAATTACGTTTCTACCCTCGTTTTCTCAAACCACATTAAATCATGTTCGTTTGCAAAATGAACCCGGGTGTTTTATAAACTTATATTTTTAGACCTTAACCTTTTTAACACTGTAGCCATTGAACTTTTCCATATTTACTAAATGGTCCTTAATTTGCCGTTTTTACGTTTTAAACCCTAGATCTTTAAATGCTGATAACTTTTCGCTCGTAACTCCGATTAAGTCAATTCTTGCGCTCACAAGATCGTAGCGACGTGTACTATTTATTAGTATTGTTTTCATAGTCATTAGGTATTGTTTACTGTACTGTTTCTTAGTTGCTTGTATGCTTGTTTCTTGCATGTTTTGTATCGGTGTGACGTTAAATAGAAGAACGTACTTTTTGAAGACCCCAAGAGCAAGACTTGAAGACATGAGCAGCAGCAAGGGGAAACAGGCAAGTGTCCTTGATGCACATTGCGCCTACTTCTTTACTATCTGAATTTACTTTTAATACACTCGTATTTAATTTGAATCCTATTGTGCCATATCCTGTTCCATACTATTTCTTTGTCGCCTCGGTTCCGGGTGTAGTGTTATGGTATGGGTACGTCATTGCTTAGCATGCTCACAATGGGGGTTTACAACTGAACTAAATGCTAATCTTGATTAAGTATCCACTTGAACATAATGATCAATGAGTTGGTAATGCTTTTTAGCAACATGGAACTTAGGTGATCCCGACAGGAGGATTGTCGATGATGGTGCCGGTGCACACTCGTTAGTTGTGGTGGTACTGTTTGGGATCATAAGGACCGTTTCTTAGAGCGGTAACCCAAGACTTTCGCACAAAGCACTGGGCTGATAATGAGTAGGTAAGGTTTAGTACCAAGGTAATTTTCCGGTTTTGCGGGCGTCGAGAAAGGATGAAGGAAGAAGGTGTCTTCCGGATTCGGGCGAGGAAAGGCAGAGTACTTGAAGCCACGGTGCAAGAGGGGGCCTCCGGGTGATGCGCCACTTTTACGGCGGTGAAACCTTAGCATGGGCGTTTTGTAAGCTGGGAAGTCCTTCGAAAGATCTTGCGGTGATCTCTTGGCCTCACACCTAAGGAAGTGTGATGGTATAATGGATGTTTTAATCACCGACCTATGGGTAAAGTTGTGCCACCTCTACAGAGTGTAAAACTGTTATAACGATCGTGTTCACGGTCACGAACGGCCTGGATCCTCAAAATCGACGTGGCACTCCCGAGAAGTGTAAGATTAAACTATGTACCGACACCGGCCTTATATTACCATTTAATATCGTGTCTAGATTTGGAAACGCTCTAGAAAAAAGGACATATATTGATGGGCTACTTAACTAGATATATGTCATGGTTACCTAGCTGCATGTTGAACAACGAAAAAATGGTCTCCCTCCCCCCACCCCGGACGGGCGCGAGAGGGGAGGCGTTGGTTGGGGATTGGCGGCTGCAGAAGAACAATAGCCTTTTCCGAGGAAACGCTAGATTTGAAGGAAGGATTCACGGTCGACTCGGTTACAGGAGCGATCCAGTACCCGGTGAGTGGAGCGGGCAGGGTTAGCTTTGCCGGTGCTTCTCATGCTTGATCCTGGTACTGCTCCTGCGCGACAGGCGTTTCTTGGATGCTCGATGCAACTTTATTATTTAATAAAAAAAGGTGCAACTTTATTAAGGGGGAGCTACTTTTGTTCCATGTTGCTTTTTACTCGAGAGATTCTAGAACTTTTTATATAAAGCATTGCTGGTTGCTGGGCATTTTTGATGCGAGGGCCGAGGGGACAGGCTGGAGCCTCCGTCCCGCCAAAACCAATAAGGCAATCACGGCCTTGTTGTCTGCGAGTCCGCGTCTGGCGCACCAACCAAACAGACAATCATTGCAGTTTGCACGGTGAGATGAGCGGCCCAGTGCTCATGCGTCGTAGGCCTATTTCTAAACGATAGTACTACCTTCATTTTAGAATACTAGTCCATCAACCCGTGCTCACGCACGGGCTAGTATTTCTTTTTTATCACTAAATTCTAGCAATATGATTCACATTTTTCATGTTTGATCTTTTAGTATGCTTCTGATATGAAGATAATCTTTATCAACACATATCTATTATATCTATTAAATATATCGACCAACATGTGCACGGGATAGCAATTTTATTAGTATGTAACAAAAGTTTTATTGTTAGACATTTCTGTGCACTAAATTTGGAAAAAAAGGCTTTCATTACATTGATTGTTGAAGTATAATTTTATTCTTGAAAACACGAATCACATGGTTCATTTACAACTATTTAGGTAACAATAGTACCAAATTATCATGTAATGAAACTGGTCATGATAATGTACTGTTCTTGTTGAATTATTTCCATGTTACCTCTCAAAACAGTGCCATGCTTGCTTCTATCCTTTTATATTTGGAATACTATAGATCTTATGCTTCTTGTACTTCGCTCATGTTATCAGTCTTACAGCATAGGATTCTAAATACTTTCAAGCTATTAACTATAAAAGCACCATCTTTATCAACCTTACGAATATGATCATGCTACTCAAAAAATAAATTATTAGTATTAGTAGATAGATTGTTGAATCCATTTTCATAATAAACTTAGTTTGAGATATAAATATTACTTCCACCGACATCATATCATATATTTCCTAATTCTGTTTAGTGACACTTTTCTGAACAGTGTATACATTTTTTTTTAATTTAGTCTAATAATTTCTTGAAGCCCATTAAAATGCATAGCACATTATGAATATTTGCCTATTTGGTTATATGGGTTTTGACATAGTTTACTTATAACATCACATTTTATTTTTAGAATGACGGGTAAAATTGTCCTGGCGAAGAGCCTCGCATGACTAAGAGAATAAAAACCTTGAAAGTCAGAATTCATCTATGTTTAATATTTCGGAAAAAAAAAGAGAGTGATGAGTAGCCTTACTTTAGAATCAGAATTGTTCACAAAACAAAAAATAATAATGCAACTTTTTGTTAGTACCTTCAATTCTCCTATGATAACCACATGTTTTCCAACTGTAATGGATGGTGCAAATCGTAAATATATTTGAGTTACAAACAATCGGAGTTGTCATAACTACATGAAAAAATTGATTTTTTTTGAAATATACAGTACTTCCCCTATCTACGTAAATGCATGAAAGAACATTGAATAGGTCCTATTCTTGTCCTTTGTTATTAATTCCGTTAGAGTTTTCCTGAACGAAATTGAAATTCTAACATTTAGCATGCAACAAAATTTTTTGAACTTGTATAATTTGATACTACGGTGTAAACTCTAGCTTAAGTAATTTTCGTGATCTACCTTAAGTTACTATAATTAATTTATCAGTACAATCTTGTAGACCCTTTATCAGTATTCATGCTTCATTAGAGTACTTTTGGTCATAGTTTCAAAGCATTAACCCAGAGAGCAAGCTATAATCTACCAAAATTGATAAATCAAATCTACAAAGGAGTAAGGTGCCTTGTTGAATCCTGCATCAGCATGTCCAGACAATCTCACACTGTTGTCACCAGTAAACACCATACCGTGCAAGGGATGCAAGTACACCTTGCTGCACAGCAGGATCACACTGCCCCAAGTTATATAGCACCTACGCACTTCTGATCTTTTGGCTATACGAAGATACGAAGAGGCACATAATAGTAGTATATCACATACCTGGTTCTGTGGGCCGTGGTTAGTGGCACAATGCACCCGCATCAGAATTTCACGCCTTCCAGGTCAGAATGTATTTTCTTTTTTTCTTTGCTTTCTGTCCAATCCCATCTTTTCCCAGGCTGCATCCAGTTTCTTGCGTACAACAACTATTATGGGATCCACTTACGTGAGAGCCTACTACTGCTAGATCCTTTGGTTTTTTGCGGGCATTGCCGTCCAAGCTGCTGAGCCCCACGCAGGAGTTCACTAGGGATGGCAATGGGTCGGGTTCGGGTCGGATATAGCAAATACCCATCCGTCAGCATATAGACTGCGGGTAAAATTCTAGACCCGGACCCGGACCCATGGGTAAAAATTCGTACTCCGTGCCCGAACCCGTCGGGTTTCGGGCGGGTATCGGGTACCCATCGGGTTCATCCCTTGCTACTGGACTGGTGGGCTTTTTTTTTGTTTTGTTGACATTTACTGGTGGACTTCTTGGTGGAGTGGCCTGTATGTGGATGGGCTTTACAAAAGAAATGGAATGTGGGCCGTATTTGTTGAGCCTGTTGTTGGATGAGAGGTGTATTGTAGCTACACAACCTAGTGGACTGCGCTGACAAACGTTGGTGGACTGTTTTCGTGTGCCCGACGGGTCACCCGTGGGTAAGAAAATAAACCCGCCCCGTACCCGAATCAAACCGGGTTGGGTACGGGTCTCACCCACGGGTAAAAAATCAGCCCCATACCCGGCCCCATCGGGTCGGGTACCCGCCGGGTTTCGGGTACCCGGCCCCGAATTGCCATCCCTAGAGTTCACTGTGGCCAACGAATGGGATGATGGGTCTTTTGTTTTCCTATCGGTATGAGTGGCGGCGCTAGGGCAATCGGCTGCAATTGAGAGAGAGAAAATAGGAAAACACGATCGGACTGCTCTATCATAATGGCATAAGTGGGTAATTTAGAGGTAAATTATATCCAACGGTTATTTTTAATATCAACTCTAAATCGATGGCCAGATGTTTTGCTTTTTGTGGGAATTTCTAGGATTTTCCTTCGATTAATGTGGAGGCCTCAAAAGGAGCCTCCAATTAGTATATATAAGATTTGTCATTCTAGAGTTATCTAATTTTTCTTAAATTATTTGGTACTCACTTTTTGTGATACTTTTATCTCTTTTCAATACACCTCTATCTCTATCGTTTTTCTACTTGTTTTCTACGCATCTACTTTTATTTCTCTTCTTATAATCTAGGAAGTAGTGCAGAAAATTGTCATGTGCATCCACAGGAGTCAATACAGTGATCCCATCCCGTGGCTCTCCACAATGTAATGCAGAGGCCAGAGGCGATGTCTAAAAGACCATTATGCGATTGGGGCATCGCTTCCAACATTGTGCACCAAAAAACAATCAGTGCCCAAAAACAAGGAGCGAAGCAACTACTTGCTCCGGTGCTTGAAAAGTAAAAAAAACAATTGTTTCACTGTAGCGATGTACAAGCTAGAGCTGGCGATGGTGAAAAGCAACGAGGAAGACAGTATTATATGCAGCGTGGGGCCCATTTATTGGAATAAGCTACGATGCCCACGCTGTGTGTCTCAAGCTCAGTTCCAATTTTGCGCACGTGGAGTCACAAATAGTTGTTGGCTTCGGTAGTTCGGTGCCGCACTGTGGAGGGCCTTATCTCTGCTCCGGTGAGAGCGTCTCTGTATCTGCTCGACTCCCTCAATCCCTCCACATTCCACAAGAAGCGATCACAAATCGGAGTGCGTACTGTTGCCACATGACGTGCGAGACTCGAGCTCGATTTTCGCCGCCCTGCGCTACTGCTGCCAGCCCAGTTTGATCCAGACAACAGGTACGTTCTCTTCCGGTTTCATGGATTGGATCCCGCATCTAACATCAAATTAAAGAGAGCCCAGAACTCCAACGATTTCCCCCTATTCCAATCGTATTCGCACCAAATGGATCGGGAAGAAAGACCAAATCTAGTTCTACTTCTGCTTCAATATATCAACAAAAATTATCGAGATAATGGCAACATTCTTGCGTGGATCTTTAATTGTGGATCGCGATAGGCTTTAAATGTAATTGCATAAACACACACACGTGTAGCTGGTTCATGGTCATGCATACTCACATCACATCTAGATTGAAGGGGCACTCAATCTGACGAATGCCCGCGTATTGTCAGTTGGTTAGATTATAATGAGTTATTATATTTCCTTTTCTTCTCAATGGTTGTATAGGTCAGCTTCCTTATATGCCTGCAAGTATAATAGTCTTTCTTATTTCATACTAGTACTTCCGAGGAAGCAGGTTTGCTTCATTTAATTGTAGACTATAATGTAAATGCTGCTACAAAGTTATCAAATTAGAAAGTAAGTATTTTTAGATATCAAAACTATAATAAACGAGTAGAAATCATCAAATTTTTCTGGCCGTATGGTTTGTGTCTCACTACAATCGAAATGCATAATCGACATTCTAAACTTATTGGTTGTGTCACTTTGGTCCAATCAAGTCCATCGTTCTCTTGCAAAAAAAAAGTCTCAATATGATTATGTGGGTCACGCCTGGCTGCAGTGATGCAGGTTCGCCAGAGGCACGGCTCGATTATGTGGGCCTAATCTCTGCATAACAAAAGCTCGGCAATCCCACTTCCATTGATCATTGTTGATATAGTCCTTTCTCCACCTTTTTATAAGGCTTTGTGATGGTGGAGATATTGACATAGTAGATTTCCTCCGTGATGGGGTACTTGCATGCGGGAATGGTTGCAAGGGTAGGGAAATGGAGGTGAGGGCCTACAATTTGATCGAGGAGTAGATGGACTCTCAATTGGATCCAAGAGTAACACAACGGCACATGTTTTGGGTGTTTATTATGCAATTTAAGAGTATAATAATGAACGAGTGACATCTGGTTGGGCAAATTTGAGCAATAGCCATGCACTTTTTACTGGATAAGAAAGGACCCCTTGGGTACTCAGGATTTTATTACTAGGAGCAATCCATGGGTAAAAGCTCATGGTTTTATTACTAGTATTAATATTCTATAACTATTTTGTCTTTGGATGGTGACAGGTCGTGCAATTCTGTCCATATTTTTTGTTACCAATAAGAAGATGGAAGAATTAGGTCTTCCAGAAAATAAGCTTAAAGATTTCATCCAACAGAAAAATAAGGAAAAGTGGAGATGCGATAACAACCATAATGTTATGTATTTCACAGAAGGCGAGATCCGAGCTATGACAAGCAACTACAGCACTAAGATTGGAAGTGGTGCTTTTGGAGATGTCTATAGGGGGGATCTCGGGGATGGTCAGTTAGTTGCAGTAAAAAGAAATATCCGTCCAAATACAAGAGAGGAGTTTGCTAAAGAAGTAATCGCTCACAGTCAAATCAACCATAAGAATGTAGTCAGGCTCCTTGGGTGTTGTATAGAGGAAAGTGCTCAAATGATGGTATTTGAGCATGTTCCTAAAGGTAACCTTAGCGATCATCTCCATGGTGCAGATGCTATATTCCCACTGGAAACAAGATTGAGAATTGCTGTGGAATGTGCAGAAGCTTTATGGTGTATGCATTCCATGTATAGACCTGTTCTTCATGGTGACATCAAGCCTTCGAATATTCTGCTCGACGAGGATTTCCATGCAAAAGTATCAGATTTCGGGTTAGCAAGGCTTCTCTCTGCAGGAGACACAGACAAGACTATAAATGTGACAGGAAGTATTGGTTACATGGATCCAACATTTATCAAGGAGGGGCGTCTTACCCCAAAGATTGACGTTTATAGCTTCGGGGTTGTTCTGGTGGAACTTTTTACCAAGGTAAAGCCAACAGACAACACAAAGAACATTGTTGAACGATTTGTTGGATTCTCTGGAAAAAAGAAGACAATAAAAGAGCTGTTCGATCCAGACATTGTAAATGCAGGAAGCATGAAGATTCTTGATGGTATTGGAAAGATTGCTAAAGAGTGCCTGCAAGAGAAGGTCGATTTACGCAATGAAATGAATGTTGTGGCTGGACGGCTCTGGGGGCTCAAAGCAAGTCTAGAAGCGAAACAAAATGCCCTAGAAAGCCGGGACCAGCGTGACACAAACAATATTGCCCCCTGGTCGGTGCTCCATGTGATCAGGAATCTTGCAAAATTAAGTATAATTGCACCCAATTCTAAGAACAATTCCATGTTGGAGAACCTCCCCGGCGGCGGGCCCCGGCGGTTCTCGTACGAGAAGCTGAAGGCGGCGACCAAGGACTTCTCCGTGGTGGTGGGCAGGGGCGCATACGGGACCGTGTACCACGGGGAGCTACCGGACGGCTGCGCTGTTGCGGCCAAGGTGCTGCACGGGGTCTGCAGCGGCGAGGCCGAATTCTGGGCGGAGGTCAATATCTTGGCAAGGATGCACCATCCGAATCATCTGGTCAGGCTGTGGGGATTCTGCGCCGACAAGGACCAGCTGATGCTCGTCTACGAGTACGTGCCCAACGGATCCCTCGACAAGTACCTCTTCGCGCCTTCCAATTCGGGAGAATGTGGAGCAGGGGCCGATGGAAATAACCAAGCTCCTCCTCCGTTGCTTGACATCCACATCCGCTACCGCATCGCCCTCGGCGTAGCCCACGCTATCGCCTACCTCCACGAGGAGCGCCAAGAGTGGGTGCTCCACTGTGATATTAAGCCAGAGAACATCCTCCTAGATGACCACTTCCACCCCAAGGTGACCGACTTTGGGCTGTCCAAGATGATGAACACCAAGGACAAGTCAGACATCCGTCAGAGGTTCAACTCTGGATCGTCCCGTATAACGTGGAAGCGCGACAAGGTCACCATGTCCCGCATCCGGGGCACGCGGGGGTACATGGCGCCCGAGTGGGTCATCCACCGCGAGCCCATCACCGCCAAGGCCGACGTCTACAGCTTCGGCATGGTGCTGCTCGAGATCGTCTCCGGCCGCCGCAACTACGGCTTCCGCCAGGACTCCGTGGGCAGCGAGGACTGGTACTTCCCCAAGTGGGCGTACGAGAAGGTCTACGTCGAGCGCCGCATCGACGACATCCTCGACCCCAGGATCGCAGCCTCCTACGACGACTCGGCAAGCGTCGCCACCGTCGAGAGGATGGTCAAGACGGCCATGTGGTGCCTGCAGGACCGCGCCGAGATGAGGCCGTCCATGGGCAAGGTCGCCAAGATGCTCGAGGGATCCGTCGAGATCACCGAGCCAGTCAAGCCGACAATCTTCTGCGTACAGGACGACTAATCTACCAAATACTGTAGGATTATTCATCCAGTTTTATCTCGTTATCGAGTTCCGCTTCCTCTTCTGTAAGAAATTCATTAAACATGTAAATTCCCCCGCTCTGTCTCCGACTCCGTGCACTGTAATCAAATTACAACTTCAGCTTCTGTTATTGGAGATCAACCATCCACTTCCTCTGTTAATAGTACGAGAAGAGACAAGTCAATTCCTCTCCTTTGCCGACGGAGCTCGCAAATGCCTGTTTAATTAATCCTCTAATATTCTTGGACTCAGTCAAATACACCTTTTTCGGGGAAGCTGCTTCTGCGCCTCTTGTCTCCTTTCGCCGCCTCCAGATTCCAAACGTGCTTCTACTGTGTACAGTTGACTCTGACTCAACCCACAACCAATCAGCTCAAGTCCACCGTTCAAGTTGACTGGCAAACTATGCTTTAATTGACTCTTTTTTTTTCTTGCTCTACGAATTGTTTATTTCTTTTGTCCGTCGTGTCATCCAGATGATGGCAACGGCTAAACATAGGATAAGATATGGATGGCTAATTATGCTTTAATTCATTCTTTTCTTTTCTTGCTGCGAATTGTTTATTTCTTGTGTCCGTCGTGTCATCCGGATGATGGCAGCACCTAAAACATTAAGCCCAAAATGGAAGAAGAACCAAGAGATCAAAAAAAGGATGATGGTCTATCATTAAGTCCAAAATGCATTGTTATATCTCGTTATACTTGACGGTGAGTGAGACCGAGTTCCGCTTCCTCCTCCTCCTCTTCTTCTTCATGAAATTCGTCAACATGTAAATTCCCCCGCTCCGTCTCTGTGCATAGAAAACAAAAACTACAACTTCAGCTTTTGTTCATGGAGATCCATCAAATTCCACGTTTTTTTTCTCTAGAGACAAGTCTTCCTTTATAATGGAGCTCACATATTACTTCTGTATTAGGGCACCTCCAACGCTGTTTATTACGTGTCTATATGTGGCTAATCGCGATTAACGAGGGTCATTAAATGAAGAAACGGCACTTGCCGTCCTCTCGCGAAGAGATGAGCTCGGCCCGTTGCCCAAGTGCAAGCGACGGCTCAGCGGCGCGTTGTACGCCGCTGCTGCGGAAGTCGACGGCGGCCGCGGATCCGCTGCGAGTGCATTTTTTTTATGTTGTGTGAAGGACTCAATTTAATATGTACTCTCATGAGTTATATAGAAACACAATAGTACACACAAATGTTGTTCATGATTGATCTAAGCTCCATACAAAACATTAAACAGTTATACATACAACAGCTGTCTGTGGGTTGTATAAAGCTGTCTGTTCAGCTGTCTGTGTCGCAGATTCCCAAAACTTGCAGACAGCAGCTGTCTGTGGGTTGGAGATGCCCTTACTAATAAATGTGCACGTGAGACACACACACTATACTTCAATATGTATCATTAATAAAGCAATCAATCTACATCACAAGTATTCATTACAAAACAAAAGATGATGGTAATTATTTTAACCCAAATGAGCTAGAAATATTGTTTTACAACTGCTTTTAAACTTGAAAAAAAATCTTATTTTAAAAGTAGCTAGTAGTCTTAAACAATTATTCATTGGTATTGAGTCCTCCTTAGAATGATTTTACCTACATTCAAAATGCCGCCATGTAAGCACGAACATGACCATGGTATGGGAGTAATCGCTCTCATAAACCTACTGAACAAACAATTCCTGCTTAGTCATACACCCTCTATAAAATCTGAAATAAAATCATGTAACTATATTTTGTGAGGTACCTTGTACTAATTCATTAGCATTTCTCCCCTATGGCTAATAATGATAATGATCTAGAACAAAAAATGACAATGGCTAATAAATATTTATTTTCAAATACTCGCAGTTTATGGTTTGTGCTTAGTAGTCACTTCACCAGCTAATTATATTCTTACACACCTAAAATTTTATCTATAATAATATATGTTTTCTTTGCACCTACTCCCGTGCTTATATATGAGTACACATGTGAATAATTGTTTCATCCTTTTCGGAAAAAGAATCACAATGCAAGAATTAAAGAAAATCATCATGTTTAAAAAGTACATCAGCAATCGTTTACTTGGTTGAACGAAACTATTCATCAACAACCTAGACACAATAGGTTTGCTAAAAACATCTAGTAATGACCTTGTTTCTTAGCACACTACATTTGCTTTTTTATATAAAAAAACTCTATGCAAAATAGCACACTTTAGGAAGAATGGAGGAAAGGCTGAAGAAAGAGGCAAACTGACAACAAGAACAAGAGGTTGTGGACTTGTAAGTCCTATAAGAAAGCCCCGACCAAACCTGAAGGTAATATTTTGGACAGTTGATTTTTGCAACAACTTTATTTTTTTTACCCACAATCATATGTTTCTCATCACTGATTGTGCATTCTGGTGCATTCGTGGTAATTTATCTTATAATCGAGTACCGAGCAATCTCCACGAATGCCTATATTCTAGTTATATGTTTTTTGACATCGGGTATTCAGATAATGCATTTGCCGAAAAGTAGTTTTACATTACAAATCAGGCTTGATCAGTTCCACAGCATTTCGTAGTTCCTGGTTGCACCTATCTTCCTTGCAAGATCTCTCTTCCAACCAATATAATCTCTTTGCAATTTATGCACGGAGTAACTTGAACAACTTGAATTTGTCAAAGGGGGTCCCCAGAGAGCCACCTTTCAAACATGGCAAAGCATTGTCTTGGCATGTACTCCGGGGCAGTATGTCCACCACCCTGCACAGTCCAGTATGTGAACGAAAGCCTGTCAACACTATTATCATGTAGGAATCTTGATATTTATTTAAAATAGCATGTCTATACGACCATGGATAATTGGGAAGACAGGGACTTCCGATGCTCTTACCTTCACAGTTGCAAATGTAAGGTTATTGGAGTATGACCTTGTATATCTGCAAAAAGCATATCTCTCCTAAGAATGACTGTTGGACAAAGTTCCTTTGAGCGTTAGAAACCTGTCCTAGATGATGAATAAACTCTTTTTTTAAAAAAATGTAGAAGAGATGTGTATCTTTATATTAAGATAACACACAATAATTCCATCAAAAGATTTGCAAATTATAACAGGGTAAGACTACCTACACAAAGACACAAAGTACTAAGTTACGAATAAAGTCTGTGCTTGAAGTACTAAAGCATGTAGAAAAAATGATTTTATCTGGGATCAGGAAAATTTAGAATTTGGTACGGTGATCCAGCAGTTAGCATAAATTACATAGACATTCAAGACTGAGTATTGTACCCACCCTGCAACTTGGCTGTCGACATACCATGGTCTCCACTTATCCACAACAGAGAAATTAAGAGATTTAATCCAGGCTTGCGTGCCGATAAAAGGTACTACCATGTCATGATCGCCACTGTAAATTAAACTTCTGTATCCTTTAGTGGTTACATCCAAATGATACTTCACAGTGCTTTGGATATCGCTAGTGTAAGGTATGTCATAATCACATCTGAGCCAAGAAGGAACGGTTCCCTGCATTGTAGGGTATAAATGAAACTGATGTGATCTAATTTTAGGTGGCTAAGGGGGACAAATTCTGTTAAAAATGACTTAGAATTAACCATTTGTGCTAGATAAGCTCTGTGGGCACCGAAACATTTTCTCGTCAGGCATTAACGGATCATTTTTAAATTGTAAAGATTGTCAAGAAACAAGAGGTTGTGCTGCATCATGAGTTGAAGCTATGATACCTTGTGAATACCCAGAACCTCTCTTACACTTGCGTTGTTTGCCCATGTCTGGGACAGTAGATATCCTGCCGTCTGTCCAGAATGGTGTGATTATTTCCAAACATCAGATAACTGTAACAAGTAGTATTTTCATTGACAATGAGAGAGGAAAATGGGGACAAAGCTCGAATTTGGTCACTGACTCTGCACTGCAACGAAATCTCAGACAACTGAAGCTCTGCATCTGCAGTGTAGTCCTGCAGCTGGAGCATCTCCCGCACACTTGAATTTAGCTTCGGTGTCGTCCTGTGAGGCCGAGGGCTCGCAAACGTGCAGAGGGGCTCCAAAATGTGATTCGTGTATATGTCCTTGATACACTTTACAAAGAAACCATTTGTTAATAATTTTGTCTGGAGAGGCGCTACAAATGTTCTGTTTGGGAGAAACAAAAAGATGAGAATTGGATGTAGCAGTATGTGCCTCATCTATTTCGTCGAGGCTGTTTGCGCACTCAACGCTTTGGTGGCTGTCGTCTCCCGGGCTGCAGCTCTTCCTGTACGCCTGAAAGTAAACATAGTGGTAGTGGAGATCTTTCCTTTACAATAATCGAAAAAGAAAGGGCATCCAGTTGGTAGGTTCTGCTCCGAGATTTAGGATAACACAGCAACAAACGAATAGCGGAATCTCAGGGTCCAATTGTTCAGTACCTCGTAGATTTCGTCTGATATGAGACCCATCCCGTGAACAAATGGGAATTGAGATGGACCATCAAAGCTGGAATCTGTGACTGGATTGCCCACGAGGTAGCCCTGTCATCAGTGACTAGTTTAACTTTCTCACAGAACCCAAAATATTCATTCGTATAAAAAGTAATATTCCCACCTTCAGATTGAGAGATCGTCCACTGCCAACTTGTATACCTGGGAAAAGCGGCATCTGTTATTCAATTTATAGCAGGGCAAGATGCACATATGCCTAATAAGCAGGCGAAAGAAGAGGGGAAAAAAGGTTACCTCTGGCAATTTTAGAGGTGACGATTGGCACAATCATACCAGAATAGGAATCACCGGCAATGTAAAGATGATTCGACAAGAACTCCGGATGCTCATCAAACCACTGCAAGAAAGGGGTACTAGCTTTAGCGCGGGCAGATCATTAGTCTGGGTATGTGATAGTTGAATGGCTAAATTAAACTCAGAGAGGTGACCTTCCTAAGGAAGATGAGGATATGATTAACAGCCTTTGTGTCGCTTGACTTGTAGCCATCGTCCGTGTCGGAGTATGAAAATCCAGCACCTACTGGGGAGTCCAGAAAGATGACATTGCTCAGCTTTGTCCATGAGTTTTGATTGTAAAGTAGCCTAGGGAATCCATGGACATAGCCTGCTTTAAGGTCGAAGCTGAGAGGTCCTGTAAATAATATATCAAAATGACCATAAAAACAATATATCAAAGTTATCGTTAAGATCATCTGTGATATTAGTTCTACAGTGATGATGAATGCTTATTTTCCCAAAGGAACAAGATACCGACATATGGTAGGGTAGAAGTAGCAAATAACAAGTGGAACGTTCTATAGCTAGACTATACTCCCCCGTCATTAAATTGTTATCACTATTGCCCTTTTGCGTTACAATTAACCATTTGTCTTATTTATTTTCAAAAAGTTATCATTATTTTACATATCAATAAAATTAAATATAACCTATAATTTTTTATTTATATTTGAATCAATATATTGGATAAGATGAACAATCACACATAAATTAAAAAGTCCATGTTAATGACAATTTAAGAGTGGATAGAGTATTGCATGTATGTTGGTGCTTGTGGTTCTCTGTCTAGTGAGAGGCATGATGAAAAGTGCACACAAGTGTTTAAAGTACAACAAATACTTATACAGGTTACAGTAAAAAGAAAAAATAATTATTTTGGAAGAGCAACGAGAAGGCAAAAGGAGTTTTCTTTTCATAATTAAAACAATATATTACATACCGATTTCGTAGGCAAGACCGGTGAGGACAGAGCATCCGGGTCCACCGGTGAGCCAAAGCAGCAGAGGGTCGTCGGCGGGGCTGCGCTCGGAGCGGACGAAGTAGTAAAAAAGGCGGACGCCATTGCTCTCGTCCACTTCGACGTACCTGCGCACATACGTATATTTCTTAATATATATATAATGAAAATTTGAATTGTTTTGTGTCAAAAAAATTTGAATTGCTGGAGGTGGTTGCGTACCCCGTTTGGAGGTGAAAGGGGAGGGGTCCATCGAATCCAGGGAGATGAGTGATGGCGCTGCTGCTATTGCTCTTGTCGATTAGGCGGGAAGAGGAAGATGAAGAAGACGAGCAAGAGGGTATGCAAGAGAGGAAGATGAAGAGTAGTGCTTTGCTTGGTCCTGTCGGGCTCATCGTGGCGATACGATGATGAGGCCAACTGGTGGATGTGGAATAAACCTCTGTACTCTGTAGTACCTTTTCTAGTGTGTGTTTCTAATCCTTTTTTCGTATCGGTCTCTGTCGGTGCTTGCGTAACGAGCGGACCGCGGCCCCGACGGTCCGATGCTACGCTCACCTTCTCTTGACCGCTGATCCGTAGAAGAGAAAGAGATAGACGATGAACAGAAGAGGATCAGGCCAAGACCAAGAAAAACAATAAAATCGACTGCAGATTCACGAAAAAAATGAGGCACAAGGTAAGCATCTTGGGTGGTGAGGGTTGTGTGTGTGAAGAATTGCCGCATACTACCTCCGTCCAGAAATATAAGCATTCATTGACTTTTAGAGATCACGATTGATCACTCCTCTTATTTAAAAAATGTTTACAAATACAAAAATAAAGAAGTCAAGAATAAATTAAATTATCACAAAATAAATAAATGTTTTATAAATATTTTAAATAAGACGAGTGGTCAAATGAGAGGTATGAAAGTCAACGAATACTTATATTTCTAGAGGGAGGGAGTAGCTCACTAGACGGAAGGAATTTTTTTTTAACTACGGTAGGCCAAGACCGACCTGAACTTTATTGATGCAAAGAGGTGGTTACATTAGAAGTTAGAGACTCGTGGGCCACTTACATGGGAAGATAACTGATCTAATCGACTACCCCATGCACCTAGGTCCGACTTACAAATGGTGTTCCGTCTCGTGGACCCACAAGATTACATCATTCGCCGCCGCTTGGGTTACACGGGGGGGGGGGCTAGGGAAACATCGTTGGAAACTAAGTTGTTCCTATTCTTCCATATGTTCTAGAGGACGACGTGAGTGCCATGTTCCACCCTATAGTCTTGGGGGCCGCCTAGATGGTGGTGGCGGACATCTATTCTTCCATATGTTCTAGAGGACGACGTGAGTGCCATGTTCCACCCTATAGTCTTGGGGGCCGCCTAGATGGTGGTGGCCGACTAGATGTCGGCAACGGCTCGGGAAGTTGCCACGTCGGCTGGCTCCAACAGAGCCCCATATTTTTTAGCCATGTGGACGGTGGAGCAGGAGGTGCGCCTGTGTTTCTAGTTCGAAACATAACGGGCACATGTTGGTGTCCGAGATGTTGTGTCGGTGGACGAGCTCCCGAGTAGGTAGCGTGCCTCGATGGACCAGCCGGAGGAAGTGCTTGCACTTTAGGGATAGGGGGCTCTGCCATATTTCGTACGCTGCTCTATCGGTCGGGTAAATGTCCATGTGGAGGTTGTAGGCTCCCAGGATGGTATAGGGGTTGCGGGAACCTCGGATGAATCTCTTGTCCGGCACGATGGGGCGCATCCGGAAAGATTCCATGACCTCCTAGAGCAAGGTCTGTTCTTGTGAAGCCATGCTTGGAGAGCCTTGGTGCTAGAGCTGCTTCCCATGTACTCGGCGAGTGAGGGCGTCTGCTATCGTGGCCTCGGGGCTTGGCGGAGTGTGAGTACAGGGCGGGGAGTAGGGTGGCCGAGGGGGTCGGTCCCAACCATGGATCATGCCGGAAGGCCATTCCCGTGTCGTTGCCGACATGGACCTCGGTCTTGGAAAGGAAATCCGGGAGAACCGCCAGGAGCCCTTTCCAAACTAGGGTATCTAGGCGAGTGAGGTGTCCCAAGGCCCCGTCTCGCGAGAGGACCGTAGAAGCGCCGGAACCAAGATTGCTAAGAAGTGGCAGGTTGCTCTAGCTGCTTGGTCAAGAATTTTCCCGGAAGGCATTTATTCTCGGACTTGATTGTTTTTGATCCCCAAACCCTCCTTTGTCTTTCCGCCTCGTAACCGTGTCCCATGCTACCTTGCATTGCCCATCGGTGCATGTCTTTTCGCCGGTCCGGAGGAAGGCTTTGTCCTTTTCAGTGAGCTCATCTAGAGTTCCTTTTGGGAGGACAATGGCACACATGGCGTAAATCGGGAGGGCTCCTGAAGTGGATTTGATCGGTGCCATTCTTCCGGCTAGGTTGAGGAGGCGTACGACCCATCCGCCGAGATATTTGTCGTGCTGACAAATGAGTGGTTGCATATCTGCTAGCTTGAGTTTGGTTGCTGAAAGGGAGAACCCCAAGTAGGTCTGCGGGAAACCGGCAACGGGGTAGCCGAGCAGCGCTGCCGGGCCTGCAGCTTCCCGTTCCGGCACGTGGATAGGTACCAATGTGCTTTTGTTGAAGTTTATCCGAAGGCCCGTGATCAGCAAGAAGCTTTCCGGGACATTCTTGAGTTGCATCAATTGGTCGAGGCATGCTTGCAGGATTATGAGCATGTCATCGGCATATTGCAGCACTAGGCAAGTGAGGTCGGAGCAAAGGGGGTGCCGAATGAGTTCCGCCGGGGACGCCTGCTGCACCATGAGATGGAGGAAATCGGCAGCTAGGATGAAGAGGTAGGGGGATAGTAGATCGCCTTGTCGCAACCCCCTCTTGCACTCGGAACCATTTGCCGGGCGTTCTATTGAGCAAGATCGCATTCTAACTCAAAAGGCTGAAGTTTTTTACCCATGCCCTCCACCCGTGATTGAAACCTTTAGCATCGAGGATCTCATCAAGAGTGCTCCAACCGAAGGAGTCGAAGGCTCTGCGGAAGTCAAGTTTGAGAACTATGGTGGGCCCTTCTCTTGTGGCAGCATTGAACAATCTTCGTGGAGTAGATGAAATTTTCCGCTATGGATCGCCCTTGTCGGTGTGTGAGCACACCTCCAAATGGGGGCTCGTCAAGGCTCCCTTCGGATAGGATCGGGGAAGGTCGAATTTACTTTAGCTAGCGCGGAAGATTAAACGAGCGAAGAACACGGAGGATTTATCCAGGTTCGGGCCGCAAGTGATGCGTAATACCCTACGTCCCGCTTCGTGTATTTGTTGTTGTCTATCTCTTACAAGAGAGCACCCCCTCCTTTTATAGAGCAAGGATGGGAGTACTCGTACAAGTACCGGGGGTACCGGACGCCCGTAGGGGTCCGGTCCTTCCTTGGGAAAGCGCGACCGGATCCCGACAGGATCTCGCTGTAATCTTCTTCGCCGGATTTGGACTCCAAGCATCTTCTCTCCCATTGGTTCCGGGTGCTCCTAGCCCCGTAGCAGCGTGGCTTCCCGACACGCGGCGCACGGGGAAGGCGCGCGCACGTCCTGTCGGGCTGCAACCGTCGCCGCAGGCACTCGAGTGCCGCATTAACTCCGGGTGGTTGGGGCGCCGGAGGAAGCTACCGGGAAGCTTCCTCCCTTGACGCTCCCACTCCTCCGGCTTCGTGGGCTTCGTGGGCTCCCTCGCTCCGCGAGTCGCCGCCATCATTCGTGGGCCGAAAGCGGCCCACGTGCGGTTAGGGGACCCCCAATCCCCCTACACCGACGGGAGCCCCGGCCCGATCCACCGACCCGCGGGACCGGAGTAGGGATTGGGGCCACCCGTCAGCGCCCGCCGCCGGTTAGGTTACCTCGAGACGCGGGTTACGAGGAGCGGTGCCGATTGGGCTGTCAAGGCGCGACCGTTCCGAGGCGGGCGTCGCTTCGGTTCGCGAGTGGTGGGCCCGCCCGGATCCCGCGCTTAAGTACGAGAGACGGGCGGTTGCCGAGGCACGTCTCCCACTCCACCTTTCGCCTCCCCAACTTCTTGGACTCTCACGCTCCTCGCGCAACCGCTCCTCTTCTTCCTCGGCGATCCGAGCCGCTCCTCCGCCACCGCCGCTCCTTGCCCGCCGAGATGGCTCGTGGGAAATCTCCCCGCCGCGGCGGCTCGCGGACTCGTTCGCCGTCGACGGATCCATCACTCCCGGTGCGAGTTACTCGCTCCCGGCTAACGATCAAACAGCTTCGCCGTTCCTGCCGGCGGACGGTGACAAGGGCGTCCGCATCGGGGGACCTCTGCCGCCGTCGAGCGGGGAGTGGAGATCCTCCACTTCCGTCCTTCGTCGTGGCCGGCGCCGTCCCCCCGCTTTCTCCAATTTCTTCATGGAGGTGCTCCGGGCGTACGGGATCCGGATGGCGCACCTCACTCCGAACGCGGTCGCGGCGCCGGCGGTGTTCGCCCACCCGTGCGAGGCGTTTGTGGGGGTGCAGCCATGCTTCCCCGTCTTCCGGCCGCTACTTCAAGGCAACGCCGACGAACTCCGCCGAGGTGATTGGGTCCGTGCGGTCGACAGCCCGGAGTGGAAGCGGGTACATCGAGTACACGCCCAACAACAAGGTGGAGGGCTGGAAGAAGGCCCGGTTCGTGGCCACGTACGAGAAGGACTTCCGCCGCCTCCGAGTCCCGCCGGGCCCGGCTCGGCACTTCGCCGTCCGGGACTCCGTGCCCAGCCTTCCCGATGGTATGATGCCCGTGGTTGACCGGATAGCGGCGCTCACCGCGGCCGGCTTGACCTCGCACGGGGTGGTGCGCGACTTCCTCGCGTGCAACATCGCGCCGCTCCGCCGCAGGTCGCACCCTCGTGGTTGTACCGGGATTTCAACTTCGCCGGCCGCACTCGCACGGGGGCGGGTTCGGACCTGCCCGCCGCCTCGAAGGAGTTCGCCTACTCCACGCCGAGCGAGAAGAAGTGGCCCGCCTCATTTCGATGCCGGACGGTGCCGGGCCTCTCCGCCTTTTGGAGAATCGGCGCACCGTCCTCGACGCCATGCCCCGGTCGGGACCGCTCGGGTTCCTTGACACAATTCCGGCCCCCACTCCCGGCATCCGGGTGCCCGGGCCACGCCTCTCTCTAACCCGGGTGTGGCGGCCGCTCGGGGCGCCCGGAGCTCCGGTGCCGGTCCCGATGCCGCAAGGCCGGGTTCGGGCACGTGCGACAAGGGCAAGGGAAGAGATCTCCGTCGCCGCCCTCCTCCGACTCCTCCGGGCCCGTACGCTTTCAACGGAAACGGGCCCGGCAACCTTCGCCGGCACCGGTGACGGGAGCCGCTTCACGGGAGAAGTCCCTACGGCGGCGCCGGTGCAAGCGGCCGAGTGGACCGGCGACGGTGCGTTTCCTTTCTCCTTGTTTGGCTTATGTTGTGAGCTTGGTCCGTCCGATCATGGCAATTGAAGATAAGAAGGTTGCTGCCACCGCATGCTCGACGATCGCGAACATGTCCCGATTTGTTTTGATTGTAGGAGTGTCCGGATCGGGTTGGACCCGGACTTGGTTCCATTGAACCCCAAAGTCTCCGGCGCCTCGCGCCGAATCTGGAGGCCGGTTCTGCTGCCGCCGAGGCCGAGACGGTCGGAGCGGAGGCCGACGCGAGAAGAGGCTGCGGGTGCCCCCGAGGAGGAGGTTGCGGGTACTCCGGAGGAGGAGGCCGCGGGTGCCCCCGAAGAGGAGGCTACGGGTGCCCCCGAGGAGGAGGCCGCGGGTGCCCCTGCCGGCAAGGACCTTGACCGGCCCTCGACTCCTCCGGGCGGCGACGTGTTGGATGCGCCGAGGCGGGGTGGCCGCTCTCTTGATCGGTGCCGCTAGGCGCCCGCCACGGACTTCCACTCCCGGCCGGGTACTAGCGCCGCCACTCCTATGGTGCTCGGAGGGGAACGATTCCCCTCCACGCGCCGGGTCGAGCCGGAACGGTGGTCGGCAGAGACGCTTCGTCGTCCGCCGCCGCCGGGAGGGGTCGTGGGCGCGATGGACGCGGCCGGAGCGCGTCACCGATGAGTCGCTCGGGCGGTTCCGCATGCCATCGAATTGGCGATGTTCTTGGGGAGGTTACCCGGTCGCTCGTTGCGATGAAGGCGGCCGTGGAGGAGACGGACGCGTCCCTCGGAGGGCCGCGAGGTCGCGGTGGCCCAACGCGAGGCGGAGGTGGCGGACGCCCGGAAGGCCCCGGAGACGGCGGTGAAGGCGGCCGAGCAGCGAGCATCGGCGACGCATGGAGGAAGTCCGGCGTGAGTTGGACACCGCCGCCGCCGTCGCCGAGGGGGCCGACGAGAAGCTGCGGGAGGCGGAGGCGAAACTCGCGCCGCTGATTGACCGCGAGGAGGAGAGCATCAATCGCCTTCGTGGCGTCTTGGCCCGGGAGCGGGCTGCCGAGCTCCGCGGTGCGAAGTTGGAGGAGGCCGACGCCGCCGTGGCGATTCGCGAGGACGCTTTGACGCGGCGCGAGTCGGCCGCGGTGGCTCGGGAGGCCGAGCCGAAGAAGCGCGCTAACGATCTTGCTCTCCGCGAGGCTGCCCCGGTCGAAAGGGAGCACCAACCGGGTGCCCGGGAGCAGGTCGTCGAAGCGGCAGAGGCAAAGTTCCGGCGCCTTCGCGACTCCGTGGGCTCCTAGGAGGCGGAGTTGAAGCACCGCGAGGACGCCCTTGCCACCTGGGAGGAACAGGTCCGGCTTCATGAAGACGAGACCGCCGTTCGAAGGAGGCTCGGAGACGGAGGCGGCCCGCCTTGCCGAGGCCGAGCAACGCGTCCGCGGCATCGGCCGGGGAGATGGCGCAGCGCGTGCGCTAGGAGACGCTCGCGGAGGCCCGGGAGACCTTCAATCGCGAGGTCAAGGCGGTGGAGAAGAGCCGGGACGACTATCGCCGGCGCGTTGAGGAGTTGGAGGCGCGGGTGAAGGGGCCGGGGGCGGCGCCTCGCGCGCAGCCGGCGGCGACGGCCTCGGGCGCAGCTCGACGAGGTGCGGCGTCGGCTCGAGGACTCCGAGGTTCAACGCGTCGAGCCGAGCGAACGAGTGACGGAGCTGGTCTCCGCGGGGCGGGCGCAGGCTGAAATCACCGCCGACGTGCACAAGGAGATCTCCACGGCGCTGCTCGAGCCGAGCCTCGGCCCGGCTTCCCGAACCCATCGAGCGCTGCGCGGCCGGGTATGAGTTCGCAATGCGGGGCGTGGCCGACTCGCTGCGCGATCCGAGGACCCGGGTGGAGTCGCTCATGGAGGAGGAGGGGCGACCGACCATAGCCGCGGCCCTGGAGGAGGTTCCGACGAATGCCCCGGTGCCGGTGCCCGGCTTCCCACTCTTGGACGTGGTGAACGGCGAGATTCCGCCGGGCGAGCACGCCGTGGCTAAGGCGCAAGCTCGCTCCGTTGCTCACGCCTTCGCCGAGACCTTCAAGCGGGGTTGAGTGCCCCTTTCTTCCACCTGCGAGTGGCTTGCCGGCGCATGTGCCTATCTTTAAACATGTTTTGTGAACAAAAGACGGAAGTTAGTTTTAAATTTCAAGCGCGTTATTGTACCGCTTCAGCCCTCGAGTTTTCTTTTGTTGAGTGCGATTGTTGCCGTGCGCCGCCTAGTCTTAGGCCTTCGGTGCTCCGTCGTTACGCGAGAGCGAGACTTCGCTACCCGTGCCTTAACCGAACGTGAGCGCTTTCCGGCTTCCACCTTAGTCATAGGTTTTTCTTACCCAACGAAGGAATTCATGGATCGGAACAGATTCAACGAGCAAGCCCGTGGGGAGTAGAAAAAGCAGCGATAAAGCGCTGTTTAATACATTAAGGCGTTAGTACAAGTGCCTTGGCGTACGTGGCCGTGGCGATGCGACTCCGGGTACTACCCGGGACCATTGGATACGAGGATATTCTAAGGATAGAATTTCTTGAGATGCACAATGTTCCGGGCACTCGGTACCGGGTATCCGTCCTCCGACTCCGAGCAAACCGATCCGGACGCGTGACGGCGGTGACGACAAAGGGCCCTTCCCACATAGGGGTTAGCTTGTCCTTGCCCTCGCGCGTCCGAGCCCGTCGGAGGACGAGATCTCCCGCTTGCAACTCCCGTGGGTGTACGCGTCGCCGGTGGTAGCGGCGCAAGCCCCGGAGGTACCTCGCGTTGCGCGATAGTACCCGCCGTCTTGCCTCCTCAAGGAGGTCGATGTCGTCGTGCCGCCGGGTGTCTTGGTCGGCTTCGTCAAACACGGCGACTCGGGGCTATGGAACAGGGTCTCCGTTGGTAGCACCGCCTCCGCACCATACACGAGGAATAAAGGCGTTTCGCTCGTAGCTCGACTCGCCGTGGTGCGCAGGGACCAAAGCACGGATTGGACCTCCGTTACCCACTTTGAGCCTTTCTTCTTCAACGGGTCAAAGGATCTTGTCTTCGGACCCTTGAGGATTTCTCCGTTGGCGCGTTCGACTTGGCCGTTGCTTTGTGGGTGGGCCCTTGAGGCGAAACAGACCCGGGTGCCGAGGGTGTCACAATACGCTGCGAATGCGTGGCTCGTGAATTGTGTCCCATTGTCCGTAATAATCCGTTGCGGCACCCCGAACCGTGCGATTATGTTCTTCATGAATTGGACTGCGGAGTATTGATCTATCTTCGTCATCGCTTCGGCTTTCACCCACTTCGTGAACTTGTCGATGGCCACATATAGCCACCTGTGTCCACCCGGAGCGATCGGAAATGGCCCCACGATGTCCAAACCCCAAACCGCGAACGGCCAGGATAATGGAATTGTCTCGCAGGGCTTGAGCGGGCGGATGCGTTTGCTTGGCGTGGAACCGGCATGCCTTGCATTGTTGCACCAGCCTTGTGGCGTCCTTGAGGGTCTGTCGGCCGGTAGTAGCCTTGCCAAAAGCTTTCCCGACCAGCGTGCGGGGAGCGTGGTGGCTTCCGCACTCGCCCTCATGGATCTCAACGAGTATGTCGTTGCCTTCTTCCGTTGTTACACACTTCGACAGGACACCGTTTGCCCCGCGCTTGTACAACTTGCCGTCGACGATGGCATATCGTTTGGCTTGGCGGGCTAGGCGTTCCGCGTCCGTGTCGTCCTCCGGAAGGATGTCGTCGCGTAGTACCCGATGAGGTCGCTCATCCATCGGGCTTCCCGTGGCTCGTTGGCAAGCGCTTCTTCGCTATTCCGCGTGTGCTGCAGATCCCGCGGGTGCGCTTGTGCTTTGTTGTTGCTGTCCGGGGCTCGGTCGGCGTCGGAGGCCGAAGGGGATGTCGGGATCTCCATGAAAGTCCCGGGTGGGATTGGAGCTCGAGTGGAGGCCACCCGGGATAGTTCGTCGGCAATGTGGTTGTCGCCCCTAGGTACATGAAGCACCTCGAGGCCTTGAATTTCTTCTCCATCCGTCCGACCGCTGCGAGGTACGCGGCCATTTGCGGGTCGTTGCATTGGTACTCCTTGGAGACTTGGTTGATGACGAGTTGCGAATCCCCCTTGGCCAAGAGGCGCCCGACGCCTAAGTCGGTAGCGATTCGCGACCCCGCCAAGAGTGCCTCGTACTCCGCCATGTTGTTGGTGCATCCGAAGTGCGGTTGGATTGCGTAGCGCAGCTCGTCGCCCGTTGGCGATAGTAGGAGTACCCCTGCCCTGCGCCGTTGAGCGTGAGGGAGCCGTCGAAGAACATCGTCCGGTGGTCGTCGGGTGTGTCGTGCTGCTGCACCCGGGTGCTCAATTCTTCGTGCTCGACCTCGGGGTGGGTGTCCACTCAGCCACAAACTCGTCTAGAGCCCGGCTCTTGATGATGTGTGTGCTCGAGGAAGGTCAAGTCGAACTCCCCGCCTCCACGGCCCATTTTGCCACTCGTCCGGTTGCTTCCTCGTTGCGGAGTATGGTCTCCGGCGGTCGCTGTCGTTACCACCCGGATAGGATGGCCTTGGAAGTAGTGTCGCAATTTCCGGGATGCGATGAGCACCGCATAGAGCATCTTCCGGTACTGCGGGTACCGTGTCTTTGCGTCCCGTAGGACTTCGCCGATGAAGTATACTCGGGCGTTGGATGAGCCGCGTGCGGGGTTCCGATTCCGGTGGAGCGGATCCTGGCTCGTCCTTGTTCGTCGTGGTTGCCGGGGCTGGAGCCCCGGGTGGGGCGGGTACGCTTCGTCCCTTCCTGTCGGATTGACCACGGCCTCCGCTTCGGTTGTCCCGTCGACGATGCTCGGAGCCGAAGGCCCCGAGCGAAGTGGAAATGCCGTGGTGCCGACGCCGAAAGTAGTCGGGCGGATCCCACTCCACCCATGATGTGGAGCGTGGTCGGAGCCGGAGCCCCCGGGTGGGGTGGGATCGACGCGCCCGTGGCCGCCTTTCCGTTCGTGGCCTCGGCTTCACCCAAATGCAACGACGAGGTCGGAGCCGGAGCCCCGGGTGAAGCCCGAGAGCCACAACGCTCGTGGGAGCCGACGCACCGGCAGCGCCGTGTTGTCTTCCGAGTGACCCACCCGGAGAGGCCGGGGTGGCTGTGTCGCAAGTCGTGCCGTGGGCGGAAGCCGCAGTCCCGAGTGGTATGAGATTTGTGAGCCGACCGGAGCCGGAGCCCCGGGTCGGTCGGGGCCGCTGCCCCGCACCATCGAGGCGCCGATGCTTGCTGGTTCGCCGTGAATCGTGAGGCGCCCGTTCCAGGGGCTCGACCACCGCAGCCGCACTAACCACCCGTGGGTTAGCCGCTATGTATAGAAGCGAGTGACTCACCCGGCTCGGGGGCGACTAGAATAGGTGCCGAAGATAAGTAGCGCTTGAGATCCTGCAGGGCTTCATCGGCCTCCCGCGTCCATTCGAACTTGTCCGTCTTCTTCATTAACTTGAACAAGGGAAGAGCACGCTCGCCCGGGCGCGAGATGAATCGGCCAAGGGCCGCCATACTCCCAGCCAGTGCGCTGCACGTCCTTGAGCCGCCTTGGGGGCGGATTAGTTCGATGGCCCGGATCTTCTCCGGGTTCGCTTCGATCCCGCGGTGTGAGACCAAGAAGCCGAGTAGCTTCCCTGCTGGTACGCCGAAGATGCACTTCTCCGGGTTGAGCTTCACCCGGTTGCGGCGCAGGTTGGAGAAAGTCTCCTCTAAGTCGAACAGGAGGGACGGTGCCTTGCGGCTTTTAACGACTAGGTCGTCGACATACGCCTCCACATTCCTCCCGATCTGCGACTCTAGGGTGAGGCGCATGGCTCGTTGGAACGTGGGGCCTGCATTTTTCAGACCAAAAGGCATGCTCACGTAGCAAAAGCTCCCTGCAGGAGTCATAAAAGCAGTCTTCTCCTCGTCCTCCTTAGCCATACAGATTTGGTGGTACCCGGAGTACGCATCCAACATACAAAGCAGGTCGCAGCCTGCGGTGGAATCTACTACGTGAATCTATGCGGGCGGTGAAAACGGGTCCTTCGGGCATGCCTTATTCAGGTCGGTGTAGTCTACGCACATCCGCATCTTGCCGTTGTTTTTGGGCACAACCACGGGGTTGGCCAGCCATGTCGGGTGCGTGACCTCCCCGATGAACCCGGCTTCCAAGAGCCTCTTGACTTCAGCTACGATGAAATCTTCGCGCTCGGGGGCTTGGCGCCTCGCGCGCCGCTTCACGGGTCTCGCGGTGGGATCAACCTTGAGTTGGTGCTCAATCATCTTCCTTGGTATGCCCGACATGTCCGAAGGATGCCGGGCAAAGACGTCACCTGTTCGCTCGGAGGAAGGTGATGAGCGCGAGTTCCTATTTCGGGTCGAGGTCACAACCGATGGTGGTGGTCTTGTCCTCCGAGCCCCGTGTGTAATCTTCTTGGTGGACACCTCCCCGGGTGCCGAAAGCTTTGCCCGCTTGGAGCCGGATGGTGCGAGTAGGCTTCTCGGAGCGCTACGCGCCCTCTTTCCGTCGGTGTTTTCTTCGGCCGCCATTTCGGCTGCCAAGATGTCCTCGAGGCAAGCCATCGCCTTGACGAGCGTCCGCCCTCTCCACGATGACACCCTTGGGACCCGGCATCTTTAGCGTGAGGAACGCGTGATGTGGGATGGCCATGAACTGGTTCATGCCGGGTCTCCCAATGATGGCGTTGTAGGGGAGGTCGATGTCGGCTACGTCGAAGAGGAGCTTCTCCGTGCGGAAGTTGCTCCGGGTACCGAAGGTAATCGGGAGCTCGATCCCGCCCAAAGGGCGGGAGCTACCCGGGAGCACGCCGGAGAACGGGCGGGAAGGTTGCAGCTCGGCGCGTGCCCCCTGCAGAGAATCGAAGACCTTTGGGGTGATGAGGTTGAGGCTCGCGCCTCCGTCGATGAGGGTACGCCCCACTTTCTTGTTGCGGATGGTGGGCGACACGACCGGAGGAATCTTCCCGTTGGTGTTGTCGGGGCCCACCATGTCGCTCTTGTCGAAGGTGATGGGGACGTCCGCCCACTTCAGCAGGGGAGACGAGGCTTTGCCCTCGGTGATCGCGAACACTTCCGGCGGAAGCGCTTGGCCTCGCCCTTGGATGCGAAGCCGGAAGAGCCTCCACCGATGACGGCGACGGAGTCGTCCGCGCTCCGGTATGCCTCGACTTCTTCATTCTCCCTCTCTTTCTCCTTCTCGGCCTTCTCGGCCGCCCGCCGCTCGTCGTGCCGATTAATGCTCGCCTCGGATGTAGCGGCACCGCGACCGGTCGTGGTCGTTGGTGCGGTGGAAGTAACACGCGAATGTCCCCGGGGACTTAGCCGGCGACTTGCTCGTACCCGCGGGGGTGGCCGTTGCGCTCCCCGGGGACGGGCCCTCGCCCGCGGCCACTTCCTCCGCCCTCCGCTTGCGCACGAGGTTTTTCTTCCGGTTCTTGGAGAGGGTGCCCTCGGGCCCGGGAGAAGCAGCGCCGCAGGGTCATGCCATGCTCGGGCTTCTTGGCGACGGGCGCACTTGTCGGCCGGCCGGAAGAGGTCGGTGACCGTCTCCGGCTGGTGCACACCCAGCTCACCCAAGATGTCCTTGTCTCGAACGCCGTGACGGAAGGCGGAGACTACCCGGGAGGGGTCGACGCGCGGAATGGTGTTGCGGACTTGACCGAATCGCTGCATGAATGCCCGCAGCGTCTCGCCCGGCTTCCGGACGATGCGGTCCAGGTCGATCCGGCTCCCCGAACGCTTCGACGTCCCCTGGAAGTTGGCCATGAATTCCCGGCACAAGCCGCCCACGAGCTGATGGACTCCGGCGCCGGGTTCACGAACCATGACCCGGCCGAGTCCTTGAGGGCCAAGTGGAAGTAGTTGGCCATGATGTCTTCCGAGCCGCCGGCGGCCTTGACGGCGGTGGAGTATATCTGCAGGAACTCGTCGGGGGGAGCGGTGCCGTCATACCTCTCGGGGAGGTCCGGGCGGAACTTGCCGGGCCGTGTGACCCCGCGCGGCGCGTCGAGAGGGCTGCGCAGCCCCGAGGAAGGAGGGGTCGAGCTCCTTCCTCTTGCTCTTGGGGTGGCGCTCGGGGACGATTCCGCGTCCGTGCTCGTCGTCGTCGTGGGCGGAGGTCCGCTCGCGCTCACGCTCACGCTCACGCTCGCGCGAGCGCCGATGCCGACACGTGCATCTTCCCCCTCACGGCGGCGTCCGTTGAGGTCGTTGCGCAGGTCGCGGCGCCCCGCACCTGCGGCGAGTGGATGGAGAGCAAAGCTGCCGGCGGGCGCGTGTCCCTCGCCCGGTTGGCGCGGCGGTTGTTGTTGGTCGGCGGCGGCGGCGGTTGGCGGGACGGTCCCGCTCGGCGCCCGGCCTCGCGCCGTGTCTAGGAGCTTACCCACTCCGGTGAGCCACTCCTTTACCTGCTCTCCCCGCCAACCCCGCCGGCGGGTTGTTGAGCATGGTCTTTACGGCGGTCGTGGGTCGTCCCCTTCTTCCTCCTGGAAGAGACGACGTGTGGTGGCGCGTTCGGACGCCGGCGGCGTGACGGCCCGAGCGTCGCGGTCGGCGCCCGGCTGGTTCCCCGCTGCGTGCCCCTCCGCCGAGGTGTCGGGACGGTCGCCCCGCCGGAGCGGCCCGCGCGGCGACGGTTGCGACGACGACGCCCCGTGGACGCCTCGATCGTAGACGCCGTCCGGCGTTCGTGGCGTGTCCGTGGATCTCTGCATGGTTGTGTAGGAGTTTTGCGGTGCAAAGCGAAATCTACGACAGCTCCCCCTACCCGGCGCGCCAAATGTCGGTGTGTGAGCACACCTCCAAATGGGGGCTCGTCAAGGCTCCCTTCGGATAGGATCGGGGAAGGTCGGATTTACTTTAGCTAGCTCGGAAGATTAAACGAGCGAAGAACACGGAGGATTTATCTAGGTTCGGGCCGCAAGTGATGCGTAATACCCTACGTCCCGCTTCGTGTATTTGTTGTTGTCTATCTCTTACAAGAGAGCACCCCCTCCTTTTATAGAGCAAGGATGGGAGTACTGTACAAGTACCGGGGGTACCCGGACGCTCCGTGGGGGTCCGGTCCTTCCTTGGGAAAGCGCGACCGGATCCCGACAGGATCTGCTATAATCTTCTTCGCCGGATTTGGACTCCAAGCATCTTCTCTCCCATTGGTTCCGGGTGCTCCTAGCCCTGTAGCAGCGTGGCTTCCCGAGACGCGGCGCATGGGGAAGGCGCGCGCACGTCCCGTCGGGCAGCAACCGTCGCCGTAGGCACTTGAGTGCCGCATTAACTCCGGGTTGTTGGGGCGCCGGAGGAAGCTACCGGGAAGCTTCCTCCCCTTGACGCTCCCACTCCTCCGGCTTCGTAGGCTTCGTGGGCTCCCTCGCTCCGCGATCGCCGCCTTCATTCGTGGGCCGAAAGCGGCCCACGCGCGGTTAGGGGACCCCCAATCCCCTACACCGACAGCCCTTTTAGGAAGCCGGTTTGGTCGGAGTGGATGAGTCTAGGGAGCAGCAGTTGAAACCCGTTAGTCAAGCATTTGGTAATCAATTTTGGCATGGTGTTTTGCAGCGAGATGGGCCGGAAGTCTTTTGGGTGTGTTGCTGTTTTGATTTTTGGGATTAGGACCATAACAACTCGTTGATGCCTATGAGATCCACCTTGCCATGGTGAAAGTCGTTGAAAAAATTGACAATGTCGTCACACAACAACATCCGGTTCGCTTGGAAAATTTTTGGTCCAAATCCGTTGGGGCCTAGGGCGCTGTCCACTTGCCTAGGTCACGGAAGAAGTTCGAAGCACAGCATTCTTTTCCTTTGTGATCATAAATCGGGTTGTCGAGGCTATCGTGGAGGAGGCGAATTGAGTTCTTGCTTATGCGGATGGAAGCACACTTGTGGTGGAGTTTGGTGTTCTCGTCCCTGAGTATGCATCACCCGACCTTCCCCCATTGGCACCGGTAGTTCGCCAGCATGACGGACCGACGCCGGCCAAATTCTCGGACAAGCCGGCGGAGGGTGAATTCCGGGTGAGTTAGAGGGCGTAATTCCTCAATGGAGTTCATCATCTTTGTGACCAAGTTGCAGTTTCTAAGGATTTCGTCGGGTGGCCGGAGTTGTTTTGACTAGGCCTTTAGGTCAGCCCTGGACCTTTTTAAGAAGAGAGTGAGCCGTTTTAGTGGCGGGCAATGAGCTTGGGGGACACGATGCTAGACCAAGTGTGGTGTACCATGTCTTTGAAGGAAGGGTGGCGGATCCGGTGGTTGTTGCAGCGAAAGGTTGAGGGTCCGGGAATGGAGGTGGTAGCGGTTAGGAGAAGCGGGGAGTAATTGGAGATGGACGAGTCCCAACTAGAAGCGAAGGTGTTCGGGAGGGCGGTGCCCCAAGAATTGTTGATTAGGGAGCGATCTAGCCGGGCGAGAACAAGCTCTCGTTGGCGATTAGACCTGGTGAAGCGGTGACCCGAGGGGTGCAAGTCCTAAAGAGCGAGGTGCCGAATGGCGTTGATGAAGTGGGTGGTTGTCGACATGTCAAAGTTAGCATTATATCGCTCATCGGGCGCACGGATAAGGTTGAAATCGCCCAACGGCGCCCGATGGAGTTGGGCATTAATGGCGGGGGCAACATGGTTTAGTAGCTCCGAGATGAACGCGGCTTTGTCGGCGGGGACGCAAGGTCCGTAGACATTGGTGATCCGAACAAGAAGGTTGGAGCTTTTGAGGGCCAACCAGGCAATGATGGAGTGCTGCGTTTCTAGAGTTCGCTCGCACACGAGCATTGCTAAGTCTAGGCGGTGATCGAGGCCGACCGAGGCTCCCATGGACGGATGGTGGCAGCAGCTTCGGGCATGGCTCCCAGGGAGGAAGGTGAAGGGTTTTCCCGTATCGGGGAGTTGGAGCTTGGATTCCTGCAAGCAAATGATCGAGGGCACAGTGCTGGCCATGCCGGCTTCACTTCATCACATTTTCTAGAGTCATTTAGGCCTTGAACATTCCACGAGGCGATTACAAGAGTTTTATTCCATCTATCTATTGTCAAGGTCCGGACGCGAAACAAGCAGCCTAAGCGAGAAAGATGGACAACAGTAGGAGGGGTGACCAGTGGCGGTTGTTGGAGTGGTGCCGGTTGAGTACGACAGGTAGCTCTCGCCCGTGCACGCCGGTTGAGAACGACGGCGCCGGGATTACTCCAATTGTGCTCCATTAATCCATTGGCTCCACTGCGGGGTGGCAACCAGGTGGTTGTCCATTGCCTTCATGTCGTCATCGGTGAGGCCGCAGCCCCGGCCTAGCACCTTGAGGTCTCCCAGGCTCCAGGAGGGCGCGCGGCATCCCGGCGCCGACGGTTGTGGGTAGAGTTGCCAAGGCGGAGGCGGT
This sequence comes from Chloris gayana, assembly GCA_031894775.1. Taxonomy (NCBI): domain Eukaryota; kingdom Viridiplantae; phylum Streptophyta; class Magnoliopsida; order Poales; family Poaceae; genus Chloris; species Chloris gayana. The sequence goes on along the minus strand of JAUNZO010004812.1, from coordinate 319,513 downwards.
GCCCATGTCCCCTGTGCGCCTCGATGATGGTGTCAAGATGCGTGCGGTGGCGTGTGGCTTTTTGGTCCACTGTTTCCTTGGTGGCCAGCTCGGTACACACGAGTCGAAGGCAGCGCCTCCGTCCCGCATAAGCAATAAACGTCTCCCCGGCTCGAGGTCCGTCGGTGTAACCATGCTTGGCGCAGTGGATGATGAGGCCAGGTGCCTATGCAGAAGCAGATCCGGTTCGGCGAGTGGAGCTCCGTGTATGGCATGAAGGTTGGAGGCTGTGAGTCAAACTAGTGTGACGAGAACAATTCCATGTTGAAGAGTGCCTACGGGAAGGGGCAGTTGTCCTTGTTCTTTCCCGACGAGGCATGACAGGGAGGTGGGGAAACACTCGGTGCGCCCCTGCTCGGAGAGCAGAGGCTCGATGCACCGCCCGTCGCAGATGGCTGACATGGTCTCCAAAGGGACCTCACAGCTTGCTGGTGGCTCACCGCCGACGAGGGTGTCGACGGTGAGGGTGAGGCGGTTCGTGGCACGAACTTGAGCTAGTCCGTGATGAGGCCGAGGGACCCGGTGCAGAGGTTGATGACGAAGAAGCCACAGTCCGGGGGAGGTGTTCCTTGAATGGTTGGATCGGCACCTTGAACATGCTTGTGTCGTCGTTCGTGAAGCGGGCGCAGACGGAGTAGAAGTCGGGGCCCAAGTTTACATCAATATATACAGGCTCTTCCAGCTCGGGGAGCGCGGTGGCCACCAGCATCACGCGCTTCCAACCCTTGGCGCCGATGGGGGCCAGGAGGACATCCTGCATGGATTGGGCGCGACCTCGCGAGTGGAAAGGGGTCCGACCGGCATCCATCTTGCGGTGCACAGAGGAGGAGCCCACGTTGGCCCCGGACCCACCGATGTCCGTCATGGTGATGTCGCTCGCGAGCGGGTGTTCTACTGCGCCAAGGTTGTCCAGCACCGGAGAGCCGGAGAGGTCATCGCAATCATCGTCATCATCCTCAAAGGAGCTTGAGCTAGAGTCGTCGTCGTCGAGCGCACCGATGTGAACGATGTTCACCCTTGATGAGGACATCACTCCTTTGGTTACACACAACGCTCCTCCGGTTACTATGGATGGTCCAATCACTAGAGCTCGTGCACGACAATTGAATTTAGAGGTGAGCTCGTTCCTAAGTTTGTCTTTATATGTTAATCTTGAGAATAGTATGCTACCTAATGAATTAATTGTGATTAGGAACATTGGAGAGGACCATGGGGGAGGTGGAGAAGGGCTAGGAGTCGGACATGACCAGCAAAGACGTCCAAGTCAAGATGGAGGACCAATTCAAGTCGGGATCAAGTCAGATTCGGAGTCCAGAAACAACCAACAGTAAAACGGTAGCCCAGGTCGCATACGAGCTCGGTTTTGGACGTTCTTTATATGGATGGAAAGATAATTTGATAACCTTTCCAATGGCACCGGTTTCATGTCAAAATTCATCCGGAGTCCTCGGGAATCATCGAAACAAGTTAACGTCCAGAATCTGTCTCGGTGTTGCGCCACCGTTTTTGGCCTTTGGGCCTTGTATCCAGTATGAACCCATTAGGGGTGCGTCCAGGGGTCTTGCCACGACCCTAGAGCCTTTATAAACAGTAGCCGCCGCACCATTAGGGTTCGGGTTTTGCTTAGATTATTTCTGTCAAGAACAGTTTCGCCGATTCATCGGTTTGTGAGACCCCAACTTGTGAGTTTAATCATATATCTGCAAATTGTATTGCATTCTCTTGTGTTCTTGCTTGTGTTCTTCGTTTCGCAGGCAAGGATTAGCCTTCTGGGTGAGGTCAATCGTGCTTGCACGGTTGATAACCTTAGGAGACGTGGTGCTGCGATTGCGGGGTTTCGGATCGTGTTGTTCGGAAGCCGGATCGAATTGTGTCAAGTCTCCACCAAAACGAGAGTTCACTGAACCTTTCGGAAGATCGGCCACCCTTGTTAACATCAAGTGGTAATCAGAGCTCAAGGTGCACCGTCAGGTTCAATCTATCATAGTTAGTTTTATATCGCATTAATCCTATCATCCACGAAAAAGCCAAAAAAAAAATTTTTAGCGATTAGGTTTGTTTTCCCCCTATCCAAGACATTGTTTAGCCTCTGCACAATTTGTTTTCAGAGTCCGTAGTGTTGAGTTTGTGTCCTAGTCGTGTTTTGTTGCTGGTGTTAGTTCGCGTTTTGATTCGGTTTGTGTTTTGATTCCGCTGCATCTCACCATTACAACCCTAGCCGCCGCCACCACAATTCCGCCACCCTTTTGATCCGACTCATCCCCACTCCACTGTCTCTTCATCCCTTTTGATCAACCTTGATCGTGTTTAAACCACCCACCATACCAACAATTCCGCCGCTAGAAGAAAACCCCACCCGATTCCATCTCCAATTCGATTTCCCACCCACCCGAAACCCTATCTTGACCTACCTTCGGTAAAACAGGCATAACTTTTAGCTCGTTGCTCCGATTGGGCTGAAATTTTTACAGTAGATTCTTGACTCAAATTGGCCTGAGACACACGGTTCCTTGAACGGTGTGACCTCCGAAAAAATTTATAAAAATTCCAGAAAAAATAGGGAAGACCACGAAAAAGGCCTCTCGAAGTTGAAAATTGCGCGTTCGGTGAGACTTGAGAATTTCCCGACGCTTCGTTTTACCTCTGTTTGAGTTGAAACTTCTTGTGGTTTCCCCCTTTGTGTTCATCTACCAGAGAAAAATAGCAAAAAAAAAAAAAAAAATCAGATCAAAAAAAAAAATTTTGTTTTCCACCTACTGAAAAATCTAAGTCTGGATTGCTGTTTCGTCACTCGCTTCGTTGTTGCTGAGTTTGCCTTTGTTCTATCTGCACAACTGTTTCTGAAAACGAGTTAAGCCAGCAACTAGGACCAGTGCTTTGGACATTTACTCAGTGCTACTCTCTGTTATTAAATTGTGTTCCACTGACCAATATTTTGACCTTCCAAGCTACACATACCTCCTTCTGAACAACACAGGTTTCTACCTCGCAATCGCCGGATCACATCTTTCGGGTATCCTTTGTTTGCTTAGTAGAACCTTGTAAGAGCTTGAGTAGGGTCATCCTTTTGCTACGAGAGAGTTGTCCTTACCACTATCCACTTCCACAGTAGTTGATAGGGATAACCTTGCTTTCACTTGTGCTTTCTTGTGTTGTCTTTTACCATGTCAACGAGAGGACGCAGAGAACGGCTCCCCAAGGATCTCGATGAGTGTGTGAGCCACGCACAACTCCACGATGTAATCAAGAAGGCCAAGGAGGAGCTGATAGAGGCCGCGACGAAGGCCATCAATGATACATTCATCAGCCTCAACATCGGCCACCAGATTGAGGCGAGTAAACGAGACGGGTTTCCACACTAACCGACACGGTTACAGCGTTGGATACACGTTTGACTGAGCGTGAACAGGCGGATGATAGTACTGTTGACGGCGCACCGGAGATCGCCGTCAATGACCGGCAGGCTCGAGAAGCTCATTTTCGACACCGCTTTCGACGCAACACTACCGGCATGGGTGGTAACCAAGGTAACCAGCACCAGCACCGTCGCCAAGGTAACAATGATCGTACTCCTGATGACCCTTATGCTAAGATTAAGTTGACAATACCATCCTTTTCGGGTCGTTATGATGTTGAGGGTTACCTTGATTGGGAGATGACGGTAGAACAGAAATTTAGCGCCCATCTTGTTCCCGAGCAACATAGAGTTCGACAAGCTACTAGTGAGTTTAAGGATTTTGCTATCATTTGGTGGAATGTGCTTGCTATTAGTGGTACTGTGCCCGATACTTGGGAGGAACTTAAGGTAGCCATGCGTGATCGCTTTGTACCTCCTTCTTACCATAGAGACTTACGTGCTAAATTGATGCGTCTAGATCAAGGTGACATGTCGGTGCAGGATTACTATGGGGAACTTCGGAAGGGTCCGATGCGCTGTGGTATAGTTGAGGGTCCTGAGGATGCTATGTGTCGGTTCTATGCGAGGTTAAAGCGTCAAATCCAGGACATTGTAGACTATAAGACTTTCCATAACATTGATCAATTGTTCCAGTTTGCTATGTTAGCGAGAGAAAGAATTGCAGGGACGTGAGCTTTCCCAACCGGTGAACAGGTACAGCGGGCGTGCTCCTTTTCAACCGCGTGTTTCATCATCTTCGGGGCTGCCCAAACCGCCGCCTGTCCGGTCCACACGTCCGGGGTCTACTGCACCACCACCTTCTACTAACCGTCTTCCTGCAGATTCAGCTAAGACACACTTGCAGGTACCAGCAGCGAGCGCCTCCTCGGTCGCCTCGACGGGGCGCTCTTCTACCATTCAGTGCCACCGCTGCCATGGATTGGGTCATGTGCAGAAGGATTGCCCAAGTCAGCGGGCATATGTGGCCACCGACGACGGAGGATACATGAGCACCTCCGATGTTGAGGATGCTGATGTCGGTACGGACGGTGACGAGGGCCAGATCCTTGATAGTGGTGTCACCTTGCCCTACAGGAGCATCATTGTCCAGCGAGTCCTCAGCACACAGGTACAACAACATGATAAATTTCAGCGTCATAATTTGTTTCAGATTTTCTTCGTCATCAAGAACCGGCGCGCCCGTGTCATCATTGATGGAGGAAGCTGCAATAACTTGGTGAGCGCTGAATTGGTGAAGAAGCTTGATCTGCCTACACGTCCACATCCACATCCTTACCATATTCAGTGGTTAAATGATTCCGGCAAAGCTAAGGTGATACAAACTTGCAGAGTTTCTTTTTCTATTGGGTCATATGCTGATTCTGTTGATTGTGATGTGGTACCTATGCAAGCTTGTTCACTTTTATTGGGCCGTCCTTGGGAATATGATAATGATGCTATACACCATGGTAGAAGTAATAAATATACCTTCATGCATAAAGGCAAGAAATTTACTTTGCTACCTTTAACACCTACTGAAATTGTAGATGCGGATAGGGAAAGAGCTGCACTTGATAATGCTTCTAAAACTGCACATGCTGAACCCTCTAATAAAATTGATATGGATTCATCTAGTCCTCAGACCGAGGGGATTAAATTGACGGGTCGTGTTATGCTTGCTACAAAGACCGACCTTGCTGAGATTTCTAGTCATGATAACTGCTATGCTTTGATATGCACACCGGTTTTGTTTTCACATGATGTCGTCCCTAGTATGTTGCCTCCTGCTGTCACTAACCTTTTGCAGGACTATGAGGACGTATTTCCAGCTGAGATTCCACCGGGATTGCCACCTTTGAGAGGCATTGAGCATCAAATTGATTTGATTCCGGGTGCTACATTGCCCAACCGTGCTGCTTATAGGACCAACCCGGAGGAGACTAAGGAAATTCAAAGGCAAGTCCAAGACCTTTTGGACCGTGGGTATGTACGTGAAAGTCTTAGTCCTTGTGCTGTTCCTGTGCTTTTGGTTCCTAAGAAAGATGGTACTTGGCGTATGTGTGTTGATTGTAGAGCCATTAATAACATTACTATACGTTATCGTCATCCTATTCCTAGGCTAGACGACATGCTTGATGAGTTATGTGGTTCTATAATTTTCTCTAAGATTGACTTGCGTAGTGGTTACCACCAAATTAGAATGAAACTTGGAGATGAATGGAAAACTGCTTTCAAAACCAAATTCGGGCTGTATGAGTGGTTAGTCATGCCTTTTGGATTAACTAATGCACCTAGTACTTTCATGCGTTTGATGAATGAGGTTTTAAGAGCTTTCATTGGTAAATTTGTGGTGGTTTACTTTAATGATATAATGATTTATAGCAAGTCAATGGCTGCACATTTGAATCATTTGCGTGCTGTTTTTAATGCCTTACGTGATGCACGTTTGTTTGGTAACCTTGAGAAGTGCACCTTTTGCACGGATCGAGTCTCTTTTCTTGGCTATGTTGTTACTCCACAGGGCATTGAGGTGGATGAGGCGAAAATTGAAGCCATAAAGAGTTGGCCGGTACCCCGGACTATCACACAGGTACGGAGTTTTCTTGGTCTTGCAGGTTTTTACCGCCGCTTCGTCAAGGATTTCAGCACCATTGCTGTTCCTCTTCATGAGTTGACGAAGAAGGGAGTGGAGTTTGTTTGGGGAGCCGCACATGAGGAGTCCTTTGCTGCTTTGAAGGACAAGCTTACCCATGCACCACTGCTGCAACTTCCTGATTTTGGTAAGACTTTTGAGCTAGAATGTGATGCTAGTGGTGTTGGCATTGGTGGTGTTTTGAAACAAGATGGTAAACCTGTTGCTTACTTTAGTGAAAAATTGCATGGGCCTGCTTTGAATTACTCTACGTATGATAAAGAATTGTATGCACTTGTACGTTCTTTACAGACATGGCGTCATTATTTGTTGCCTAAGGAGTTTGTTATTCATTCTGATCATGAATCACTAATGTACATTCGTTCGCAAAGTAATTTGAACCGTCGACATGCTAAATGGGTTGAATTTATTGAGTCTTTTCCTTATGTTATAAAACACATGAAAGGAAAGGAAAATGTGATTGCTGATGCTTTGTCTAGACGTTATACCTTGTTGTCCCAACTTGATTGCAAAATTTTTGGACTTGAAACAATAAAAGAACAATATGCTCATGATGCTGCTTTTAAAGATATTTTGATGCATTGTAAAGAGGGCCACACGTGGAACAAATTTGTGATTAATGATGGATTCTTGTTTAGAGCTAACCGCCTATGCATTCCAGCTGGTTCCGTTCGTCTTTTGTTGTTACAGGAGGCGCATGGAGGAGGATTGATGGGCCACTTTGGCGCTAAAAAGACGGAGGATGTCTTGGCCACACACTTCTTTTGGCCACAGATGAGAAGAGATGTGGAGCGGTATGTGGCTCGCTGCACCACATGTCAAAAAGCTAAATCTCGATTGAATCCACATGGTTTGTACATGCCTTTACCTGTACCTTCTATTCCTTGGGCGGATATTTCTATGGACTTTGTTTTGGGATTGCCTAGGACTAAGAGGGGGAGAGATAGCATATTTGTGGTTGTGGATCGTTTTTCTAAGATGGCTCATTTTATACCATGTCATAAGAGTGATGATGCTGTTCATATTGCTAACCTCTTTTTCCAAGAGATAGTTCGTTTGCATGGTATGCCTTCTACTATTGTTTCAGATCGTGATGCTAAGTTTTTGAGTCACTTTTGGCGTACTCTATGGAACAAGCTTGGGACAAAGCTATTGTTTTCTACCACCTGTCACCCTCAAACCGATGGACAAACTGAGGTGGTGAACCGTACATTGGGCACTATGTTGCGGGTTGTGTTGAAAAAGAATTTGAAGATGTGGGATGAATGTTTGCCTCATGTGGAGTTTGCATATAACAGGACTATTCACTCCACCACCAAGGTAAGTCCTTTTCAGGTAGTGTATGGTTTCAACCCTCGCGCTCCTATTGATATTCTTCCTTTGCCTACTACTGAGAGGATTCATAGTGATGCTAAGGAACGTGCTGATTTTATTTTGAAATTGCATGAAACAACTAAGCACAACATTGAAAAGATGAATGAAAAATATAAAATTGCTGGTAGCAAAGGGAGAAAGGCACTTAAACTTGAGGTTGGTGATTTAGTGTGGTTACACTTACGAAAAGATAGATTCCCTGATTTGAGAAAGTCTAAATTGATGCCTAGAGCTGATGGTCCTTTTAAGATAATTGAGAAGATAAATGATAATGCATATAAACTTGAGCTGCCTCCTGCGTTTGGGGTTAGTCCCACTTTTAACATTTCAGATTTGCGGCCATATTTGGGAGAAGAAGATGAGCTAGAGTCGAGGACGACTCCGATTCAAGAGGGGAGGATGATGAGGACATCACTCCTTTGGATACACACAACGCTCCTCCGGTTACTATGGATGGTCCAATCACTAGAGCTCGTGCACGACAATTGAATTTAGAGGTGAGCTCGTTCCTAAGTTTGTCTTTATATGTTAATCTTGAGAATAGTATGCTACCTAATGAATTAATTGTGATTAGGAACATTGGAGAGGACCATGGGGGAGGTGGAGAAGGGCTAGGAGTCGGACATGACCAGCAAAGACGTCCAAGTCAAGATGGAGGACCAATTCAAGTCGGGATCAAGTCAGATTCGGAGTCCAGAAACAACCAACAGTAAAACGGTAGCCCAGGTCGCATACGAGCTCGGTTTTGGACGTTCTTTATATGGATGGAAAGATAATTTGATAACCTTTCCAATGGCACCGGTTTCATGTCAAAATTCATCCGGAGTCCTCGGGAATCATCGAAACAAGTTAACGTCCAGAATCTGTCTCGGTGTTGCGCCACCGTTTTTGGCCTTTGGGCCTTGTATCCAGTATGAACCCATTAGGGGTGCGTCCAGGGGTCTTGCCACGACCCTAGAGCCTTTATAAACAGTAGCCGCCGCACCATTAGGGTTCGGGTTTTGCTTAGATTATTTCTGTCAAGAACAGTTTCGCCGATTCATCGGTTTGTGAGACCCCAACTTGTGAGTTTAATCATATATCTGCAAATTGTGTTGCATTCTCTTGTGTTCTTGCTTGTGTTCTTCGTTTCGCAGGCAAGGATTAGCCTTCTGGGTGAGGTCAATCGTGCTTGCACGGTTGATAACCTTAGGAGACGTGGTGCTGCGATTGCGGGGTTTCGGATCGTGTTGTTCGGAAGCCGGATCGAATTGTGTCAAGTCTCCACCAAAACGAGAGTTCACTGAACCTTTCGGAAGATCGGCCACCCTTGTTAACATCAACCCTCCCCACCGAGCCAGTCCTATTGTGGTTCTTGTAATTCATGGTTAGGGGCACGTCCATCACGTTCTCCACCTTAAGCGTGATATGACCACCAAGTAGTTTGTGCCAGTGATGCAGACGAGATCGAGGAAGTGGGGGATGGCTATCGAGCCGGTCGAGTGGACGATATGGGGCCGCACCGAGTGCTCCAGCGGGTAGTCCGTGATCACCAGCGTGACGAAGGCCTCATGGTCGAAGTTGAAGCAATTGTTTGAGTCGGTGTGGCGCTCAATCACGATGGTATGCTCTTGCTCATGAAGGGGGCCCCATTGTAGGACGCCGTCGAGGTCGGCGGCCGAGTCGAAGATCAGCAGCTGTGAGGCTCACGAGGATGGGACAATGCTGACTCGAAGACAGCGGTGATCCCGGAGCAGAGCATCGCCAACGGCGAATGCGGGGTTGATGGCTGGTGGGTCGACGTAGGCGAAGGCGAGGTGGTTGTAGCGGGGAGATGCACCGGTGGCATGTAGACGTCCAAATGTCCCAGGCGGACAGGCTCTTCCAGGTCCACCGCGTTAGGCGCTGCGTTGGAAGGGGCAGAGGAGTTAGACGGTGTTATGTCGGAGCTGGGGTCGTCGGTCTCCGTGGGCGAGCTGTCGCCCCGAGCTGTGGTCGTCGGAGCTTGATTGGTTGTTGCCACTAGACCCCACTTCGGTGGAGTGGCTAAAGCCCGCACCCACGTTCATGGATGTGTCGGTGTCGTGCGTGGCCGTCAGCGCAGGGTGCTGAGCAGGGTCGATCAGCTCGCCCAAGGGGATTGCCACCGACGTGGATGACTGCCCAGAAGAGGCCTTGGGGCGGCTCCGAGCGCGGGCGGTCTTGGAGTTGGATCCACCGCTGCTATCAGAGTCCCCAGCGTAGGGACGAGTGGTGCTTTGGGGTCGTCCGTCGTCGTGCTGGAAGGCCTCGGCCTCTTGACCGGCCAGACAGCCGAGCCTCGGTCCATCTTGGTGAGGCGGAGGTCTCGAGGCTCTCCGCGGCTGCACGCCGGGCAGACGCGCTCGATGTGCCCGACGTCGCTGCACCACCGGCAACGGATGGGGTCACGACGGAAGGAATTTGGAGGAAAAACGTGGTGCACGCAGCTCTTGATGGTGGACGAGCGTGCGCTCGTGCTGCTTTTGAATATATATTTGAACAATCACAGTCTTTGAAGTTAATACAACAAAATGAGTTATCACATGAATATATAGTTTTATGAATTGTATTTTTTACTTTTTCTGGATTGTACTAGCAGTGAAAATCTATCATTTCATAAGTGACAATGAATTGTTACATGAATGTAAATCAAGTGCTCCAGTAATTTTCAAAAAAAATTTACCAATTTTTGGCATTGTTGCATTTCTATCTTGGTTACACACACATAGTCTCCCAATTAGTGATGTGCTAACCGTAAAAATGATTAGGGATAAAACGAAATTAACCTCAAACTAACTAAACAAAATAAGGCAAAATAAGGATCTAACTACTTGGAGAGAACAACTGCTTACTGGACAGTCCTCCAACTTGACAGGGCAGCTAAAGAACACGCAAACTAGTACAAGATCTACCCAAAAACCAATCAAATGAGTTCCAAATTGAACACCAAAGCACCGGAAGATCAATGCAACAATCCTGAACACCTTCCAACCGAGAAAAAGAAAAACAGTATTTCCTTCCTTGCAGTTATTTCTTTTAACTGGTATTGTTGTCTAGGAATGTACAACTCTATTTAATTTGATGTACACAGGGACTAGACTTTCAACTGCAATGTGCAATATCAAATGGGCCCACCAGAAATCCACCTTTCAAACATCACAAAGCATTGCCTTGGCATGTATTCTGGAGCAGTATGTCCGCCACCCTACGCAAACCAATATATGCAGCATTATTGTCTCTCGTTACTATCTTCTTGGTAGTTCACAGTATCATGCAGAAGTGCATGAGGAACACAGAATGGATAATTGGAAGATAACGATTTCCAAAATTCTTACCTTTACAGTTGCGAATGTGAGGTTATTAGAGTATGACTTTGTAAATCTGCAGCAAGCATATCTATTATCAGACTATCTATGGCGAGGGAGTTCCTTCAAAGGTCACAAAAAATGTCCTAATAGGTGACAAATTACTTGGTGCTCAAATTACTCTTAAGGTGTAGGGAAAAATGATTTCATCAATATCAAAAAAAAAAGATTATGGCTTGATGTTCACGTCATAGTGTGAATAAATAAGATGTCCTTGTTCAGAAGTGTTTCTTGATCAAATATGTATTTAACCTGCAACTCTTTTTCTGATAGGAAAGAGGAGGGGGTACGCCCCTATTGATAAGTAAAACTGAGTTTGTACTCACCCTGCAACTTGCCCGTCGACATACCATGGTCTCCACTCATCGATGACAGAGAAACCTAAAGACTTGATCCATGCTTGTGTGCCGATAAAAGGTATAACCATGTCATGATCACCACTGTAAACTAGACTTCTATAGCCTTTAGTGGTTACATCCAGATGGTATTTTACCGTACTTCGGATTTCGGCAGTGTAGGGTATACCATAGTTGCATCTTACCCAAGAAGGAACAGTTCCCTGCAACGGGCAGTATAATGAAATTGGTTTATCATTCAAAAAGCCACTGGAGAACAAGCTGCATATAATGGTTTTACTGCAAACGAGCTCTGGTACATTGAAACATAGCCTCTGGCATGAGCATTGTAAACTTTTAAGCAAGTAGGAACAAGAGGCTTGGCTGCGTCAGTTCAAACGGGCATACCTTATGAATTCCAAGAGCCTCTCTTACACTTCCATTGTTTGCCCAGGTACTGGACATCAGGTATCTTGCCGTCTGCCAAGAACAAGAACGGAGTAATTGTTTCCAAAAAGTCAGAGGAGATCACTTCGTTGTCCAAAAGGCAAAAGGTAGTACTGAAGACAAAAGAAAAGGAAGGGAACGTAGAACATTTGGTCACTAACTCTGCACTGCAACGAAATATCAGACAAGTGAAGCTCTGCATCTGAGGTGTATTCCTGGAGTTGGAGCATCTCCCGCACACTTGAATTTAGCTTGAGCGTCGGTTTGTAAGGATAAGGACTCGCAAAAGCGCAGAGGGGCTCCAAAATCTGATTTGGGCATATGCCCTTGACACACTTTAAAACGAAACCATTTGTCAATAAGAAATAAGCAGTATCTATGGAGAAGTGTAGAGTGTAGACAAGTCATGATTTAGAAAAAAAGGGAATTGGACAGGGTTCATATATATGCCTCATCTATATCGGCGAGGCTGTTTGCACATTCAACGCTTTGGTAGCTGTTATCCCCGAAACTGCAGCTCTTCTTGTACGCCTGAAGTAGCAAGAAGGGATTATATACAGAGGGAAGAACAGAGATTCATTTGGTTCCACAATTACTCATTGACTGATCCTCAGAAAATTAAACGCTATGCAGTTTAGGCTAGAGCTGCTTATATTTAAGATATACTTTGAGATCATGCAAGGACTCAATTTGCAGGATCAACTTATTTTTAAGATACACGACGAAACCTCATTAGAATACTAGGACATTAGCTGTTTCATAATGTCTACTCTTACCTCAAACATTTCGTCTGATATGAGACCCATGCCATGAGCAAATGGAATTTTCGATGGTTGATCAAAGTTTGAATCTGTGACAGGATTACCTACGATGTAGCCCTGAACAAGAACATTGTCAAAACTTCAAGTTGAGAGTTATAGTGATAAGATTTTGGGGGTAGAATTCTCAAACCTTTAGATTGAGAGCTGGTTCAGTACCAACTTCTATACCTGAGGAAAGCATGTTTTCAGCATCAAGTTCCTTTCAAACAAAAATGTGTAGGAAGGAAAAATACTTGAGCAGCATTAATAATAATAATAATGACAATAATAATAATAATAGAAGCCAAAAGCACGAGAAGTGACCTCCGGCAATCTGTGAGGCTACAGTTGGCACAATAATACCAGAGTACGAATCACCAGCAATGTAAAGAGGATTTGTCACGAACTCTGGGTGCGTATTGAACCACTACAAATTAATCACATTTTATTTTAGCATTCTCGAAGAATAATTCAAATCCTAATTCATATAGCAAGAGAGTGAGACTATTGCTACCTTCCTGAGGAAAATAAGAATTTGGGTGACCGCTTTGGTGTCGCTTGATCTGAACCCTTGCTCCGTGTCGGAATATGAAAACCCAGCACCAACAGGAGAATCAAGAAAAATGATACTGCTCACCTGCGCGACAGCAAAGGACAAATAAACGAGAAGCCACGTTTTTTTCATGGAGGACAGGGAAGACATGCAAAGTACGAACCTTTGTCCATGAATCTGGTCTGTACACCAGCTTAGGCAAACCACCAGCGTCGTTAAGGTCGAAACTGAGAGGGCCTGAAAACAATTTAACAAATTGTTAGGTCTATAATGAATGAGTACGGTAATGTTCTGTTCCTCCTTTTTCGAATGGAACAAAATTATAAGCCGAATCCCTCCAAAAAAAAAATTATAAGCCGAATAAACAAGTGCAAGGGACCCACAAGGCCACAACGAAGGATATTGGTATCTTACCGTTAGAGAGAGAGAGAGAGAATTTGATCGAGCTGATCTTCAAACAATTTATTTGTTGCAAGAATAAGAATGAAAAGAAGGGTATAGTTCGATTGATTAGCAGGAATTATTAGTTGAATAAGCATATATACCAATCTCATAGGCAAGGCCGGTGAGGACGGAGCATCCCGGGCCACCAGTGAGCCAGAGCATGATAGGGTCGTCGGCAGGGCTGCGCTCGGAGCGAACGAAGTAGTAGAAGAGGCGGACTCCATTGCTCTCGTCCACCTCCACATACCTGCATATACGTTTGTTAGTAATCAATTCTCAAACGGATTCCTCGTAATCCTATTCGTACCGAACTAACTAGTTGGGTTACCCTGTTTGGAGATGGAAGGGGAGGGGTCCATCGAATCCAGGGAGATTGGTGATGACCCTGCTGCTGCTGCTTTTGTCGATTATGCGAGAGGAGGAAGAAGAGGACGATGATAAGCAGCAGAGGATGATGAACATCCAGCACCAGACTTCTCGCGAACTTGGCCCAGGCGGTGCCATTGTGGCCGATCTGGAGACGATGCCAACTGGTGCAGGTCGAATACGCCGGGGTTCCAGCTTTATATTGTTTTCCTGTGTTTGTTTCGTCTTTCTTTTGTTTTGTCCATCTCTGCGCTTGCGTGTGTTGCTTAGCTTGCCGAGCTACGTCCATGAACATGGCACATTGGCACTCCTTTTATAGTCTTATTATCTGATGTTCTGTTTACAGCTTCTGCTGCTGTTTTTTTTCTTTATGAATAAACTGCTCCTGCTGCGGTTGATGGTACTATTATCTAAATCGCATGCGTTTCTGCCAGTTCAGTGTTATTCTCCTCCAAATCTGCTAGCGTCAGCGCGCTTCCCTTCTCGATGCCAATTGGTAGAGTTATTACGGTTGGCTTGCACCGCGTACTAGCTGAGATGATAACATTGACTACAGATGTGCCACAACACAACGGTTTACAATAGTTGATACCAATCGCCATCAGCCATATCTGAGTTTTCTACTCGTCTATTTATCGGCTGATTAATGAATAAGTTGAGCTAGTGTCTAATTTCGATCGGATCCCACACGGTAATATTCATGGTACCGTGACTAGGTACGTTATGTCGCATCAGATGTTAAGCAAATGTTCAAACAATTCAAGGTGGACAGGATTAGAGCATGAATAGCGTTGGTTCGGCCATCAAACGGTGTAGAAATCGAATGCTAGTGTGCGTGGTTCCTGATATGGAGAATAGTAAAGCATCTTTAGAAGATTCTAAAATTTTGATCACAAAAATTTTAGAGCTTTGCTTTTATCTATCGTAATTTTTTTCTCCTAAAATCAGTTCAATTTTTGAAACATACAAATTGAACTGCTGGAACAATGACAAAAATACTAGTGGAACAAACAGGACACACAACTCGAACGATCATGACTTAAACTAGTCCATTGTTATGCAATACTAGAACAATCATGTATTAAACGAAGCCATTGCTCTAGTAATGTATTTTCATTGTTTCAACAGTAGAATTTTATTGTTTCAAAAGGTTAATTTAAGTGTTCCAAAATTTCAACAGATTTTGGAAAGAAAATACGTTGATAGATAAACAGTAAACTACCGGATAACTAGCTAGTTACGCCGATTCAAACATGGCAAGTCAAACTGCTAAAATCAAACGCACTTACCTGACGAATCAGTGTATTCCCTCGCCAAGACTAGAGCCCTGAAACGATGGCGAAGACGTAAATTCGCCGAGAACTGGAGCTCCTGTTTGTGGTGATACTCCCTCCGTCCAAAAATGTAAGGATTTGTTGACTTCGGACTTCACGTTTGACCGTTCGTCTTATTCAAAATATTTACGTAAATTCAAAAATAAGGAAGTTATACTTAAAATATGTCTAGGAATAAATTAAATCATAATAAAATAAATAATTTTTTTGAAATTTTTTTGAATAAGACGAGTGGTCAAACATGATATCTAAAAGTCAACAAATCCTTACATTTTTGGACAGAGGTAGTAGTACTATTATCTAAATCGCATGCGTTTCAGCCAGTTCAGTTTTATTCTCGTCAAGATTAGCCTCACAAATTAAAAAGTATGGAGCCTTTCTGTGTTGCTAGCTTAGGTCAAGCAGGAGATGAAGCACGTTCCATTAAGAAAGAAAGAAAAAAAATCATATGTAACCCTCAAAATCTGCTAGCGTCAGCGCGTTTCCCTTGTCCATGCCATCTAGTTGGAAGAGTTACGGTTAGCTGGCACCGGGCTCTCGCCGAGACGATAACATTGATTATACACACGTGCCATAACACAACGGTTTACTATAGTTGATACCGATCACCATCAGCCATATCTGACTTTCGTACTCATCTATTTATCGGTTGATTAATGAACTGCTTCTCCAACCGTTAATTAAAAAAAATTGAGTGTCTTTCCATCAGATCCCACACCGTAACATTCATGGATAGTATTAGGTACGCGATGTCGCATTAGATATCTATTTAATAATAAAAGGAGATGAACTTCCTACCATGATGCGTAGAAAAAAGAGAAATAGGCTAGAAATTCTCACAAAAAAGCAAAACATCTGACCCTTGATCTGTCTCCCACAAAACCGAGGAAAGAAATCCGACCCTCTATCTTTGGTGCGATATTCAGGTGAAAAATAAGCACGTACGATGAAATCCCCCTTTCTATCCCGTAGTCCGACTATCACGTATTGTATTCGTGAGGAGCTCTGCCGCCATGCTGGAACCCTAGCATGCCGATAATTAATGATGTCTCCAAGGATCAGCAGAAGGATTAACTCAAGACAAGGAACAAACATTAGGGAACCAGCTTCGGATGACCACACATGACTGGATGTGGTCTATGGTATTAAGAAAAGAGAATTGCCCGGTTGACGAGCAGAACTAGGATGGGAACTACAAGCAATCATCAGAGGTGAACGATCTACCTTATCATTGACCTCATGATCCTTTTATTTTTGTCAAAACTAGGCAGGTCATAGAAAACACCCCGGCAGGCGAGGTACTAGATTGAAAGGCGTCATGTGTGAGTATATGACGGCACAGCCATGTCGTTCGAAACAGGGATGGATGTTTGGGTTCTTGGTTCTTGGATAATCATGAAAAGTTGTCACCCTGCTTAAGCTAAGGATGCCAAGATTATTTTCTCAACACCCAGCAGACACGATGGCAGCTCCTTCCACAAGTCCGTGAAGTTGCAGCCTGATCTCTTTATTTTTCTTAACCTGCAATCAAGAGTACACTGACACTCTCAATAAAAATGTTCTGACTTCCTGTACTGCCACAAAGGTCATTGCTACGAACCAAGCCGAGGTGCGGAGATGGAGTAGATCGAGACATGAACAAGGTATGAAACATACTATACGACATCTATAATAGCCAATCTTTGTGACCAGAATAAATTATGGTCCCATTGTATCTATAGATTAACCTATATATGCAGTATCTATTAGTTGTGAACCCAGTTACGACCTTAAGAGAAAAGGGAGTGCTGATTTTCAATTTGGCTTCAACTGGATCGTAGATCTCTTGCACAAAACATGTTATAACTTCTAATTGTTGGCCCGATTTTAATAACATAATTTTGGATTACATGAAGATAACACTCCAAGTTGTAAAAATTATAGGTATATGACTATATTACCTAGAATTATCTCCTATTTTAATTAGCTTTGTTTTATGTTAATATAAAATTCCTAATTAAGTTGGGGTACTCATTATACTGATATATGGGAAAATCATGAAAGGTGCTCTATGCCATGACACTTCTTGTAGGAAAAAACATTTTCAAAATTCCCATAGAAATATTATACTCCCTCCGTCTCAACTTACTTGTCATTTTAGCTCGGGACACGAGAATTAAGAAGAAGTGAATAAGGTAGGTACGCAAGAAACGAGGAGGAGAGAGATAGTGATAGATATGTACTAGGGAGAGAGACAAGTTGTATTGCGATACCAGGAGGACAAGTAAATTGGAAAAGCTGGATGAGACTAGAATGACAAATAATTTGGGACCGAGAGAGTAGTTCATAATTCATGGACATGTCTTCCACACTTACAGGCCATTCTGATTTAGATTTAGATAATTGTCCACACAAGACCCTTCTATTTGGATTTACAACAGTAATGCTAATCTTTTCTTCGTAAAGTTAAAATAACAATCGTGCTCCTAAACTCTACTGACATTTAAGTTTAGTTTAATACTAAACAAATTGTTCAATGTGAAGCAATAGGTAATGACAGTATATTAATGAAATATTGTACTGTTATTCAGGTTCTAGCCCGTGCAATTGCACGAGAAAAATAATTAATAAAAGGATATGACTTTTCCATCGGGGTGCCTAAAAAAAAAAGAAAAATAGACTAGAAATTCCTAAAGAAAAGCAATACATCTGGCCCTTAATCTTCTTTCCATTAATTTCAGATAAAATCTGGCCCTCCACGTATGTTTGATGAGTACAAGTAAAAAGCATGCACATATCAGTTTCCGCTCTATCCCCATACGTCCTTGCCACTTTCGTCGCATGAAACACGCGGAGGGCTGCCCATGGTGGCGGACGATCTGCAGCGATAGGCTAAGGGGAGCAGAGCTGCGTAGGCCTACCACATGTTACAACGTTTTCCTTGGAATGTAATGGATGATGGTTGATGGGAATCTCCTACAACAGGTGGCTTGCAAGTCGATCTGAACTGTCTTTTCCATCTACTATGTGGTGTGATAGTTCTTTGTGCTAGGCTTGCAAGCTTTTTATACTAATCAACGTCCATATGCATCCTGTGGACATAAGAGGTGACAATGGTGACCAAGGTGCCGTCTTCACTGACCAGAACTCGAACTACAGTCGCTTGTGTCGTTAATTAGAAACACACATGCAGCAGTACATGACCAGAAGGGGTTGGACGCTAGGAATTTAACCCAATTCCTCAGTCTGGTAGCACGAACTATTTAGGGACTCATAGAGCTCCATTAACCGTGATTCCAACTGAGTTCACAGTGCAGAAATCTATTGTCTCTCACAATGGGATCAGATCGTGTCAGTGCCAAGCTTAGGAAGTGAAAATATGGGTTAGAAAGACTAGGTGAATTACTTACTGCAAACAAAACGTGAATTACTTACTGCAAACCACGTAAATGCAATTCATGGTAAGCAACTGCATTTCATTTATATGTCCTTGATCATGGTAGAACTTCATGAAGTTGGATTAAGTAGAAAGGAAACTTGAAAAATATATGTTAACATGATGAATCTCCGCTCTCAGGTCAGTATAATTGTCTGACTCTGAATTAACAAGCATTATTTTACTAGGTTGTACAGGGCATGCATTCATTTAAATATGATTCCACTACTACCCATATTTAGTCAAAGTATTAAAGGTTCAATCTAAGGACAGACATATATAAAAAATAAAATTGGTCTCATGAACTGACTAAAAAATATGTCAGATATATGAACATACTTCTAACCTTATGAATCGATTATTGGCACATTATATAACTATTGAAAATTAATGCCAGTGATGTTAAAAATATTCTCTCATAGCTTTCGACAATAATGTTCTATGTGGTCTCTGTGTTGGAAGAAATAATATTTTAAAATTAGAAAGATACAATCTAATGTTGGAATTTTAAAAGGATCTCTCCGAATACGATCTTTAAAATTGAGAATTTTAGAGGTACCCGTGCTATGGCACGGGCCATTATTCTAGTTAAGCAAAAGAAAGACAAAATATTAAATGTGCAGCAAGATTAGTAGGAGTTGCCAAACAGAGCAGCTTAAAGTGTGTTAGATTTCTGAAATGAATCTAACATATTCAAATCATATAGGTGTTGCATTTACGGCTAATTAATTATTATTCCTCGTAGATACAAATCGTATATATCAGCACTGTGTCTCAGGACAGACTCTAACTTGTACTAAATATAATTATCAAAACACGTGTTTTGGGTTTTAAAAATTGATTTCTTTGGTTTGCAAGTCTCGAGTAATTTTATCATTGTTGCGATGTACATATGTGGCGCACAACCTTGGTAAGGTGGCCCCAGTATCGACCTAAAGACTAGACCTAGTATTTAGAACTTCTAGTGACGATTGTGTAGTAGCGGATTCGGGTATCCGCTACTATCGCAGCGGGATGAAAACGGATCGGATACGGGCGTATATAGCTCATCCCATATCCTGTCCTGTATCGCCGAAGGAAATAGTTTTTGTAGTAGTGATATATGGTATTAAGAATCGAGGAAAAGTTACATAAACCTGGTT
Source organism: Chloris gayana (assembly GCA_031894775.1). NCBI lineage: Eukaryota > Viridiplantae > Streptophyta > Magnoliopsida > Poales > Poaceae > Chloris > Chloris gayana. The sequence goes on along the minus strand of JAUNZO010004812.1, from coordinate 299,849 downwards.
GGTTACTTATTCTGGCCCCCTATTGAATTCGATCTTGTTCAATTTTACTATCTGACAATATACTAGCCTAGAATGTTCACTGAAAATCTCTCGATCGCGTGACTTAAAGTCAGATCAACATAGCTGGGTGACATGTGGCTGCCCGCTGCTGGGCCCACATGTCAGTTACTATTGCGATATGACTTTATGTCAGAGGAGCGACTTCGGTTGAGGTCCCAGCTGCAGGGGCTGGGCCAGGCCTCCCCGTGCAACCGAATTCATCAGAGCTGGCCAGCCGGTGATGTCCATCGATCCAGCATGGCCAGGCACTCCTTGGGCCTGTACTCAGGAGCCGTGTGCCCTCCTCCCTTGTGTGACAAAGAGTAGATCAATTAGCGGCGTGCACATTTAATTTACAATACTCGTCGGTACAAGCATAAACATACCTTTACAGTGGCGAAAGTGAGGTTGTGGGCATACGTCCTTGTGAATCTGTAGAAAGAACATAAGCATGGTTGTGAATTGGAGCTGAGACTGTAGCTACTGATATAATAAGTAGTATGTAAGATGAAGAGTGACTGACCCTGCGACTTGTCTGTTGGCAAACCATGGCCTCCAGTCGCTGACGATGGGGTAGCCGATGGACCTGATCCACTCTTGCGTGCCAACGTAGGTCATGTCCAGGTCATGGTCGCCGCTGGGACCAATTATGGAAGCTCGCATTAGTTAAATATATATGTAAGTAATAATCATATAGAGTACTAGTAGAGATGAAACAATAATGAATGGTCTTATTACTTGTAGACCAGGGCCCTGTATCCTGCTTTGGTGAGGTTGACGTGGTACGGGACGACGGTGGTGAGGTCGTGCGTGAAGTGCGTGAGCATGGTGCATCGGCTCCACTGGCCGATGGAGCCGTCGTGGATGCCCAGCGTGGCCCTCACCTCCGGGTCGTCGGCCCAGATGTAGGACAGCCGGTAGCCGTTGTCCCTGCACTCCACGGGGAGGCCCAGCCCGGCCGTGGCGGAGAGGTCGTCCCGCACCAGCATGGACCGCCTTCCGCCCTCGCCGGAGTACCCCTGGAAGATGCTGACCCCCGGGTCCCGCAGCGCAGCGCCGCAGAACGGCTCGAGGATGTGCACCGGGTTCACGGCGAACGTGACGAGGTTGATGGCCATGAGCGCGCTGGCGCACCGCGCGTTGCTGGGGTCGGGCGCGCGGTAGAAGTCGCCGCCGCACCCGGCGCGCGCCGCCTCGAAGAGCTCGTCGGAGATGAGGCCCATGCCGTGCATGAACGGGACCTTGCCGCCCGAGTCGTAGCGGTCCTCCGTGCCGGCGTTGCCCACCAGGTAGCCGGCCAGGTTCAGCTTCGGAGCCTGGTCGCTGGTGGCGATGTCCAGCGCCGCCACGGGCACGGTGTAGCCGGAGTAGGAGTCACCGCCGATGTAGAGCGGGTTCGACGCGAACTCCGGGTGCTCGGCAAGCCATTTCCGGAGGAACGTGTGGTGCTGCCGCCCGGAACCGGTCAGGCTCACGTTGTACCCGGCCTCCTCCCGCGAGTAGGAGAAGCCCGTGCCCACCGGTGCGTCCAGGAAGATCACGTTGCTCACCTAGTAGTACAACATCACCGCCCGCATTATATTATTATTACTCCTACTCTCAAGAGGACATTAATTAGTTACATGATTAATTGCCTGCAAGTACGGTTTACCTTTGTCCAGGAGTCTTCGAAGTAGACCAAACGTGGGAACCCTTCCGTGTACCCCGCCACGTCGAACTTCAGAGGGCCTGAAATCGCATCTATTGTTAATGCAGCCAACTTTTGTATGTTAGGATAAGACAGGTCTCCACGCCCTACCTACCACTGACATCACAGGGCACTCTCATGCATGGGTTTGTTGCGTGAATTGAAATTTCAGCACTGTACGGTTCGACTAGCTAGTCCCCATCTCCCCTACACGCGAAGTCGTTTCGTGATATATATGGTTCACGGGCATATTTTAGATATACTTATTAAAAGAATCGGTGGTCAAGTAGTGTTTTGTAATTGTGTGTAGAGGATATCGGATCCATCTATGCATGCCTACGTAAGCTGTGAAAGAGCAAGTCTTGTATGGACATGTAAACTATGGATTCGCTATTGTTTCTATCACACACGAAACTCTTAGGTAACTCCGGTCTTCAAAAAGTAATCTGGGTTGTCAATTATTCCAGCTGTATACTTTTAGCGTACTACACAGTACTGAATTGTTAATAGCAAAAAATTGTACTGAAGCGTTGCTAAAGTCACAATTAACCCTTGGAGCTCGTATAATGGTTGCTTGTTAATTTCCCTATTTTTTAGTCTACATTTAATCAGGGCGGCACACTACACACATCTCTATAAGAGAAGCAAACGGGTGGTCCTGACCACAGAAATCGCCATGGGCAGCTGCTATCAAAAGGTTCCGTCGGTTGCTGTCAGGGAGAAGGAGAAAATAGATACGTACGTGCAAAGCGTAAGCTATAGTGTAGGGTAGGGAAGTGCGGTTTGGGCTCTTGTGCTTGATGAGCAACAAACCGTGTCGTCCTCGCTGTCGTCACATATTTTGTCACCGTCTCGCTATAGCTAGATGATTGATACACTGCTCGTGTGTGTGATGCACAGAGCCATCGTCCTTAACTATACATCGTTTTCTTTTGATTTCTCGAAACAAAGCAATCATAGAGGGTAGATGGTAGTATCAATTAACTAATAATTATAATAGCACAACGATAGAGCTAGTTGTGATGGCCAAGAAGTGGATTCTGTGTGCAGGCCGCCGCCGGCATATACAAAATAAAAATATACTAGTACTGTACAGCTAGTATATAAGAGTGTGCAGGCCGGCCTGCCGGCCGGCCATGGCCGTGAACCGGTTGGTCGAGACTGCTCTAGAGGCGGAGAAGGCGAAGAGCAAATTGACAGAGCAGTGCAAGGTGTACTGACCAATCTCGAAGAGCAGGCCGGAGAGGGCAGAGCATCCGGGCCCGCCGGTGATCCAGAGGATGACGGGGTCCTCCGCCGGGTTCCTCTCCGACTCGATGAAGTAGTAGAACAGGCGCGCGCCGTGCTCCTCGTCCACCTCCACGTACCTGCGCCAAAAACTTGAGTTATCCAGCTGAAGCATGAACAAACATTGAGCTGAACAATAATTCGAGCAACCGGCCGGGTTAATTACCCTGTCTCGAGGTGGAAGGGCAAAGGGCCTTCGAACCCCTTGATGTGCGTGATCACATTCCGCCGCGCCTCCGCCGCCGCCGGCCACCGGCAGCTTGCGGCGAGCAGTAGCACACCCGAGAGGAGGACGAGTGGCGAGCAGGCGGGGAAGACGAGTGGCGAGCCATTGCAGCTGCTGCACCGCGCCCCTGCCTCCCGCGCTAGCCTCTATCTATATATAATTCTTGTTTCTTTGTCCGTCACTCTTTTCACTTGCTACCTGTGCTGTGCTACACTTTTATATAGAGTGCAGCATTCACTTTGGTTCCTAAAACCAAACAGGACTACTTATCTCTGGCTTGGAGAAGAAAAATGTATGGCTTACTAAGACCGCTGTGAAGTGCATGCTGCGAGACCTTTCTCAACAAAGGATATCGGGAGAGATCTGCATAGGTATGGGAAGAAACGTAATAGGAAATAATATCCTACATATTTTTTTATAAAAATATGCGCATGCTGTCAGATTGGAAATGGTCCATACATATGGACTCCACCTTCAACTTCAATGGCCACTCTCAAAATGTTCATGTCTTCATCAATAATTTAATTGTACAATCATGTGTAAAAGGATAAGTGTGTGACCCTTGCTATGCGTAGTTCTATAAGGACTAGTATTTAATTCTACAGTCATATGTAAAAGGATACAACTCTATAAGCCGATTTACTGGACCAGGACGGCACCGCATTCAACCAACCAAAGGGTTTGGATGAGCCGATGATGCGGTGGACATTGTGATGGCGCCGTGTGGTGACTGGCAAGGAGGAGAACTTTGAGACCGTAATCGACTTGAGGGATGAATCGCTATCAGTTGGGCTTGGACCTTCTGTAGTAACTACATCAGCGCCTAGCAAGCTAGCTCAAAAAGGGAACGAGGGTGCGTCTAGATTCCAACGAGTGACTGAAATTTTGCTAATGTTTTAGTCACATTTTTTAGCCATTGGGTGCTGATCCAACCAATCAAAATATTTTTATTCACTTGTGGCAAAAGGAATGTTCTCTGAAAAAATAAAAATGTTCCAACTAAGAACTAATTGTTCTAATAGTATAGTTTCATTGTTCCAGCAGTACGTCTTCATTGTTCCGACAATCTGGCTGAACCAAATGCAAAATTTCAGTTAACTGAAAACTAGCAAATCTGAACGCTTATCGTATATACCTATGAGCAAATTGGAAAAACACAAAAATGATCGGTTAATACTACTGCTTTTATTGTTTGTTCCATCTTTTCTCATTACTTTCTTTTAATTTTCTCGATAAATCACTACCAGCTGAATTGGTCTGAGATTTCTCTAGTGTAACATAAATTACCATTTTTCGTCTCCAATAAAGGTTGTAAAGAAAAAAATAAACCATGACAATATTTTGGAACCACTTATATAACTAATTCAGCGGAACCAATTAATCTATAGAAGCGCATAAGAAAATTTGAATTGGAATTCCTATTTGAGAAAAAATGCTTCTAGAACCGTTGTCTCGAACAAAATAACTGAGCTGTCTACTTTGAATTGACGATACAGAAGAGACGATGAGGTTGAGTGTGGAATACGTACAGAAGTAACGCGACATGAAGGAAGAAAGTAAACTGACAACTGATACAGTGATATCTCTATGCGGTCACTGATGGCGTAAGCTATCCCAGATGTTCGTGGCTAGTTTTCGGAGAAAACGGTGCGTGCGTGCGCTTACATAGAGACGAAACAATATTTGATGAGCGTCGATGAGAGCGACATTGTGCATGTCGCCTAGCTAGCCTGCGTATTAGGTCTCGCGTTGGAACCCAAGCTGGCTTGCTTGTTGTCTTTGTTGCCTAGTGATGTGTTTAGAATAAGTCAACAAAATGTGGGGAAAGAATTTACAAAATGGAGCTTAATTTAAAATGTACTATATAGGTTGTTGAAACCAGACGCAAACGGAGAGCAGCAGTGAGACTAGGCACGCACGAAGTAAGTTGTAGCTGCTAGCAGGCTGAATATATGGCGCGGTGGATGGTGATTGGTGACATGCAAGGACATCGGAAAGATAGGATATGTATGGCTGGTTCCGATCCAAGTCGATCGTAAGAAAATGGAAAAAACACTGCCTTGAGGTTGTTTACACCACCGGAAGAAAGAAATATTGAAGATCTGGAAGCGGATTCGTGTCCCACACGGCAGAAACTCTAGCTGAAGCTTACTGTTGATCTACAGAAGGCAAGCAACTCTTCAGAAGCATCGTGCAGGAATAGACTGACTTTTGTTGGTCTTGAAAACACCTTCAGCTTTCTTGACATCAACCCTTCTCGGAACAGGAAGGTCCCAGACAGACAGACCCTCCGCCAAATTTGATTGCAACCCCAACGGTCCTGATTCACAAGTGGAAATGCACGGACTAGCTTCCTGCGGCGAGTGGTGTGTCCTATTTGCTGTGTTACGACAACACTAAAATCAAATATGTTGTCGTAACAATAAAAATTAGCTCACAGCTACACTGTATTATATATTTGGTTCATTTTGTTTGACTGCGTGTACCAACTGGGTTATTACTACCTTTGTAATATTGAAATAATACAATATTTGAATTTTACCTATCTTTCAGAGTCGTTGACAATGTTGATGCTAGCTTCTCCAAAGCCGTGTTTTTTGCATTTAAGCACATGCATGGCCGTATTTCTTGAAGTGAGCACGCCGTACTGGTATTTTCATTTCTAGGCATCGTCTATTGCTGGGCTCGAAAACAAGACAATAGGCCAGTCTATATATGGGCCGCATCTTCGGCGCAACAAATTGTTATTTCGTCGCAACGCCCATCATAATGCAGGAATTTCTAATCAAATCCATAAATTGTGCCACAATTTGTCTCAGAAAAATTACGCCATAATTTTCTTAGTATTTTTTCCCTTTTCTGCAGTGAAGAACGCGTACAAATTCTATTAGTATTTTTTTTCCTTTCCTCAATAATAATGCAAATGGGTATGATTATTCTGTATGAGAGGAGAAAAAATAACAGCGGCAGGTCATGAAGAAAGACATGTCAGTGTATTGATCATCCCAATCCAAATAACATAGTGAAAATAACTCGCACTGATTGTGCATAGTTCTGAGTATGCAACCATGGGCAGTTACATGGTAAAAGGACAACTGAACTTTTTATATAAAAAAAAACACATAACAAAATGTGACATTCTGGCCCAGGACTTAATAGGATTTATAGAATACTCATGTCAACAAGTTGCAACTTCTTTTTCGGAAGCTTATCTCTACAAAACTCTAAGGTTAAGCGTGCTTAGCTCTGGAGCAATTTAGGGATGGGTGACCAACCGGAAAGTGTTTCTCGGGTGTACATGAGTGAGGACAAAGTGCGCAGAAAAAGACTAGTGCTGGTCTGTGGGTAAATCTTGAGGGCCTATTAAGCTGCCAGGTGTAAGCGGGCCCGACCCGGAGTGGCGGGACGTCACGGATGGTATCGAACTCTCGTGGTTTCACGGGCGCGTGTGTTGCATGTGTACAGGCATGGTGTGCATGGCTGGTGTGGGCTCGGAGCGGTCACACAACATGACACATGCGCCGGCAGTGGACACATGGACGTGGCCAAGAGAGAAAGTTCCTGGCTCGGGGTTGATCGACGAGGACGTCGGTCTTCTAAGGGGGTGAGTGTGTGACATCCTGCCCATGGCTTAATAAGATTGATAGAATACTCATGTCAACAAGTTGCAACTTCGTTTCGGAAGCTCATCTCTACAGAACTCTAAGGTTAAGCGTGCTTGGCCTCGGAGCAATTTAGAGATGGGTGACCAACGACGGATGTGCATGAGTGAGGACAAAGTGCGTAGAAAAGACTAGTGTTGGTCTCGTGGGAAAATCTTGAGAGCCTATTAAGCTGTCAGTGTAAACGGACCCGGCCCGGAGTGGCGGGACGTTATAGAAAACCAGAAAATTAATGCTCGTAGTTATCCATTGTACTCCTAGTCAACTCAAATGCTTCATCATGATATTAGTGTCCACCTCGGCTCACCTGTGCACATATGTTAGATAAACAAAATTAGAAACTTCAACTAAAAAAATCTATGCACATATTTTAGATAAACAAAATTAGAAACTTCAACTAAAATCTTATAAAATAATCAATATTAAAGCGATATACCATCGTCTTGATGTTTATCTTGCGTTGAGCGGTATGCTTGGTGTCCTAATCGTCGACCTTGCATTTCATCCATGTATATTGGGATTCTATTGTATCGACCACGTTGTACCAATCAGGAACAATGATAGGACCATTGTAGGTTGGCCACTCATTTTGATTTCCATAGGGATGGAATTGACCAGCCCATGTATTTGCAAGTGTTGATGAAGAGTAGTATGCATGAACGAATTGATTTTCATTAAAATTTCTATGCTTGCAAACAGCAAGGATATGAGCACAAGGAACACCTGTAAGGGTTGGCTTTAGGCATTCACATATGGGAAAAGCATTGCTTTGCACTATTACCTTATACTTGAAATCCGTAAGTACATGTGCTTAGAGATGGAAAAAAGAGATTTGCTTGCTCAGTTTTGAAAATACGTAAGTACATGGGTTTATATATGAAATAACCGGTCTCAAAAGTGTACTACTCATCGAGGAGAGCACAAGTACGATCGTAGAGGTGCTCTGTTAGTGGCAGCTCCACGAGGTCTTGCGAGGATCACAGTAACACATAATGGCAGCTCCACGAGGTGCCCTTTTACCTGTCTGTCATACAGCCTTCTAATTAGCTCAGGCCCAGCCCAACTAATAATCTAAGCAAAGGGTGCACTTTTCTTTACTAACTTGTTCTTTTTCTGAAGTACAGGCCCAGCACTTAGATGACTAGGCCTTAATTCGGTTTACAATTTTAAGAAAGCTGAGGCCCATGTTGGTACCAAACATGCCTTTTTGACCCAGTCTGATGTTTTCTGGACGAGGTCAAAAGCGCAAACTCTGGTTTGAGAAAACGGATTAAGTTAGGCTCTGCAATTTCCTACACTTGACCACTTTTATTCAGTATTTTAGGTCATATTATAAAGATGATGAGATGAATGTATAGTGCTTACTAATCTTTGTGTCATTTTTTAGTTAGATTTAATAAATAAATGACTAAAAAATCTCAATTTTTTTCACGGCAAAAAATTCTTGAATGTCTTAGTTCATATGGTACATTATACATTGTATTCGAACGAAAACAATAAGGTACGTTGGCAACGATTAGAAGAAAGAATGATTTTAGTCCATAATATTAATATACATCAATAAAAAATAAGCTGGCTGTCGTGTGAAGTGTATGCCAAATTCACGGATTTGTTTTTCAATTAGTGTACGAAGCTTGAAAACTTGTTGCCAGCTCTGTATGACATGACATCTCGCACTCAGCAAGGTCATGCCTACCCTTCAGGAAACCAATGGCATGGCGGTGTATTCTAGTACTACTAAAACTTCTAAATTTTTTCAAAAGGAGAAAAAAGCTTACGTAAGCAAAGTAGATCTCGATGCATGTGGACAGAAGCCAATTGCATTTTTTATTAGCTCGTCACTCGCAGTAGTGCAGAGGTGCTATATGCTAGTGTAACGAGGGTCGTAGCCAAGTCAATCTTTTATGTATAATAAATCAGCAGATCGATCGTTTGTTTCACTAGCATACGAGCGTGGTGCCTGGTCGGCGATCTCCATCTGTCTCCGGATTGAGAAACTCTTCGGGAACCTGCTTCTGATGGAGACAATACTAGCAGCCGGCATGCAACGTCACCTAGTACGTGGGCAGCAGTGTAGTCGAGTCAAAAGTCACCGTTTCCAAGTCCCCGCACAGATGGGTGTATATATATATATGTACGTACAAGAGTAGGTCACGGACGTGCTCGAGCAACCACCTACCCACCTTGCTAATGCTCGCGACCGAGCCATGGGGGAAAACACTGCTAGCCACGACCACGATCGAGGGAGGAGGCGGAGCAGGACGAAGCGAGACCCCAGCCGAGACAGGGTCTACCGCGTGCCGCCACAGGAATTTGCGCACACCGTGCAGAAGCTCACCGGCGCCGCCGTCCAAGCACCGGCGACGCCAAGCAGCAGCAGCGGGTCATCACCGCCGCTGGAGCCGGGCCGAGCTTCCTCCTCAGCTCCTTCGCAGCCACCGACCCGAGCGCCCCCGCCACCAGCATTGTTGCCGGTGCCCACCCTAACTGCGAGGTCCATGCAGGAAGCCTACCTGGCTTGGTGCGACTCCAACAACGTCGTCCTCAGTCCAGGGACAATGGCGGAACTAATGGAGCAGCACCAAAAACATGGTGACTGATCAACTGCTGTTGATTGATTAATTGTTTGTAGTAAAAGAATTACCCAAATCCATATGTAACAAACTAAAGGGAACAACGGAGATTATGGCAGTGACATTGGCTAATGCGAACAAATCCGGTTTATAGTTAGATTGAAAAGAGAGAATATTTTGGCTCTTATTCGTTGTCTACTCACTACCGGAAAACAGTTTTTTGCCGTGTACCGCAGGTACACGGCAAGTGCCGAACTGGATTGCCGTATGGTCACTTTGCCGTGTGCCGGTGTGACCATACAAGTTTTTTTTTCTGTTTTTCCTTGCCTCGGACACCTCATATAAAATCTAAACGACACATATATCAAACGCATCATAAATATATCACATAATAATCAATTTCTAGCACATATCAACGATACAACACATATATCAGAAATATACCACGTATATCATTCATACGTCGCATAACATCACATATATCGTCTCAAACATCACATAACATCCATAGATCGTCCACGAGTACAGCAAGCTACAATTACCACAAATTCATGACATTCAAACCGGCGGTGGGTCGAAGGGCCGTGGGCTGAAGGACGACACTTGTGAGAACAACTGCTACGGGGGAACGTAGGTGATATGTCCACCGAGGTATTTGATGCCGCTGATAGGTTCTGCAAAATATAGAAAAGTTTACAAATGAGACAAAAATCAATTTCTAGAGGATTGTAAGTTTCTACGCTACCTAAGTCTCTAAGTGATCGTAAATTGAACAATGTTTCTATATTACCAAGTCTATATGTTATCTAAGTCTCTAATTCTTGAAATGAAAGAATAAGGTTATGAAGTAGGTTACCCGAGAAGTTACTGGAAATAGATGGAACATAGTTGGAGGCGGTGGTAGTGGTCCTCCTGCTGCCTACTGAGCATGCATGCTTTGAATGTAAGCAAACACGTTGGCCATATCCCGCTGCTGCCGCGCCGATTCCTCCTGTCATTGCCTTCTCTCTTCGGCGAGGTCGGCCTACAATATAAGTTTCTATCCTAATGTTACAATACATAGATAATACATGGTTAGATATTGAATAATTATTTACTAAAATAGAAATAACCTCAAATTTTTGCACTTGCAGCTCTGCGACGGTCTGTCGTGGGCGTATGGGTGGGGCAGTGGCCAGGTCCCTTGCTCGAAGGTGGGAGAAGGTGGGACAGCTGCTCGTATACACGGTGTCGTCACCTACGACCAATCGACCATGCTTCTTGCCTCCTCCCGCTCTCATGGCCACCTTGACATCAATATGGTGGGCGCTCGTATCCCACTTTGGCCCATAGACTTGCTTACCCACCTCCGTGTACGCATTGATGCGGGAGTAGACGGAGGGGTCGCTGTACGCCAACGGAGGGTCATTGGGGTCGTAGGTGGCTTGTGTTGCCTTTTTCTAGTGGGCCATAGCCTAGCCCAAGAACACAGGACACTTAGCGCCTTCATGTGCCTGGAACTGAAAAAAAACAAGTTAATTACTATTTATGCATAATTAGGCAATACAATGAAGAAATGAATCCACATACCCATCGAGCCCTGTACTCCTCGTTGCTAAGGCTCCCTTGATGGTGAAATGGACCAGGCATCAGCGCACGATGTGCTCGGCCAGCGCTGTGCAACTCCTCCAACTCGGGTGTGAACCACTTGTCCACTATGCGTTCCTAGCACAAGTTATCATTACGGCACCATGGTGTAGGCACCTACATGGGACAAGTGAGAGACATGTGAGAAAATCAAATCATGTAATGTATTAAATTGGAGAATAAATCTGTATTTATCATCAAGTATTGTTCCCATGTGAGCTTCACGGTCTTTGCCTCTTTTTTTGTTAGTTTTTGGCGAAGGATAATGCCATAGCGCACTGAACTCGCGCCTCGTAGTGCCTGTCCTTCACGAGCTTACAGCATCGGTTGTGAGCCACAACCTTAGCCATCTCCTCATACCCTGGCTCACACGTGTAGTAATCCTTCATGTAGACATGAAGTGTTCAGTCATTATTGCATAATTGTACAATGAATGCGCTGAATTGAGAAGCATAATACGAGAAAGACTTACCCACAAATCTGACACCACTCGACCCGCCTTACTAGCACACGGCGAAGAGCTGGTTGCCGCGTGCCATCTTTGTACCGTGTGGTTGAACACGGGACAATGGCAATTAGGCTTTTCGTCGTGTGCCCGTTGAAAAGCATACGACAAAAATTATGGCTCACGACAGCTTCAGGTTTTTCGGTAGTGATTGTTACATGCATTCAGTCATATTAGAATTATTATTTATATCACAATGTTCTTCCATTTTTGTGACAAGTGTTAATAATAAGAGTGATGCCAATGTTTGGCATTCATGTTTATGTCATATGAATTTTGGTTCTATGTCTCGACTTTCCAGCTTGAATTTAAATCCAAATTTTGTCACTGTCAAAGGTTCTAAATGCCATACTTGTGCACAATCTAAGCAACCTCGAAAACCTCATAAGGCTACCGAGGAGGGACATTTGGTACCACTAGAACTTATACATTCAGATCTTTGTGCAATGAATGGTATATTGATAGAAGGTGGAAAAAGATATTTCATAATATTGATTGATGATGCGTCTAGATATTGCTATGTGTATTTATTGAACACGAAACATAAGGCTCTAAACTACTTTAAAACCTACAAGGCTGCAGTTGAAACTCAACTAGAGAAAAAGATCAAAAGAATTAGGTCCGATCGCGATGGTGAATATTTCTCTAATGATTTCGACTTATTTTGTGTGGAACATAGTATAATTCATGAGAGGACGCCTCCCTATTTGCCCCAATCAAACGGGTTTGCAATCACACTTTGGCTGACTTGGTTAACTCCATGTTAGACACTGCGGGATTATCTAAGGCATGATGGGGGAGGCTATATTGACATCATGTCATGTCCTAAATGGAGTTCTAATGTAGAATAATGAGAAAACACCATATGAGGAATGCATTGGGAAAAAACCATCACTCTCTTACTTACGTACTTGGGGTTGCTTGGCCAAGGTTAATGTGCCAATCAACAAGAAGCGTAAGTTGGGGCCTAAAACTATGGATTGTGTTTTTCTTGGATATGCTCATCATAGCATTGCCTATAGATTTTTAATAGTGAAATCAGAGGTGCCTGATGTTCATGTTAATACACTAATGGACTATCATGATGTTACTTTCTTTGAGAACATATTTACTATGAAAGATTCACATAGCATGTCTAGATTATCTACCCATGTGATTGCTGAAATTACTCTTGAACCTCGATGCATTTTCTCGATCATCCCGAACAAAGACTTGAGCCAATTCATGAGGAGATACACAGTGAAGCTCCTAGACAGAGCAAAAGCCAAAGGATTGCAAAATCTTTTTGTGATGATTTCACTGTCTATCTTGTGGATGATACTCCCGGAACCGTTGCTCGAGGCATATGCATCACCTGATGTAGATGATTGGAAAGAAGTTGTGCAAAGTGAGATGGACACTATTCTTTCTAATGGAACATGGGAGGTCATTGATCGATCATATGGGCGCAAACCCGTGGGTTGCAAGTGGGTGTTCAAGAGGAAGCTTAGGCCTAATGGTAATATTGATAAGTAAAAGGTTCCGCTTGTGGCTAAGGGTTATACCTAGAAAGAAGGTGAAGATTTCTTTGACACTTATTAACCTGTTGCGATATTCACCACCATACGTGTACTATTTGCTCTGGCTGCCTCTCATGGTCTTCTTGTTCGTCGGATGGACATTAAGATAACTTTCCTAAATGGAGAGTTGGATGAGGAGATCTATATCGATCAACGAGATGGTTTTGTAGTAAAAGGTCAAGAAGACAATATGTTTAAGCTGGTGAAATCTTTATATGGGCTTGAAACAAGCACCTAAGCGATGGCATGAGAAATTTAACTCTACACATCAGCAGGCTTCTAAGTCAATGAGGCTAATAGATGTGTATACTACCACCATGTTGGGGGAAGAGGTAGCGATATCGTGCTTATATGTGGATTACATACTAATCTTTGGCAAACCTTGACGTGATTAATGAGGTCAAGTCTTTTCTATTTCAAAGTTTTGATATGAAGAATTTGGGTGAGGCTAATGTTGTTTTGAACATTAAGCTAATCAAAGGAGAGAATGGAATTACTTTAATGCAATCTCATTATGTGGAAGAGAAGTTGTGCCGCTTTGGCTACAAGGACAACAAACCTTCTCCAACTCCTTATGATCCTAGCTTGATCCTTCGGAAGAATAAGGGAATTGGTAGAGACCAATTGAGATATTCTCGGATCATTAGATCACTTATATACTTGGCTAGTGCTACTAGGCTCTGACATCTCTTTTGCTACGAGCAAATTGAGTCGGTTTACTTCTAATCTGGGAGATGACAATTAGGTGCGCTTGAGCGAGTAATGCACTACCTACTTGGTACTGTGGGTTATGGAATTCATTATTCCGGATTTCTGTAGTACTAGAAGGATATGGTGACTCGATTGGATATCCGATGCTGATGATTTGTATGCCACGAGTGGACATGCTTTCACTCTTGGTGGTACTGCTGTTTCATGAAGATCACGTAAACAAACCATCTTAGGTCTACCATGGAAGCATAGCTTATCACTCTAGATACAGCTACGGTTGAGGCCGATTGGCTACTATGTGAGTTCTTGATGGACTTACCTATTGTCGAGAAACCAGTGCCGGCAATACCGATGAACAATTCAAAGGACAATAAGAAGTCATCAAGGCATATTAAGAGACGTTTAAAGTCTGTCAGGAAAATGATAAACTCTGGAGTAATATTAGTGGATTACATACCAACGAGATAAGAACCTAGCAAATCAGTTCAATAAACGGCTGTCACGTAATGTGATAGACAATGCATCAAAGGAGATGGGTATGAGACCCATTTGAGCTAATCCATAGTGGTAAGCCAACCTATGTGATTGAAGATCCCGTCAAGTAGGATCTGGGAAGAACAAGCTATTAGATGGCTAGAGAGTATCCTTTTAACCTTCTCGAGTAATGATACAATACTCTCAACACCGCATGGCAGGTTGGCGAATGTCTTAATGTATTATATGGTTTTAGTTAGCAAAGATGTTATCCTGTAGAGCATTCGTTAAAGAATACACCTATATGAGCCCGACTGTTGTAAGGTCGCAGTCTGTGAGACTTGGGTGATCTCTATTAAGCTCATGAAAGACCAGGGAGTACGATCTATATGCTCCAACCACGGTGTAGCCTATTGGAGGTTCAATACTAGCCGTGACTCTAAGTATGTCCATTACCAGCTGTGACTCTAAGTAAAGCTTGTTTGTACAAGACTTGCAATTCAAGGCATATTGCATTGTTCAAGTCGTAAACGAGTATAACTTATTGTTCTAGGTGGAAGTTCAACTTAACAGTCTCCGCTGAAACACCGGTATATTGAACAGAAGTAGGATGAGGCAAAGTCTTGATGGGACTTTGAGATCCGGTGGGGGATTGTTGGAATTATTGGGCCAAAGCCCATTTATAATTTCTATAATTCCTAAAAATATTAAAGGCCCATATAGGAATGGTGGGAGTTTATTTGGTACCACATTGCTAGTGGAGATGAGGAGACCAACTTATATACTTGGATGCTCTTGCCTTCCTTGCAAGTGTGCGAAAGAGAGAAGGGAAGAACACATGTCCGCGCTCGCTCGCCTCGCGAAGAAGCGGTTTCGTCTCCAGGATCATCATGGATGGCATCACGCGCTGTGATGCCCGATAATTACAACATACAAACATAAGCATGATACAATGAACGTAAGTTACAAGCCTCTTACATTCATCTAGGGTACAATATTACATCGTAGTCTCATAAATCCAGAAGCAAATAAGTTTGGAAATAAACTATTATAGCATAAGTAAATAAGATACAATCGTTCTCACGATGATACACCACGGGCCATCCGGCAGAGACAGATGTTTTGCCCTAAACACTTTGCCGGCACATCAACGACTCTACTCCTCTGGACCGCACCAGTCCCAAGTATAGTGGCCTCCATCCGCGGACTGGTCCTGTCTGTCGCCATCTCCACCAAAATCATCCGGCTCGACTGGTTCCTCCGAAAACCACGTAGAGCAAAGCTCTGAGCAACTAAAGCTTAGCAGTGTCGGCTCTGGGCCAGGGCAATAAGGGCGACGACCTAGGGCCCAGCCCGATAGGGGCCCAAAAAGTTAGTACATGTTCAGCTTATTACTTCAACCCATTACTGGTTATCTAGCCGAAACGTAGAACAACAGCCTAGAGTTGAAAACTGAACCAACGGATTTCTCCCTTTTCCATTATTATGTGATTGGCGGATCGTGATTGTTGCACTGCTTCCCTAATCCTTTATCGCTCTTAAGTCTTATCTAATCGTGGTTTACTGATTTATGCGGCCCAACTTCAAGTGCAAAAAAAAAAAAAAAAAAAGAAAAATCTTGAATTCACACCGTGGTTTGTAGGCTTGCAGCTTAGGGCCTACGGTTCACTCCAATGAAAGAGAGAATCTTATTTAATATATCAATTGCTTTTCCTTAGTTAATTAGTTGATCATGAAAGATAAATCTCAGGTGCTGCAAAAAGAGGTAAAAAAATATGATGAGTTGTTCATTCCCCGACTGAACTGATGTTGTTCCTAATGATAATCCTAATGAACAACAAGATCCACAACCATTGTACTAGAGCATGCTAGTGTGCATGAAAAATTGGAAATTTAAATGCTGAAAATAATTGCAGTAACGCTCGAAGTACTTTTATTCGTTGATGCATATACAAAATTTATTAATAAGTGGAACTTTCTCGTTTTACTTTTTATTCAGGTAATCATATTGTCTTTATTTTCTATAAGAATTTTATAATAACACCACAATGAGATATTAAAGAATTCTTAGAAATTAAGAGTATTGATGTTTATTTATTTTGTTGTTATATATATATTCTAAGATATGGCATAACTACAGATGCTTGTTGGAACTGGACATGCTACGAGAGGGGCCCCCAAGATTCGACGGCCTTGGGCCAGTGCCCTGCCAACCCTCCCCTCGGGGCCGGCCCTGTACGCAATGCCATGTTCAGTCCACGTGCACGCCAGGAACATGGCGTCGTACAATGCCCGGATCTTCTCGAATCTTGGTAGTTCAATGAGCAGGTGCTCAGGTCTCTACAAGCATTGACCCAGTGGATAGCTGCCAGCAAATCAACAAGGCTGACATCTTGCATCTCGGTGCAACTAAATTTACCGAAACCTCCTAAGGGATGGCCCCGAGGGGAGGGCTGGCAGGGTAGTGGCCCAGGGCCACCGAATCATAGGGGCCCTTCCCGTGGCATGTCTAGTTTCAACAAGCATCGATAGTTTTTTTCCTTCCCTAATAAGCCTCCAATATGGTATACAAATCTAGTACGACGATTGAAAAGGTAAACAGGACCATATAAGCCCTCAGGATCGCTCTCACCCCCGCATACCACAAGCAACTGCTACGTGTTTGTCTTTCTTGGCTGCCTACACCTTCGCATTGGCGATAAAGCGCATTTCATCATAGCACGACAATTCTTAGAGTTTCGTCGATGCCGAATGCCCCATTAGATGTAATTATGACTAATTCTCTACAGTAACCCTTAATTGTTATGTTCATTTTTGTAGAAAAATATTATATTAATTATTGTCTAAGTTCTCACATTTTAATAAATAATATGGAACATTGTTCTCTAGATTTTTTAATTCTCACACTAATATCTTCTATGGATATTTTCCTAATATTTCTAGTGCATACCTGATCCTATTAACCGTGCCTATGGTTTTGGCACCAGAGAAGATAATCTTTTTGGAAGAATTATTTAAGGTCCAAAGAATCACAAGAATGGTATGATTTTAGATGATGTTGATATTCTTGTTCCTAACTTCACATAAAGAAATATTATAAAACAAAATTTTAATGTAATATGTAAAATATTTTATATAAATGTTCAATCTTTAATATACTAGAGTTTACTAGTAATAATAGTCTTTAGTAAATTGTGCTTTTTATATGAGAATTCTATGTATCTAAGGAAAATATTTATATAGAGGGGCCTAGACTTTTGGGTCGCCCTAGGTCTCCAAAATCTTAGGAACGGCCCTACCTAGCTTAGCAGGACAAACCCATCAAAGTGGCCATCCGGAGTCGACTCCTAGACATGCAAAGGCAGAAGGGTAGGATAATTAAGCACTAAGCCAGCCTATAAGTGGACCCTTACTTTCATCTTTTAGTAGTTCATTAAGTTGTAACAAAGATTAAATTTAATTTGCAGTAAGCTAAAGCATTACAGGTTTCCCAACAATGCAATAAGCAATACAACAAATTATTCATCAACGTTATATAAGTTCCTCTTCTTACTACGTTCGGCGCAGGGACAAGCGGTGCTCGTCATCGTGAGGGGCAGCGATTCGAATCAATTTACATACTGCAGGAGAAAAACCTGATTGCACGTCACACACGCGCTCCCTAGAAGTCGCATGAGATAACCTTTCCCAGCCGGCACTCGTAGTGTTAGTCGGGCCTAGCTCCCCGAGAAGGGTCCCTCACGCGATGTTGTCCCGGACGTCATCCGTGAGTAGAGTGCTCCCTCCTCTCCTCCTAAATTCCTGCCTAGTAACCAAGGAAGTGGGGTATCTCTCTAACATACAGCAACCATCGGTACATTGGTTTACTGGGTCCATTTACACCAGCATGCAAACAGTACATTCAAACTTATCCACATGGGCCGGACATGACGCAGTCTTTACATGCACAGATGAGGCTACCACCTTGAAGACTCTTACGGTCCTTCTCTTTCCAACTAATTTGCCCGTCCAGCCTCCGAATTCCATTCTCATCTCAATTACTTAGCATCGTGTCCAAGAGTGATTGTCCTATACTAGAAGTGGTCTCCGTACCACTCGATGGATCATCACCCTAATTAAGCAAGCATCTACGTAAGGCCATCAACCATGGGTAAAACAGTGTCCTACTCGCATGCTAGGGTTTTCACCGCAACTCCTATAAACCTAATGCACAGTACAGGCCTACAAGCACATAGTGATGAAATAAAAGACTTAAACATAAAAGCTTGTGCACCGGGGCTTGCCTTGAGCTTGACCCTGGACAGCTGGGTCACTAACTGCAGCAGCTTCTGTCTCCTCCTCGCCGGTCACCACGTTCACCACCGTAGCTACATGATGCAAGGGTGATGTTTAAATTGATGAAAACATGATTTAAATATTTTATGGAACATGTACGACTTTCATTAAAAACACGTAACTACTGAGTATAAAACAACTTGGGGTTAGCGAGGGTGAATGGTTAATTGCAATTAACAATTTAATTTATTTCATCAATTCCCATGAAGCATTTAAATTATCATCTTATGTGCATGAAAATAAAATATTAAACCTTACAAAAGCTAGGTAAAATAGGAGACTAATTGTCTCTGGTCACTATGCACAATTTAAGGATGACGATTAATTTAAGGTCCAAGATCAAAGGCAATTCTATAATTAATTAAGTAATAAACATGTATGTCAAAAAAAGGAAATTAATCTAATTAATTTGCCTCTGATCATGCCAATCTAATTGGACCATTAAATAGTACATGTGATAAGGAGTCCAACAAATTTGGGTTCGCAATTTTTTGATGTCTAGATTAAAAGATACAATTTTTCTTTAAAAGAATTCTGCCTATGCCATCGGGTATTTACATTTAATCTCCTGCGCTCGGGGCCACACCGATGGCCACAAAATCTGGATCTGGGGTTGGCCGTGGCCACATAGGATCCTACCCGTTTGGCCCCGCTTGTGGCCCCAGCGGCGCCACGGCTAGAGGTGGCGGCACACGGTGGCGTGGCCTGCCGGTGGTGGACCGCAAGGTCCGGGAAACTTCCCGCAGCGGCGGCGCAAAGCAAGGAGCTCGATGGTGGGGTCGGGTAGGTGGGAATCTCATTGGAGCACCGCCGGCGGTGAGGATGGCGGGCGGTGTGGGTTCGGCAAGGCGGCTCGTGCTCGGGAGGAAGTGGCTCGGGCTGGGTCTTGGTCCGCCGGCTTCACCACGGTATGGACTTCGACGGCATGGCCTCCATTCTCGACGAGCAGCTCCGGGAGGTAGGCGTCATCATGGGGGTGGCGGTGGCCGGAGTTCCATGGCCGAGGAAAATGGGTCCGGCGTCACCGCATCGGACAAACAAGGAGGGTGAGGGGTCATGGTCATTCTTCAATCAGTTGTGCACGCCATGGAGGAAAAATGGAGGAAAGTCGCTTACCATCGATGGAGAATTTGGCCGGGCGTCAAGGTGGCCGGAAATGGAGAATTTTGCTCGATTCGCCACCCACACTTCTTGGCTCAAGGCCCTGTGTTCCGTGGAGCAGGAGGGGTGTGGGGCGGAGCTTCTAGCGGTCGGGCTCAAGCAGGGGTGGCCGAAGGCGGTGGGTCGGCGAGTTCCCGTGGCGGCAGCAATGGCGGGTGGGTGCGCAGCTCGGGCAAAGGGGAAAGAATGAGGAGAGAGAGGGGCGTTTCGACCGGTTTGAAGGGGTTGGGCTCCGCAGACCAGGTCGGGTCGCAGCTAGAGGGCGCCGGCCACACGGCACCGGCGTACGACCCACGTGGCGCACTCCTCCGGCTCGCTCTAGTCGCCGACGATGGGGCCCGCAAGCATATTCCCGAGCATCTTTCTTTTTCCCCCGAATTTTCAAATGTGGTCATTCTCCAAAATGAAAAGTCTAATTCAAGCAGTTCCCGAGCTCAAAAATTAATTTGGAATTTTTTCTTAGGTAGAACAAATCGAGAAAGTGACATGCACGTTGAGCTTGGTCCCAAATTCCTCCCAATTAAATTATATTAATTAAAGGAAAAAGCTTAAAAGTTAAGCTTCTCTGATTTAATTGGGGTATCAAACCGCAATAATAATCACGGCAACTTGGGCTATAATTATTTTTGCCAAGTACTACAACATAAATTTTTGGTGGACCCCACTTGTAGAATTTTGAGTTGTAGTTTAATTCAAATTGAATTTGAATTATTTGACCTACCAATTCACTTTGCATGTTAATGGAAATTCTTGAGGCGTTGCACATTTTAAAATTGCTAACTCGAAAAATTTGTAACACAAAGTGTAACAAATCTGAACAATAGATTAGAGGTAATAGGGTTTATTTATTTATTGAAAATCCTTGTAATAATGAGCATTATGACATCAGCAAATGCCAGGAATATCGGACTTGTTGTTGTTAGTGCCTGATATTGTTGACGTCAGCATGCCCGATATTGCTATTCTTCCTGTAATGTCGGTCACCGCTGGCCAATATTGCAAGTTGGACCCTGCTATAACGTTTATGTAGTAGTGGCCCAGATGCCCGTATTTGCAAGCATAAAATGCCCGATATTACAGGGTCGAATTTTAGTAGTGTAAGTTGCAGCTCGAGACTTTGCTCGAGTCCTCATGTCGGCCTTCATTTTATCTAACTCTTCTGGTGTCTTACCGTAATATATTTGGTCTTTCTCATTTATCCGCAAGTCGATCGCACTTTGATTGATAAAGCTCGGATTGAGATACCCAACCTTCCCATCGGATTTGTCGTATTTCTTCTTTTAAATTGAAGCTTAAAAAAAAAGCACAAGACAATATATAATATATATTTCAAAAGTTTGAATGAAATGGAGGTAGAAAATACGAAAGAGACTTATCATGCATCTACCGCCAACCGCGGGCGGACGACCGTGAATCAATTTATCATGCACATGCGGACGAGCTGGTTTGGTTGCACTACAGCATTTAGCGGGGGCTCTAGTTGCTGTCAGTAAACAAACTGGATAGAGTTTAGTACTCCAAGGTCAGACAGTGGCAGCAGCAGCCGTTTACTTTGCAGTTTAGCGTAGTTGCAGGCAGTCGGTAAATTTCATTGGCGCAGAGCATTGGGATCCGTTTACTTCGACCAAAGAAAATTAGCGGGTGGAATTTAAATAAGACGACCTCGTAGGGAGACTGAGGAGATGCCTTCTATAAATGCCTGCAGCACGGAAGATATAATACGGTATGACCTTGGATTGGATCTAACAAGAACAACCCTTTGCTGAGCGCCCATAAACAACCTGCACGCAAGAGGATTGACCAGATCACGGATACCACGCCGCTTGAGATGTTGGATCCAACAAAAGAAAATGATCACGCCAAGAAAATATCAACCTCAACTTCCTCAATATGTTATGGCAAAAATGTAAAAGGAAAGCTGTGGCAGATCAAGACTTTGTAATTCTATTTTCCACAACTATTCATGCATATATTTGTAATGAGCTTATGGGGCTCTCTTGGAGATCTTCCTTCTCAATTATTTTCAGCAAAAAAGACGCGTATTTGTTTCATGCTTCCATCGTTATAACCAATTACTACTCATCATATGGAGATACTACTTATATTCACATACCTTGCATGCTATCCTAGCAATGTTCACGTGCCATCTACGCCTGCCAAAGACCCTGCTGTAAGCATTAGTGTATCAGTATTTAGTCAACGGATCATCCCAATTTATTTTTCTGCAGCCAGCTTCATTGGTCATCGTACTATATATAAGGTTCACATATGCACAATTTCATTCATGAAGTAGCTAGGCTCTCTTTGTCTCTGTGCATGATGCGTAAGCCCCTAAATCATATCCTTTGCTATCACCTTTTGCACTAATCCCGTATATGCTTTCCATTTTATCAACAAGAGACATGCATGCAAATTCTGAAATACTCACGTTTTCCTTCTGTCCATCTTTTTTCTAGCAGAGCCAATCGACTTAAAGGACGACCCTAAAGGGAAGGCTACTGTTCCAACAAATGCTGGTGCGTCATCAAATTTAGCTATAATCCAAGGTAAGGATCATAGTGTGACAAGATATGCTTGGTTGAACAGAAAATTTCAGTATGCAGTCGATAGAATTAGCAGTGCACGCGGTAAACAAAAACGAACTTAATGTTCAAAGAACATGTACTAATGTAGTACTATAAAGTAATTTAGAGCTGCAGTTTTGTGAAAGCATGATCCATCCAAATCTACATATTCTCCTTTCGAAGCCCCAATCATGGATTCACGGGCCGGGGGAGAACCCCTAAAACAGAATTGCAATGTCTCTTCCTCTCTCCCGATTGTGGGCCAAGTTGCTATTCTCGGTAACAATATCTTCCTATACCTGGTTCAGTACCACCATAGGTGCATACAAAATTCCTCGGTCCACTAGGAGCATCTCTAGAAGCTCCAATAAATTGACCCTAAAATACGATTTTTAGTAGCAGCCCACAAATTATTATGGTATATTTTCTTGTCTCCTCGAATAGTTCTCTTAAAAAAGGACCATGAATACATTTGATTGGGCCATGTAAGAATTTGGGGTCACAACAACATTAATACCTTTCTAAATAGAAGGATTGGGACCCCAACTTTCTCCCTATTTCCTAGTTATAAATGAGGCGAACCTGAGGGGAGAATAAATCTGTGAGTTATTTTGGAAAGCTGTGGGAGATTGTTTTTTTGATTTAACCTCATTAGTTTAGTTTAGAAGGAGTTTACGGGACTCTTGGAGATTCTCTAAATACGAGATTGACCATTGAATGTGGATGCTTTTTGTCAATGGCACATACATTTTCCTTATGCCTAAAAAGTCAAGAATCAGGCATTTGTTCGAGTGGCTAGTAGCAGTCCAGGTGTGCACGAAGCTGGCACGAGTTGAGTTCTTTGGACCTGCTCATGCATCTCGGACCAGGGTTTGCCCTCAATAAATTCTGTTCCTTCTCACGCATAGAGATACAAAGAAACATGCGTGGACGTACAAAGCCAAAGATGGTCTCAGAGATCTTTGAAAGGACGCAGTCTTTGGTCTGAGTGTAGTTTTGTATTTTTGTTTATATACATGTGGTGTGAGTTAAGATGTGCGTGTGTAGGGACGCCATGATCAATGAATCTTATTTGTATTGATTAATTAGTGCTTGACTGTGCAGGAATGACCTGCAAGAACGAGACGAAGAAGCAAAAGCATCCCCCAGGCTTCGACAAAGGCAAGTTAAACCTACTCCCTCCGTCCAAGAATATAAGGATTTGTTGACTTTTTTACTCCTTGTTTGACCATTCGTTTTATTCAAAAAAGTTATTAAAAAAATATTTATTTTATTAGAATCTATTTTATTTCTAGATATATTTTAAATATGTCTTCTTTATTTTATATTTGCATAAATATTTTAAATAAGACGAATGGTCAAACGAAAAGTAAAAAAGTCAACAAATACTTATATTCTTGGGCGGAGGGAGTAGTTTTTATAAGATAATGGAACCAAGGTCCAGCCTCTACACCATTGAAAATAGTGTACGCAGTGGTTCATTACAAAAGGGGAGCTCTAAGGCTCACAAATCACTCCATAGAGTACAGAAAGGAAATAAAGAAAGTGTTTTGAACAAAACAAGAGAGCTAGGCCACAATTCTATTCGAGAACTTCCAACCGAAATTAGATAACACTTCTCTTTGACCTTACTGATCCCAGTTTTCAAACACAACATGCGCTTGTATAGAAACCTTTCAGAAATTAAATTGAGGATATCCTTATATATATGTTACAAATATATTACTCCTTCATCTAGTTACAAACTATAATGGTGAGTCTTGAGACCCAGCTAAGACGTCACGAGCAACAAGCACAGGCCAAAATTGATCATTTGAGATCTTCCTTCTACTCCTTCCTTTGTTTAATATAGGGTGCACTGCAGTTCGCTCATTGAGCTTCTGGGTGAACTTCTCTGACTTCCACCGTGTCCATGTGGTTAATGTCTGAGCTACTGTGTGGGCCCAAAATATACTAAAAAAGTTGCAAGCACACTCAATTTTCTAATGTATTGAAGAAAATGCTGGAACAGAAAACATGTCCATCATCCGTTCCAATTATTTTCCCTAGAACGACCTTTCTTCTATTTTAACCGTATGCAGAATCTTGAGTGTGGATTCTTGATGTGAACTTTGAATGTATATTAACTCGTATTTGCTTAGCTCGTAACATTATGAAGAATACTAATCTAGCTTCTATCATCGGACTTGTGTGTATGCAGGTTTTATTGAACGAGAAATAAAACCACAACTTAAAGACATTGCTAAAAAACTCAAAGCCCTACAGGAAGCTTGTGTCTCCCGAGGTGGAGATGTCAGATGGGATGGATTGTCGATGTTGGTTCCTCACGTTGTCGATAAGTCTGAGGTGAACTTCAACCCCTATGCATTAGGACCTTGGCATGCTTATATTTTTGCAATGTAAATAGTCTAGAGATCACATGATGTGAACAGTAGGGTTACAGACTAATAGACTGATGAATCTGTGGGCCTATAGACCAAGGAGAGACACTTTATGGTACAGTAGCATGTAAATAGATGAATGTATAGACTCTTCTTACTTTTCTTTCAAAGGATATAAAATAAAAACTGTGATGTGCATATGCAGGACGTTGTGATGTATAAGGTGGCCCTTACCTCTGGCGAAATCTCACCACCTGCCGATTCGAATCAATATGCCCAACCAGTGGTGCGGAGCATCTCTCTCTCTCTCTCTCTCTCTCGTAACATGGGTCAGGACTTAATAGGACTGATAGAATACTTATGTCAACAAGTTGTAACATTTTTTTGGAAACTTATCTCTAAAGAACTCTGAGGTTAAGTGTGCTTGGCCTCGAGCAATTTAGCGATGGGTGACTGACCGAAAAGTCATTCCCGGGTGTACACGAGTGAGGATAAAGTGTACAGAAAAGACTAATATTGGTCTATGTGGTAAGTCGGTCTATTAAGCTACCAGGTGTAAGCGTCCGGTCCAGAGTGGTAGGATGTTAGAGTTGGTATCAGAGCTAATATCCTGACTCAGGGCTTAATTAGGATTGATAGTATACTCTTGTCAACAAGTTACAACTTATTTTTCGAAAGCTTATCTCGGTGTCCACGAGTGAGGACTAGGTGTGCAGAAAAAACTAGTGTTGGCGTCTATGAGGTAAGTCTTGAGGATCTATTAAGCTGTTAGGTATAAGTGGGTGCGATCTAGAGTGGCGGGACATTAGACTCTCTCTCTCTCAAAGAGCAAAGTTTTCATTCATTGACATGTTATTAATTTTCTTCTTGCATCAGAGTGACCTCAAGAATATTTTGTCCACAATAAACTGGAGGGTACAGGGTGTCACAAAGGTGAAGGAAGGTGAAAACAGCCGTAAAAGTCCAAGAATCCATTGAGGTTCCAAGCTGTGCGTTTGCATCTCATTTTCAGGTCGTGATACGAAACCGTCTCCTGTGGGACAGTATATTGCAATTTCGTCATTTTATCATTTGTTATGACTTCTATTCAACTTTGTATTATTACCACATTGTACTAAGGATTTTGGTTCCTATTTGAACTATGTATGTTCCTGCTGCCTCCTGCGAGATAGTACATTTACAATTCCGTGAACTTTATCATTTTTAATAACTTGTTCAACCTTTTGTATATCACGTCATACTAAGCATTTTTTTCTTTTATATTTTAACCGTATCACAAGTTGCCACAATGATACCTTCTTCGAGAGCAATATTTGGAATGTTCTAAGCATGCATCCAAGTTCGAATAATTGTATAAAATAAATTCCTTAATGCCACGAGAAATTATAGGCATTCCATGCAGAATTCCTTTTTGACTGCCACTATTTTAAATTTATGTTCCCTTAACATCAATTTAGGGTTTAGTGTCTAACATTAAAAGGGGCAACTTTATCCGTCCTAACTGTAGGGACTAAATTCTTGCCCCTATCCTTGCCATTATTGCAGAGTTGTCGGCTTACCGAAACAGGGTGTCTAAATAGGCACCACTAACACTGCTCTTAGATATATATGCAGTGACGAGCAAAATGTCTTCTTGTTGAGTCTTTCCTTGTGCACTTGCGTCATTGTGACCCTAGAACGTGCCAAGGCTTAACCCATATAGTCTCCAACGGTCCTTAAACTCGTGCAACCACCGTACTATACACATCACCTTTGGATATGTGGGAATACCATCCCACAATATGACTCAAGTTACGTAGGTTTATCAGTCTCCATAGAAAGGTATGTACTTGAAACAAATTCAATACTTGTTCGCGGAGTCACAGTGATAGGTTTTCAAATTTTATCAACTTTCATTTCATGTGTAGCACAAACTTATCATATGTGACCATTCCTATCATTGACTCCAACAATATGGGCATAGCATTTGCTAACCAGAGGTAGGCTGATATAATCTATTGTAGATCATATAGGTAGATGCAAGAAGGTTCCAATCAACTCCTAAAACTTAGATCACATTACAGCATCCTTAATAATGTGAATAAAACAAAGACATTAAATTAATAGGAATGCACCGGGGCTTGCCTTGGGAGTGATCGTAGTTAGTAGCTTCAGTGAAGTTCCGATTGGCACTCGGTCTCATCCAAGTATGGTCATCTCAGTTTCGTTCCCTAATTGGATGAAATGCATTTGCATAAGTATAAAATAATACCAGGTGTTCATGGAACTTTCTCAATTATAAAATATTATGACATGATACTCATGAATGACATGGTTGGGTAATGTGCGAGAGAAGAAAAGAAAACATTTTACAAGAATTTACTTACTGGAAATTCTATTAAACACATTCCAAATGCTTTTTCCTAGTTTTATTATAAATTTTAGATCTCATAATTATTTCATAAGGTTCTTGTCGTAGACTTACCTTACGGGTATACATTGATCGGAATAATGATTTATCAAGGACATGGTGGCATATTGAAGACATAAGACCGGTGGGGCGGGCTCACGGGTGGTGTCCGACCGGTATAGGATTCCGAAGGTTCCATAAGACCGGTATGGAAACAAAGGCAGACAACAAGACTGGATTAATCGTTAAGGAAAGTACAAGACCGACCGAGTTGGACTCTGAATTGATAAGGAAGCTAAGAGATAGAGTTTCTAAGTATGTAGATATTGTGTCGTAGACTTACCTTACGGGTATACATTGATCGGAAGAATGATTTATCAAGGATATGGTGGCATATTGAAGACATAAGACCGGTGGGGCGGGCCCACGTGAGTGGTGTCTGTTGGCATCTCTTAAGGTCACGCGGAAAGAAACACGTGACCGCGGGAGAGCCAAGGGTTTAAGTCACTTGCACTATTTAACCAAATAATCCACATCCAGTACAAGTACTAGATATGTATTATAAGGTGGGTCATGAATATCCGCAAGCGGACGGATAACCCGTTGTAGCATTTCACCCGAGAGTATTCAAGGGTATCGTATTTATATTTTCCCCAAGGAAGACATGGTTGATAAGAGTACTTATGTTCATGGTGTTACAAAAGAATGATGAAGTATTCACATTCCAATGCAGGGGTTAGGAGCAATAAGTTGAGGATAGTGTGACACACACCAAGGCGATGTATTCTCTTATAAAAGGGATAGAGGCGATCCTAGATAAAGCTAAACTAGACTAGCAGACCACTACTCCTAATGATACAACATTCATATGAGTGCGCAGCTTCTACCTAACATCCAAGATCATGCAAGCGCAAGCAAGCGTCTAATGCCTAGGCATCATCGGGAGATCCGTCTTACGCGAGGTCCGCCTCGCGACTCCGGCTTTTTAGACTCCTATGCCATGCCCGAACGTGGAGGATTACTTTGGATGACAAGGCTGTCACTTCTTGTCACCTACCTCTACAAACCGTGGGACACGAAGCACATTCAACGGTGGGTAGATAACCCCAGCACCGTGCCGGCGTCACTAACCACAACTCTAGATCCCTCGAGGCACCGACATGGTGGTAAATCTAGAGCACCCTTGCGGGACGATGAACCCGAAGCCTATTCATAAGAACACTAGCCTAACTAGCATACGCTAGACGAAAGGATCAAAGCTAGCACTAAGTCATGCAAAGGCGTTCGTCGCTCAAGAATGAGCGACGAACGGCAATTAATCAAGTAAGATCAGGAGTAATCGGTGATCAAGTATGAACGAACGAAGAACATTCGATATGAGTTCATCTTCTATTAATGAAGAACGAAGAACGAACGACGAACTTATATGAACGAACGATGAACGATCAAACAAGATCATGATTACTCTATAAAGCTCATGACAAGGATATGAACGAAAGTATTCCATAGATGAATGATCAAGTCTCATAAAGAGAGGATACAAGAGCTATACCCAATTCTCCACAAGACTTTGGGAGCAATGAGGCAGCCCACTACTAAGCCTAGCACTACCTAGAAAGCCTCTAAACTTCTAGTGTGAGGAGAGAATGATCCTTGTGTTGTTGTGTGTGTTAAGGAGGGGGGGTACCCCTCCTTATATAGGCTTGAAAGGTCGGCTCCTGGAGGCGGTTTCGTAGGTCGGTGGCATTTAATGCGCGTGGAACCGACCTCCGGAGGCGGTGGGCAAACCGCCAGAGAAAAGTGGGCCAGGGGGGCCACCATGACGGTTCGGCCGAACCGCCTTGTTGGTTCGGCCGAACTGCCACCGGCCCCTCCTGGGCTGGGCTTTGGCGGTTGGCTCCCCCACTGGATGTTGGTCTTTGATCCAGGTGCGTGAGGCCTTATTTGTGTTGGATTTCGTGGTCGTTGGCCTTTTATCTTGGAGTTGATTCCCGCGGCGAAGTGGAAGTTTTGTAAAAGTGTTGATTTGTCGCCTCGGGGCCTGGAATTCATCATTTTCCACCTGCACACTAAAAATCTAGAGGTACACGTGGAACTAGGTTATTTCTAAGTAAAATGCATGCAAGACATGCCTAGTCCTTCTCATTTATTTGACTAATTGACGGTCGAAATTGGTCCGTAACGACCGTCAACAAGCCCCCCAAGCTTACCCCTTGCTCGTCCCGAGCAAGTAGTAGAACTTTAGGTTGTTGATCAGGAGTTGCTACAATGCCTACTTCTCAAAGGTACCAAGTGTATAACAAAGATACTCATCCTTGAGTTGAATAAGTTGGCAATGGTGACTCACCCTTCCCCTTAGTCCTCATGGGGCTTTGTGCTTTTCACTTTACCTTGGGCGGTTGAGAGAGAGAACGGTGTATAGAGCATTTATTTTCTCTTCCCTTGTCTTGCTTTTTATTCTCCGGACGTTTTCAAAAAATATTTTTTTTTTTTTTTTTTTCAAGTAAAACCACGTTCCACAAGTGATGCTCTCGAATCGCTCTAATGGTGTTTATATTCCTCA
This sequence comes from Chloris gayana, assembly GCA_031894775.1. Classification (NCBI taxonomy): domain Eukaryota; kingdom Viridiplantae; phylum Streptophyta; class Magnoliopsida; order Poales; family Poaceae; genus Chloris; species Chloris gayana. The sequence continues at coordinate 270,107 of JAUNZO010004812.1, read as the reverse complement.
CCAAGGCATGTGTATTGCCTCATCCTACATCTAATAGGCTTTTGTGGAGCTCAAGGTAGGGTATGAAATGAGGCATACTTGCATTCATATTTTTGCGAAACCAAAAGAGTGGATCCATGGAGATAGCAAGTCATACAATCGTAGATCAAGATGTGCAAGTGTGAAGATGATGGTGGTGGTGTATTTGACTACTCCTCTTTTTGTTTCACCTCTTTTTATTTTGGATTTTGGGCATGGCTATCTTTTCTTCTTTCTTTTTCTATGCTCGAAATGAGAGCAGCATCTTTTTCTTGCTCATCTTTTGTGAGCCTTATTTTCTTTTTCTTTTGCATAGCCATGCCTTCTTTTGATATTTTAAGAGAGGTGATAAAATGTGAGGAGTGTCTTTATTTTGGGTGGATGGCATGACATGTTGCTAACTTCCGGTGTAGAAGTGTAGCATATGAGGTGGAGTGTGTACGTGATCTTGATCATGAGAGTATGAAAAGCATCTCACTAGGGTCACACAATTTTGATAAAGCTCAATGAAGTAACAAGTAGCAAATGAGTAAGGTTTTCAAGGGAAATTTGCATATGGCTTTGGTAGGAATTTATCATCACTTGGGAACTTATAGATTTTGCAATTTTTGGGAACAGAATTCCGGAGATTTTAAGCTCAACTTAGGACAAGATCATAGCAGCTCTTTTTACCATATCATCATCTCACAACAACTTAGGTGCAGCTCAAGCATGTGCAGCCCACAAGTTTCAGGTTCTAAGCAAGTTTTGCTAGCCACCAAACTCAAAACTAGGAGAGTTCTAAATTATAGACTAGGCACATGAGAGAAATAAAACAGAGCAACTATTCATCATCTCAACATAGAAAGACTAGCAACATACTTGCAGCGTATAAAAGGGAACTAAGCTACTTCTTTTTGTTCTTTTTAGTTTTATCATTTTTATTTTGTTTTTCATATGAGAGGCAAGAACAAGCAAAAACAAGAGACAATAAAGGATACAAGTTGCGATACATGATACCTTAGCGGGGGTGCTGCCCCCCAAGCTTGTTCTTGCTCATGGGTTTGGTGGAATGAACCCCATGTGACGGAAGTAAGCCAAAAGATCGGCTCGTTGTTGCTCCGTCATGTTGGTGAGGGCGGTGAGCTGGGTGTCGGTGCGCTCTTGCCATTGATGAGTTTGCAAGATGTGTTGGTTGAGCGCATACTCGGTGTCTTCCGCCGTGGTTTGGAGTCTTCCCATTTGTGAGGAGAGGTTGTTCATCTCCTGCACAAAGTTGTAGCCTTGGGCTGATCCGGAGTCGGTGGAGTGTTCCTCCCATTGTTGTTGTGGAGAAAACAGCCCCGGGCCATATCCCGGAGTTTGCCACGCCGATCCCCCGGCCATGTGAGGTGGCGGGGCTGGGTACCCACCGGGAGAAAACCCGGGGTGGCTGTACCCCGGCTCGCCATGAGTCGTGGGGTGCGGTGTGGGCATCTCGGAGGTAGATGGTTGTTCTGATCTGTGCGCCCCCTGCGAGAAGATACACTCCTGCGAGACCGCTGCGCTTCTTGGAGCTCAATGGTTAGATTTTTGAGAGTATACAAACGAAGGTCCGGGTTAGGTAACCGAAACTCGTTTGCATATCCCACAAAATAATATATGAGGGAATCGTTCGGACCATTCTTAAGAGAGTGACCTTGAATAAGATAATCTTTATTTATAAGAGAGCGAGGTGTAGCAAGGTATTCAACATTAGCATCATGTAAAGCTCCCACCCGCATGGCAATTCGTGTCACTAGAGAGGTACATTCAATTGGTCCTATCGTCCCAAGATTTTCTATCCATTGGCAAATCATGGCTTTCACGGGAGCAATCTTAATCTTATCGACCGCAGCAAAAAGAATTTTTAGCTCATCCTCGCGCACAATTCGAATATCACTCCTTGGAAAAAGAGTGATAGCAATCCACATGTGCATAAAACGCAAGGTAGGATGATGGATGTGATTAGTTCTAGGTCGCACGCAACTAGGAAGACCCGTAATCCTTTCCCAAAAAGCATGCTTTGAAAACTGAGGAAGGGCACCATCCAAGTCGGTATTGCAGCGAGTATTAAAGCCAAGAAGAGTGCTAAGTTCTTTCCAAGTCAAACGGTAGGATTCACGGAAAAACCGAAAAGAAATTCCTTCATCTACCGTTTGTAGGGTGCATAAAAACTGAAGTGTAAGCAAGCGGGAACCCGGCTCATTTACACTAGCAAAATCTGTCCACCCTAAGGCTTTAAATACTTGAGCAAATTCAGCATCCATACCTATTTTGTGCAGCAGCTCCGTGTCAAATGCTCGCGTAGGAGCAAAGAGACGGTGTTGGAGAAGCGTGTAGGTGCGCGTCTCGTGCTCGCCCACTAAGTCGAGGTCGGTGTCGGTGAGGAGACGATGCTCGATGTTGCCCTCTTGCCCTTCTTCCTCGACTTGTGGTGGTGAACTTGGCGGTGACTCGACTACGGGGCGTGCGCGGGTGCTTCGACGTAAAGAGCTTGAACTTGAGCGTGAGCTCAAGGACCTCTTGATTGACCCGAACAGCTTCTTGGCACCGGTCATGGCTGCACACAAAGAGAGCAAGAATGCAAGAACAAAAATTCCGAACGGGTCATGTGAGGGAAAAAATCAAATTAGCGACACCGTCGGTTGTTCATGTGAGCAAGAAATCGCAACTCGAGAAAACCAAACAAAAACAAATCAAACCAAAAACTAGACAGCACACCAAGAGCAAAAGATTTATGCAGAACTTTTAGGCAATGAGCAAGTGAGGACAATGGAAAACTTGAGAGTAATGAGAATGAAGTGAGTGAGGAGTGGAAATGATAGTGTGAGAGGGGAGAGAGCTCTGGCCAGGCCACCTCTACTTATAGCTCACGAAGTAGCCGTTTTTGAGCGTTAGGAGGGGCATATGACCGTTGGGAAAAAGGACAGACCGAGCAACGGTCATGGCAGTTCGGCCGAACCAAGGAGGTGGGTTCGGCCGACCTGCTGTGGGTCCCTTTTGCTCCCCCTTTTGGCCCATAGCTCCCAACGGCCAAATGATCATTGACCATGGTTGCTACGTCCAGATATTCCTCAGAAATTTTTGCTCAAGAAATCCAAAGAAAGTTGCCTCAAATTCAGCTTTATTCGAAAAATCAAATCTCGAGAAAAAGTGTTGGAGAAAATTCCAACATGCAAAAATTGTTTTTGGATTTTGTATAAGGATACAAGGGTTGTCCAAAAGTTTCAAACAAAGTAGGAAAATTTGGACGTAAAAGGATTTTGGTTTTCAAATTTTCTATGCATGGCGAGTGAGAAAAAAAATCAAATATGCTGGCGGAAAATCCAAATAAATGAAATGAAAATTATCTTGTGATAAAATAGAATATGCAGGGAGATGCATGTGGTGGAAAACAAAAATCAAAAGAAATCGAAAGATAATACCGATTTATCCTGTCGACCAGGGCTTTGCCATTTTAAGTCTGGCGAGCGAGGACTTCTCCATTTCTTTTCATCCTTGTGGTGCAGGCCCTTTCCCTGGAGAAGAGGATGAAGATGGCTGCACCTTCTTCACTTGCCACACTTGTTTGGTCTTTGTTGATGTAGGTGGCTTTGTGTCTTGAAGGACTGGCTTCTTGGCCCATAATCCCGGCCTTGCTGTTGCAGGCTTCTTGGGTTGGTACCATGACGGATTCTCAATTTTGTCAAGTTGCTTCCAAAAGGCGACGAGACTATCCGTCTTTCTTGGCGTCACTTCAACTTCACGGATGTTTGAGGGATTTGGCCCATACTTGATCTTGATCATTGAGCATTGTTCTTTTCTTGGTTGGAACTCAAACTTTTCCTCCTTCCCATTGATGTGGAATCGGATTTCTCCATTCCCAACATCAATTTGGGCGTTTGCGGTGCTGAGGAAGGGACGTCCCAAAATGAGGGGCGTGTTCTTGTCGATATCCATCTCAAGCACCACAAAGTCCACCGGTATGAAGTTGCCTCGAATTTTTACTGGCACGTCTTCGGCTATTCCCGCGGGGTAGCGGACCGAAGAGTCTGCCAATTGCAACCTCATTGGTGTAGGAGTCAAGGTTGTGTAGCTCAAACGATCAAAGACTTCTTTGGGCATCACGCCGACGCTTGCCCCAAGATCACATAAGGCCTGGTCGAAGTGGTGTGCCCCAATGGAACATGATATTGTGGGGCAGCCAGGGTCCTTCTTCTTTTCTGGAAGCCGATTGAGTATAGCTGCGCTACACTCCTCTGTGAGCTTGACCATTTCCTCGTTGGGTAGTGGCCTCTTGTTGTTGAGGATGTCTTTAAGGTAGCGTGCATATGTGGGCACCTGCACCATGTCCAACAATGGCACGTTGACATGAATCCTTCGGATGGTCTCGACGAATCGAGCAAATTGTTCATCCTCCTTTGGCTTCCTGTTTACGTGAGGGAATGGCAAAAAGCTTGTGTCTTGAAATTCAATTCCATTCTTCCCTTCACTTGGCTTCGGTTCTTCTTCTTTTTCTTTGGTAATAGAAGGGCTTTCCTCCTCCAGGTCGTTCCTGTTCTTCTTTGCTGCATGGTTAGGATATGGCGGATCCCGAGTGGATTTTCCTCCCCTCGTGGTAACCGCATTAACATTTTCCAAAGAAGACTCGGGTTGCCCCGGGATCTTCCCAGAATTAGAACCAGGAATAAGAGCAGCTAGCTGAGCAACTTGGGTTTCAATCATTTTATTAAAGCTCAGCTGATTTTTGAAAGCAGAGGAGAAACCTTCTATTTGTGCAGTTATGTTTTCTAAGACTTTATCATTGGCAGCAAGCTTTTTGTTGATAGATTCGTTAATTTTAGCTTGGCCATAAACCAAATCTTTCAAGGAAGGTTGATTATTGTTAAAGCCAGAAAAATTGTTACCTCCTTGATATGATGGTCGGTTTTGGTTGTACCCTTGTCCTCCGTTTGGACGATACCCGTTGTTGTTGTTCATGTAGAACACCTCTTCATGGGTATGGGGGCAATCCTTCCCCATATGGCCAGTGTTCCCGCACTCCTCACACGTCATGTGTGAGTCCAATGCATGAACACCACCATTTGCGTTGTGTTCGTCCAAGCGTTTTATGAGGAGGTCAACCTTGGCGGACAGCATGTCCACCTCCTTGACAGGGTGTACGCCTCTTGCGCGTGTTTGGAGTCGATCATCGCTCCACCCTTGATTGGAGACCATCTTCTCTATGAGTTCTTTTGCTTGGGCAATAGTTTTGGAGAAGAAGGCTCCTCCAGCAGCGGCATCCATATGTCCACGGGTTGTTGGTGTCAACCCGTTGTAGAAGTGTTGAAGAATGAGCCATTCCTCCATCCCATGGTGAGGGCAGGCCAGAATGTATTCTTGAAGCCTTTCCCATGCCTCGGGCATGGATTCGTTTGTCGCTTGCTGGAAACTTGCAATTCTTCCACGAAGGGCATTGGTTTTGCCCATCGGGAAAAACTTGGCGAGGAACGCCGTGGAACATTTGTTCCAAGTGTCAATGCTTGCACGATTGGCATAAAACCACTGTTTCGCCTTCCCAAGGAGGGATAGGGGAAACAGGCGGAGTTTGATAGCATCTTGGTTGGCTCCGGCCGTGGCTGATGTGTTGCATATTTCCAGGAACTGTTGGAGATGAGAGTTGGCGTCCTCGGAGGCCTTTCCACAAAAGGGAATGGCTTGCACCATAGTGATGAGGCTGGACTTGATGTCAAGTCCTGCAGCACCAGCGTCGACGTTGGGCCCAATGGGCACATTGGCGACGGAGGGCGCAGAGTAGTCACGAAGGGTCCTTTCAGCCATGAGTGTTGAGGTTGATGGTGCGGAAGATGCGGGCTCGCTTGTCGTGGGTTCTTGAGGAGAGACAACGACGCGAGGTCGAGTCTTTCTCGCAAGAGCCTCGGGATTATCAACGAAGTTTTCCGGCAAGTCGAATCCACGCATGCACTATCCTGTTTTCACCTTTGAGAGAAAACAGATCAAGGTTAGCCTGCAAGGGCAATGATTAAATCATCATCAAGTGTAATCATGAACATTCATTGTATTCTTATTAACCAATGTCTTCCCCGGCAACGGCGCCAGAAATGCTTGTTGGCATCTCTTAAGGTCACGCGGAAAGAAACACGTGACCGCGGGAGAGCCAAGGGTTTAAGTCACTTGCACTATTTAACCAAATAATCCACATCCAAGTACAAGTACTAGATATGTATTATAAGGTGGGTCATGAATATCCGCAAGCGGACGGATAACCCGTTGTAGCATTTCACCCGAGAGTATTCAAGGGTATCGTATTTATATTTTCCCCAAGGAAGACATGGTTGATAAGAGTACTTATGTTCATGGTGTTACAAAAGAATGATGAAGTATTCACATTCCAATGCAGGGGTTAGGAGCAATAAGTTGAGGATAGTGTGACACACACCAAGGCGATGCATTCTCTTATAAAAGGGATAGAGGCGATCCTAGATAAAGCTAAACTAGACTAGCAGACCACTACTCCTAATGATACAACATTCATATGAGTGCGCAGCTTCTACCTAACATCCAAGATCATGCAAGCGCAAGCAAGCGTCTAATGCCTAGGCATCATCGGGAGATCCGTCTTACGCGAGGTCCGCCTCGCGACTCCGGCTTTTTAGACTCCTATGCCATGCCCGAACGTGGAGGATTACTTTGGATGACAAGGCTGTCACTTCTTGTCACCTACCTCTACAAACCGTGGGACACGAAGCACATTCAACGGTGGGTAGATAACCCCAGCACCGTGCCGGCGTCACTAACCACAACTCTAGATCCCTCGAGGCACCGACATGGTGGTAAATCTAGAGCACCCTTGCGGGACGATGAACCCGAAGCCTATTCATAAGAACACTAGCCTAACTAGCATACGCTAGACGAAAGGATCAAAGCTAGCACTAAGTCATGCAAAGGCGTTCGTCGCTCAAGAATGAGCGACGAACGGCAATTAATCAAGTAAGATCAGGAGTAATCGGTGATCAAGTATGAACGAACGAAGAACATTCGATATGAGTTCATCTTCTATTAATGAAGAACGAAGAACGAACGACGAACTTATATGAACGAACGATGAACGATCAAACAAGATCATGATTACTCTATAAAGCTCATGACAAGGATATGAACGAAAGTATTCCATAGATGAATGATCAAGTCTCATAAAGAGAGGATACAAGAGCTATACCCAATTCTCCACAAGACTTTGGGAGCAATGAGGCAGCCCACTACTAAGCCTAGCACTACCTAGAAAGCCTCTAAACTTCTAGTGTGAGGAGAGAATGATCCTTGTGTTGTTGTGTGTGTTAAGGAGGGGGGTACCCCTCCTTATATAGGCTTGAAAGGTCGGCTCCTGGAGGCGGTTTCGTAGGTCGGTGGCATTTAATGCGCGTGGAACCGACCTCCGGAGGCGGTGGGCAAACCGCCGGAGAAAAGTGGGCCGGGGGGCCACCATGACGGTTCGGCCGAACCGCCTTGTTGGTTCGGCCGAACTGCCACCGGCCCCTCCTGGGCTGGGCTTTGGCGGTTGGCTCCCCCACTGGATGTTGGTCTTTGATCCAGGTGCGTGAGGCCTTATTTGTGTTGGATTTCGTGGTCGTTGGCCTTTTATCTTGGAGTTGATTCCCGCGGCGAAGTGGAAGTTTTGTAAAAGTGTTGATTTGTCGCCTCGGGGCCTGGAATTCATCATTTTCCACCTGCACACTAAAAATCTAGAGGTACACGTGGAACTAGGTTATTTCTAAGTAAAATGCATGCAAGACATGCCTAGTCCTTCTCATTTATTTGACTAATTGACGGTCGAAATTGGTCCGTAACGACCGTCAACAGTTGTCCGACCGGTATAGGATTCCAAAAGGTTCCATGAGACCGGTATGGAAACAAAGGCGGACAAAAGACTGGATTAATCGTTAAGGAAAGTACAAGACCGACCGAGTAGGACTCTGAATTGATAAGGAAGCTAAGAGATAGAGTTTCTAAGTATGTAGATATTGTATCCGACTCAGATTCTACATGTAACCTTGCCTCCCCGGACATATAAGGCGGGGGCAGGGACCCCTAGAAGGATAAGTTTCGACAAGTTCTGACAAGTTCTCATAAGTTGTCACGAGTTAGGACAAGTTCCTACACTCGACAACTCGCAATTAGCAATCTGCTAAAGGCAATACATAACATACAGGGGTAGGGTATTACTCTCGATTCGAGGGGCCCGAACCTGTCTAAAATCTCGTGTTCCCGTGTGTTTCGTGTGTTGCACCATCGAATTCCATGCTCGTGAGGGACCGGGTAGTTCTAATGCCGAGATTAAGACTCGACATGTTCTGGTGGGAAAACTTTATGTGGAATTTTCCATAAGTAAATAACATAACATGGGTCATGTATAAGAATATTAAAATTCAGAAACAGAGAGCTATAAACATGCCATGTGTCCAAGAAATACCATGAAAAATAAATAAGAGTTGATGCCAATTTTAGCTGGCAGCTGAACGACGGTGCAGTGAGGGCTTGTTCCTAACCCTTCATGGTCAGCACGTCGAGTGGAGCACGAACTAAAACTCTGATGAGGACATCGTCATGCTAGATGCACTCAAGCTAAAGTCTCATCCAAGTTACAAGTTGCCTCCAACTCAACCGCCGCGTCCGATTCAGATTCAGCAAACCTCCCTGGACGGTTTTGATTATTTCTCCTTCATACGACATCGAAATGAGGCGTTTCCAGAGGCGTTGGAAAGAGGACGATGGCACGGTCATTTTGGTTCTGGTTCCAGCTCCAGAACCTCCATGGATCATTCTGTATGATCAGAAAAAGGTGCTGCGTTACCTATTTGGGCCGACTCGACCTTGTATCATGTCGGGCCTTAAGCCCATGTTTGCCTTCTGTGCAGTCACCGGCGCTAAAGAAGGTTGGAAAGAGTGCTTCGACTAGCAGTTCAACCAATATTGTGTGCCACTGCTGCAAGGGTATGGGACATGTCATGAAGGATTGTCCTGGTCACTGGGCATACATTGTTGTCCCTGATGGAGACAGATATGTATGTGCTAGTGATGTGGAAGATGATTTACTTATTGGTGCTAACATTAATGCAGATGGCGTGGAGAATGAGGTAAAAATTGATTCGACGGTTGCCACTGCGGGTTTTCCTAACCTTATTGTGCAACGTGTCTTGTCCGCTCAGTTGGAACATGAGGAAAAACAGAAGATTCAACGCCACATTTTGTTCCATCGGTATACTGTTGTCCAGAAGAGACGTGTTCTTACTATCATTGATAGTGGGAGCTGCAACAAGTTGGTGAGTTCAGATTTGATCAGCAAGCTTGGCTTGACCACATGCACACTTTCTCATCCGTACCACATACAATGGCGTAACAACAGTGGTAAGGCAAATATAACAACTTATGCACGCATACATTTTTCTTGTGGCTCTTATCAGGATTATGCTGATTTTGATGTTGTACTTATGCAAACATGTTCGCTTTTATTAGGTGGACCTTGGGTATCTGATAAGTATGTTGCGCATTATGGTAGATCTAATACATATACTTTTGTGCATAAAAATAAGAATATTACTTTGCTGCCTTTTTCGCCTGCTGAAATTCAGAATCATTTTAAGGCACTTGGTGAAAATGCTAAGAATAAACGTGCTAATGTTCTGCCTTCTAATGTTACACACAAAAATAATAGGTTAAAAGGAGTTGTTTACCTTGCTACTAGTGCTGCTACTGCTAGACTTTGTGATAATTATGATGCTCCATGCTATACTATGCTGTCTCAAGATATTTTTGTTTTTGGTTATACTATGTCTTGTCCTTTGCATGCCGTCACTAACCTTTTGCAGGAGGTTGATGATGAGACGGAGTCGAGGACGACCCCAATTCAAGAAGAGGGATGATGAAGACATCGCCATGTTAGATGCACTCAAGCTAAAGTCTCCTCCAAGTTACAAGTTGCCTCCAACTCAGTCCCCGCATCCGATTCGGATTCAGCAAACCTCCCTACACGGTTTTGATGATTTCTCCTTCATATGACATCAGAATGAGGCGTTTCCAGAGGTGTTGGAAAGAGGACGACGACACGGTCATTTTGTTTCTAATCCCAGCTCCAGAACCTTCTGGGATAAATCTGTGTCATCACGTGTTTGGGCCGACACGACCTGGTATCGTGTCGGGCCTTAAGCCCATGTTGTGGGCGCCCCTCCTAGTTTGCCCCCAACCCTAGCACATTCCTAGACTATAACACATTGTAGCCACCACCGTTTAGACTTGGGTTTAGTTTATTTTGACTTTTCCATCGAGAAACTACGATTGCATCATTGTAACTCTAGCAACAAGTCCTTTTACTGTGATCCAGGGCCCCTGTTCTTGTTCTCATCGACCGTGGCGATTTTTCCTTTCGAACGGAGTGCTTGAACTCCTTTAATTCAGAGTGATAATTCATATTTGCAGTTTCAGATCGTGTGTTTATACCTTCTTGCTTGTGTTCTCGTTTCGCTTGCAGGAAAAGCCATTTCGACGAGGTCAATTAAGTTATGCTTGGTTGATAACCAACGGAGCAGTGGTGTAGCGGTTGTAGGATCGAATCATCAATGTTGAGTCCTCCACAATTCGAGTTTACTCCTTCTACCTCTCGGAAGATCGGCCTATATCATATCACAGTTGGTGGCCAGCAAGGACCACCGGAGCATGGCCGACGGCGAGCTGTGGACCAGGGGAAACAACTTAGGGGGTGTCTAGCTAGTTTTGGGCAGAGTCGGGCCTTGTAGCTCTCCATGGATGGCGAAGGGTCAAGGGCGGCTAGTGGCTTCGTGAAACATGGGAGGTAGAGTCTTGCAATAGAAACCCTATAGGTTGTTTTGCAAGGGTGAGTGTAGGTGATTAGGTGCTGGAGAACTTTTGGGGAGTTCTCATTTGGAGAGTGCTCGTTGTGGGCACAGTTGTGTAGGGGTTTCGGGTTGATGAAGTCTCTGTTCGTGGTGATACTTATTGTGGTGACTTTTGTTGGAGCAGAGGGATTAGTGACTCGTCCTGATAGTTTGAGGACAGGTTCTTGTGTGTATGCCTCTCTTGGTGTTACTTACACACCACACGTCCCCATATGGGCGGTTGTGTTAGATCATGATCCTAGCGGAGGACTGGCTGGCCCGCCATAGTAGGAGAGACAATATTAGTGGGTTTTAGAGCGTTGTCTCAACCCATGAGTAGAGGATACCCCACCTGGTTAGTGGTAGGCCTTTCACACCTTCAGTACCCTTTGCCGTTTCTTAGGGGGATCCTAGTCCTGGAGGAGCGGGCGCCACGAGTCGATGCTTTTTGAGTGGTCTAGTGTGGGATTGGTGTTTGGGTTGAGGCCTCAACCTGTATGTGAAGCCCGCTGCATGTGGCTATAGGTGTATATACACTGTAGAGTTATAATCTATACGTATAGCCCTGCCCCTCGATATGGGCACTACCATGAGAGATCCACTTGTTTAGTTTACTACTTCTCCTCTCTGATATGTGTTTTACTTCCGGCTTCGAGCTGTGGTTCTAGTTGATAAGGACACGACAACGGTGTCCGAGTGTTTGTCCCAATCTTTCACGGTACAAATTAGCTAGCAATGACTTCTCTGAATTTTTATTGAGAAAAAGAACCAGGATAACAATACTCTTCACTGTAGTGTCAATTCTATAATAGCATCAACTGTGGTCTCACAAGTACTAGCAGGTCAAGCAATAAATTATGAAATCTTGCCTCACCGATAGCAAATTATCTTAGGGTAATTAACCAACAATCAAACACACTAGCACCTTCAATAGACTCATGGAAACAAGTTCAGAGGTAACTTCAGATTAAATAGGCCCAAGCAGTACAAGAGTAATTAGCATAAGGATAGAATTACTCCACGAGATTAACCACAGAGCATATATTGGTCCAAGATGGACTAGACCGGTACTCTATTCTGACTGTACCACAACCGACTAATAACCCATAGCTACTCAGACTCGAACAAATGACCAGGTCCGACTCAACCATGTTTAAGGCAACTCAGCCTCAACTCACAACCCAGGTACATGCAGGAGTATATATACACTTTCCATGTTACCTGCAATTTCCGTATCGATGCAAGAATTTTTAGTAGCACTAGACGTGTGTATATATACACTTTCGGCGACATTGGCAGCTACGAATGGATGTCTTATTGACATTGTCTCATCATTTCCTCTCCCCGGTGACAAAGCCGTCCTCAGCTTTGAGGATGTATCAATCGGTTTTTCCTTATTTGCAACAATTGTTTTACTGAAGATGACCTGCAAACCACCAACAATGAATGAAGGTTTTCTTAACTCAGCTTTAGATGGATTATCGTCTTTCTCCTCTTTTAACGGACAAGCCATAGAACCAATTGGTATCGATTTGACATCAGATTTTTGAGATGTATTTCCAGAATTGCTAAATTGATTTACAGTAGCTTGTAAATCATCACAACTTATTTCAGACGTGCCAGTGGATAATCTATTCGTCATATAACTCTGTCCTGTATGCAGTAAAGTCATTCTTGGCTTGGAGATACTCTCTGAAACACTAGTTGCATTTGTTAAATCGTTGCAGTTGCTTTGAGAAACAATGGAAGACTTGATATTGGTGTCATCCTTTGGTGCACTACTAGTGATATTAGAACTATCACCAGCATACACCAAAGGTTCTTTAGGAACACTAAATGCACCATATGTAGCTTGCATTGGATCTGAAATAACCACATCACTCTCCCTTGCTGAAGCAAAGCCATCCTTGGCTTTGAGATACTATCTGCAGGATGTCTTTTCTTTTTCATAGGAGCAAATACCTCAGCTTTAATATCACTGTCGAGCTTTGGTTTCAGCAGATGATGCACACCCTTGTGAACAAATGAATAACAGTTCGATCGATCGCCATGTTTAGCATCAAGATCAAATTGCCATGGCCTACCAAGTAACAAATGACACACACTCATTGGTGCCACATCACAAACCACAGAATCAATATAATTACCCATTGAAAAATTTACTCTCGTCCTGTGAGTAATTTTTAGTGTTCCACATGAGTTCATCCTCTGCACATAACGCGGAGTAGGAAGCCTCCATGTACATCAAGATAATGCATGCACCATATCTGAACTGATAGCATTAGTGAAACTGCCACCATCAATAATTAATTTGCATACCTTATCTTTAATTTTGCACTCCGATTGAAATATATTACAACGCTGCCCATTCACATTTGCAATTGTGCCATCACTTTGTTCTTCATGTGACATCAAATATAAGCCATTTGAGGTATCATCAGATTGTTCCATTGCTGGTGGATTAGGACCATCAATTTGCAGCTCTAATGTAGATGATATTTCAGCAATACCAGGTACATCTTTCTCTTCAACACAATTTTGAAGCAACAAACCAGAGTCACCTTTTGGCAGTAATACTTCTGTCCTAGTAGAAGCTTTAATTTCATTTATACCAAAAGGATCAGGAGCATTATCAGATGATGATAGCTTTTGTTTAGGGATAGAATCCATATTAGCAGCAGCACACATGTCCATTCCACCGGACACCATAGGAGCAGCACACTGTTTGGTGCTAGCAAAACATTTATCCTTAACAACTGGTGGGTCAAATTTATGTTGTAATACTTCCTTCAACTCTACCCAAGAATTACAATAGTTCTCACCAAGCTTCTGTTTCAAATTCCACAACCATAAATATACATGACAAGAGATGGTTTTCTTTGATAAATTTACCAACTGGGTTAATGGCAATTCACCAATCCTATAAAATTCCACTATAGCATCCTCTCACTCATAATACTCTGATGGAGAACATGTAGGATATAGCATCGGCACAAACCTAAGCGTATACATCAAAATCATAAGAATCCATCACACAAAGACTAGAGTACCGTGAGCAGCCCGACTAAACTGATACCAAATGATAAGGACACGTCAACGGTGTCCGAGTGTTTGTCCCAATCTTTCACGGTACAAATTAGCTAGCAATGACTTCTCTGAATTTTTATTGAGAAAAAGAACCAGGATAACAATACTCTTCACCGTAGTGTCAATTCTATAATAGCATCAACTGTGGTGTCACAAGTACTAGCAGGTCAAGTGTAACGACCCGATTTTCACCGGCTAGTGAAAACCGTGCCTTGTACCTCTATGTCACTCCCGGGAGTGTGACACGTACATCCCATACAGTTAACATCATAGAAACCATAAGAAGGAATAAATGCAAGGCAAGATAATAGAATCTCCAAAGTACATCATCTTAATTTAGTGCTCAAATCTCATGGATACAAACACGCGGCACGCAGGCCACGAGAGAATATGAAGGAAACTAGCGGAAGCGTCTCACATGAAGATCGGCGGTGAAGACCCAAAGCCCACAAGCACTCGTGTGCAGGCGAGAACGTCACTCCTCTCCGGTAGCTCCGTCGGTCGGCTCAGCGGGATCCTCCGGATCAGCGTCCGAAAAACAAAGTGGGAAAGCCGTGAGTACTACGCGTACTCAACAAGCCGCAACTACCTAGCAACAATGTATGCATGTTGGGAATATTCAAGGAAAGGCAAGGGCTAGCACCTAAAGCAATTACTCCTCAAGTCTATGTGATTCACATTTTATTATTAGTCAAATTTTATAAGTGGCCTTGCAGAAAACAACACAATCCCGCAAGGGTCAATATTTTATGTCCAGCACACCTCCACCGGACCACAGCTCGAAGCCGGAAGTAAAACCTATCGGAGGGGAGAAGTAGTAAATGCTAATCAAGCGTGTCGCTCAATGGTGTTGCCCCCTTACCCGAGGGCTAGGCTATACGTATAGATTATATATCTCTGCAGAGAGTAAGCAACTCGTACCCACGTGAAGAGGTACTATAACTACAGCCACCGTCGTGGCTAAAGCACAGCAACACTCACAAGATCAATAAACAAAGCATCGATCGGCAGGCGCCCGTCCCTCAGGTCCGGGATCCCTAACCACAACGCAGAAAAGGGTCCTGAAGGTGTGAAAGGCCTACCACGGGCCAGGTGGGATATCCTCTACTCATGGGTCGAGACAAAAGCTCCAAAAACCCACTAACACTAACTCTACACCACGGCGGGCCCACCGGTCCTCCGCTAAGCGTCTCAATCCAGCTCGCCCATACGGGTCACGTGGTAAGCTAGTATACCAAAGAGCGAGCAACCAGGAACCGGTCCTTATGCTGCCGGGGCGAGTCACCAACCCTCTCCTCAAAACAACGGTCTCAACAAGTGTCACCACAACAGGGGCCCCATAACCCAAGGCCCCTACACAATCGCGCCCGCAACAGGCGCTCTCCAAACAGAGACTCCCCAAAAGTCTCCCAGCACCTAACCACCTACACTCGCCCCCGCAAAAGTCCTACAGGGTATCTAGTACAGAAACTCGACACCTAAGAAACACCTACAATTTATTTTACACAAAAACCATGTATCGTCTTCATGGGGTTCCATTAAGCAACTAAGCAGATTCTAAGCATGCGAGTAACAGTAGAAACACCCTATGGCAACGAGTGGCAAAGATGACATAGTATGGCATAGGTAAACTACAAGTGCAAGTAACCATTTATCATGCATGGATCAATTTAATGCAATTGCTAAGTAGGAGCAAGAGTGGTCAAGGATTGCGGCTTGCTCGCGAAACGCTGGTCCCACGCCGGGTCGGGGTACTCGTACGGCTGCTCCGGCGGGAACTCCTCAAACTGCGGCACGGGCGGAAACTCCTCGTAGCTCTCGCGCGGACGGAACGTACGAAACGAGTTAGGCACGCAAAACGAGAAAAGTACGAGAGTAGCGAAATGGACGACGGAATTTACGACACTAGAACATAGCTAACAACTACACTAACGCGTAGATCTCGTCGCTACGGACCCAACGCAACTGACCGCGCATTTTTCCGACGCTCCAAGAAAAAGATATGAATTTCCGAAGATTAACGAATTAAGGAAATTCAGGAAAATCCAATTAAAAGGAAAAAGAATATTCCCTGGAATATCCTTTGCCATGTAAGCGCCACGTCGACTCCACGTGGACGCCATGTTGGATTAAAAACACTACAGGTCAGCACCACGTGGCAGTTGGTTGCCACGCGGGACGACACCTCGGCGCCACGTTGGTAGAAAAACGGACTACGTGGCGCCACATCGGCAGATCGTCCGCCACACCAGCAGCTATCGCCTCACCACCTCGGCTGCCACCTAGACGCCACGCCAGCAGAAAGCTACGCCACATGGGTGCCACATCGGCAGAATTTCTGCCACGTCACTCGCCACGCCGGCTCCACCGGAGCGGGCGGCGCCGCCGAGCCAGGACGGGGAGCTCGCCGGAATCGCGTCGCCCGGCCGCGGTAGCTCGCCGGCGGCTAAACGGAGACCAGCCACGGATGCAGCCGTCTCACGCGCACCTGCCGGCACTAGTCGCGACCACCAGCTCACGGAGGAGCGCCGGCACGGGCTCGCCGGAGCTTCGCCGGCGGAGGCGCGCAGAGGGAAACCCCGGACTCAACCACGGCGCACAAAACCTACGCTAAACGGTAGCTCATCTACGCGCGAGTCTAACGAGCCCCACGGCCGGCCAAAACGACGACGGGAGAGCCGCCGGCGGCGAGGTCCGCGGCGGCGACCATGGGGACCTCGACGGCATCCGCAAAGCCTAGTGTTTTTCCACCGCGGACGTGCGCACGAGCTACTACCGAGCGAGGCGAAGCTAACGGGACCCCCTAGCGAACATGAGCTGGCCTCTAGACCACGGCCCACCGACGACCATGGCGCGCGGCGGACGGAGCCCGACGGGAAGCATCAATCCGAGGCTAAATCAAGGGGGAAGAAGAGGGAATCGGTGCGCGGACTCACCGGGGTCCTTGCGCGGCTCACGGGCGAGGAGGAGAGGGACGAACGACGACGGGCGGTGAGGAGAGCGGCGGCGGCCCGACGAACACGCCCGGACGGTGGTGGTGACCGCGCGGCACGGCGTTCCCGAGCTGCTAGGGGAGGACAAGGAAGGGGGTCGGCGTCGGCAGAGTCGATGCACGACGGAGCTTGCAAAACGCCGAGGAGGAGGAGACGAGTCTCACCGGAGATGACACGCGGAGGAGGTGAAGGCGGCGGCCGGGAACTTCAACGCATGAGCTCGTCCTCCCCTCTTCACAAAACTCGACGGCGTCGGCACCACGGGGTCCAGCGTCGCACGCACATGGCCCCGGTGCCGGAGGGGATCGATGGCGAGGCGTTTCACCAGGGGCGACGGGTGGGTGGTGGCTAGGGTTTGGGGAGGCGGCGCGGCGCGGTTTAAATGGAGGAAGGGAGCACGGGACGGCGAGAGGACTCGCTAGAATCCAGGCGGAGTCGGGGTTGCGGGGCCGGGTGACGCAGGGGCGGCGCAAAACGACGGCCGTCCGACGTGGAGAGTGTAACATCCTGAAAAATTGTACCAAATATTCATGTAATATAAATGTTTGGTGTTTGGAAAAGGATTGGTTATATTTGGCAGTATTTTGAATTCAATTCGGTTGAAGTTTGAACGAATCAATTCACAAATCTTTTTCATTCAAACTCCGGCGCTTGGGCTGAATCTTCGCGGCCCGGTTCTCCACCTTCCCCTTCCCCCTCGCGCCGGCCCGGCCCGCGGCCCGGACCCGACCCGAGCCGAGCAGGAGCATCTTCCTCCTCCGCCCTTTCCAGCTCACCCGAGCTCGCGCGGCGCACGGAGCGAGCGCCACCTCGGACGGCCGTCGCGTGGTGCCTCCAAAGTTCACCTGCCCCCTCCACCTTTTCCCCTCTACAAAACCCTCGAGCCGCCGCCGCCTCCCCATTCTTTCCCCTTTCGCCAAACCCTAGCCGCCGCCGCCGCTGCGGTATTCTTCTCCGCCATGGGCAAGTCACGGAGCCTCGGGCGCCGGAGCTGCTTTTCGAGCGCGGTGTGAGTAGTAGAACACGCCGGTGTTCTTGGCGTCGCAAGAGGAGCCCGGGAGGAGGAGCGCGACGCCCGCGAAGTTCCGAGCCACCGTCTTCCTCGTCGCCGTTCTTCATCTCCGGTGAGACCTTGGCTAGCTCGTGCTCCGTTCCCGATTCTCCGTCGCTCGCTCTTCCGCTCTCGTGTTAAGCTCGTCCTTGTTGCCCTCTCGCTAGCGACGGAACGCCCGAGCTCGTGATCACCGCTCCTTCCGCGCGTCGCACGTCGTCCGCCGCGTCGGAGTTTCGTCGCCCGCCGTCGTCGCCGCCCCCGTCCGTCCCTTGGCCGTCGAAGCTTGCTGGTGAGCTACCGCACCATTTTCCCCTTCTCCCTCCTCCGATTCGTGGAGATTTGGTCGCCTTCGTCGTTTTCCGCCGCCGCCGCGCCATGAGTGCCGGCGTTGAGCTCGCTAGAGAGGAGCTCGTGTTCATTTGGTAGGTCCGGTAGACTCCTGTCGTCGTGGGGATCCTTGTGCGCATCTTATTTGGAGAAAAGGGTGGAGTTTTGCTAGCTTCCACGGAACGCCGTGGAGCCGCGGCCGCGGATCTCGCCGCCGGCGATGCTCCGGCCGTTCTCGGGAGTTGGTCTTGGTTCCGTTGAACTCGCGGGGTCGTGAACTTGGTTCGGGTGATCTTGGTCGCAAGTTTTGGGGAGCCCCGGGGCTTTCCCCTTGCGCGCGCGCGCCGCGGCAGCCTCCGGCGAGCTTTCGCCGTCGAGCCGTCGCGAGCTGGTCCTCGCCACCCACTCGGCGGGTGCGCGACGTCCCGGCAAGTTCCCTGGTACCGAAGGTGAGGTCCGCGGCGAGCTGCAGCGCCGGGAAGGGCCGATTCCGGCCAGCCTCGCGGCGGAGTTGGAGCGGCGCCGCCCCTCCGTAATGCCGACGTGTTGGTCGCCGTGGCGGACTTTCTCGCCGAGGTGGCATCCACGTGGCACGGTTTCCGCCGGCGTGGCGTCTAGATGGCAGCCGAGGTGGCGAGGTTGTCACCGCTTGCGTGGCGTGAATATCTGCTGATGTGGCGCCACGTAGCATAGGGGTGCGGATGTGGCGCTGATCCGTAGTCTTGCGTGGCAATGACGTGGAGCCCACGTGGCGGAAGAAATGCCACGTGGTGTCGACTTGTATAGGATCTGTTCCGTGTGGCACCGACGTGGCGTCTGCGTGGCGCCGACGTGGTGCCCACGTGGCAAAGATTATTCCAGGGAATATTCCATTTCTTTTATTGGATTTTCCTGAATTTCCATAATTCATTAATCTTTGGAAATTCATATCTTTTTCCGGGGCGTCGGAAAAATACGCGGTCGGTTGCGTTGGACTCGTAGCGACGTTCTCTACGCGTTAGTGTAGCTTTTGGTCATATTCTAGTATCGTAATTTCCGTCGTTAATTCCGTACTATTTCCTATTGTCTCGATAAGCGTGCCTAACCCCTCGTTTCGCGATCCGTCCGTCGGAGGGTGCCGAGGAGTTCCCGTCCGAGCCGCAGCTTGAGGAGTTTCCGCCGAGCAGCCGTACGAGTACCCCGACCCGGCCCGGGAGCAGCCCTATCCGGGCAAGCCGCAATCCTTGACCACTCTTGATCCTATTTAGTACTTGCATTAAATTGGACCATGCATGATTAATGGTTACTTGCACTTGTAGTTTACCTATGCCATACTATGCTATCCTTGCCACTATTTGCCATAGGTTGTTCTACCGTCACTCGCATGCTTAGTATTTGCTTAGTTGCTTAATTGAACCCCATGATGACTATACATGTTTTTGTGTAAAATAAATTGTAGGTGTTTCTTAGGTGTCGAGTTTCGTAATAGATACCCTGTAGGACTTTTGCGGGGGCGAGTGTGTAGGTGGTTAGGTGCTCGGGAGACTTCGGGGAGTCTCTAATTGGAGAGTACCTGTTGCGGGTACAGCTTGTGTAGGGGCCTTGGGTTTATGGGGTCCCTCGTTGTGGTGACACAGCTTGTTGAGACTCGTTGTTTTGAGGAGAGGGATGGTGACTCGCCCCGGCAGCTTAAGGACCGGTTCTTGTGCGTATACCTCTCTTGGCTTTACTAGCATACCACGTGACTTGTATGGGCGGGCTGGATCATGATACTTAGCGGAGGACCGGGTGGCCCGCCGTGGTGTAGAGAATAGTGGTAGTGGGTGTTGGAGCTGTTGTCTCAACCCACGAGCAGAGGATATCCCACCCGGCCCGTGGTACGCCTTGTCACACCCTTCAGGACCTTCTTTTCCTATGTTGTGGTTAGAGGATCCCGGACCCGAGGGACGGGCGCCTACCAGTCGATGCTTTGTGGAGTGATCTTGTGAGTGTTGCTTTGCTTGGGCCACGGCGGTGGTCTTTTGTTTGAGTACCTCTTCACGTGGGTACAGCTTGCTTACTCTCTGCAGAGATATATAAATCTATACGTATAGTCTAGCCCAAAGTATGGGCACTACCGAGAGAAATCCACTTGATTAGCATTTACTACTTCTCCCTCTCGATAGGTGTTTTACTTCCGGCTTCGAGCTGTGGTCCCGTGGAGGTGTGCGGGACATAAAACTTGACCCTTGCAGGATTGTGTTGTTTCCTGCAAGGCCACTTATAAAATTTGACTAATAATAAAATATGATTCACATAGACTTGAGGAATAATGCTTTAGGTGCTAGCCCTTGCCTTTCCTTGAACTATCCCAACATGCATACATTGTTGCTAGGTAGTTTGCGGCTTGCTCGAGTACGCGTAGTACTCACGGCTTTCCCCACTATGTTTTTCGGACGCCGTTGCCGAGGAGCCGGCCGAGCCGGTTGAGAGAGCCGACGAGGAGGAGTGACGGTCTCGCCTACACTCGAGTTGCTTGTGGGTATGGACTTCACTACGGTTCTTCACCGAGAGATGTTTTCGCTTTGCTTCCGCTTTGCTTCCGCTTCGCTAGACTTCTACCATGGTTTCGCGATGGCCTGCGTGCCACGCTCTTGTACTCTTGAGATTGAGATTTATGCATAATAATAATGTACTTGGAGAATCTATTATCTTGCCTTGTTATTTCCTTTAATTTATGGTTTTACTGTACTAACTTGTGTTGGATGTACGTGCCACACTCCTGGGAGTGGCAAAGAGGTACAAAGGGTTCGGATTTCACGTTGGTGAAATTCGGGTCCCTCACGGTTGGTATCGAGCCATACTTGACTGTAGGAACGAGACCCGTAGAAACTGGACGTAACCATAAGGACAATATCTAGCTCTCTAATCTGCTATTCGTCTTTCATCAAACTTTGAAATCTGTCTCATCGTTTAAAGCTCTCAAAAGTAAGATATGACTGAATGGATGATGCCTTTGTTGTGTTTGCATGGATAGATGATTTGCATACTATTCTTTCCAGATTTGAAGAAAGTGTTGGATAACCCGTACTAATCGTTGGAATTGTGCCTTGTTAACAGATGCCGAGAGGAAGGGGTCTACACGTGCAGTTTGACCATGCTGCGATGGAGGTGGACGATCAGCCCCCGCGAGGTCGTGGGCGTGGTCGTGGTCGTGGCAGAGGTCGTGCCGCGCCCGCAGCAGCTGCGCGAGGCCGCGGTGCGAGAGGCCGTGGCCGTGGAGGAGGAGCTGTGGGTGCTCGCGGCAGAGGGCGTGGTCGCGGTGGAGAGGCACCACCGGATCCCGCAGCTGGAGAGGCGAGAGGGTGCCGAGCAGGAGGCACCAGGACAGCAGGAGGCTCCTGGGCAGCAGGAGGGCGCCGAGCAGCAGGAGGTACCACCACCACCTCCCCTGCTCGGACTCTCGCCGACGTGATGGCGAACCAGACCCACATCCTTGGAGGTCCGATGCAGATGCTGCAGCAGCAGCAGCAGCAGCAGCAGGAGCACCACGAGCAGATCTTGCAGCAGCAGCAGCAGCCACAGCACGCGGGCCGCAGCCGGTCCGACTTGAGGAAGGAGGCCTTCCGCAGGCTGCAGCCGGAGACGTTCTCTCACCGCACCGACCCCTTGGACGCCGACAGCTGGCTCGGGACGGTGTCCAAGCAGCTGGTGATGATGGACTGTACCGACGCCGAGTGCGTGTCACTTGCTACCTACTTGCTCGGAGGCGCAGCCGGCGCGTGGTGGGACACTTACGTGACCAACCACCGGGACCCAGACAGTATCTCTTGGGATGAGTTTGAGCAGGAGTTCGGAGCTCAGCACATCCCCAAGGGAGTGATGGACAGGAAGGCGGCCGAGTTCCGTAACTTGAGGATGGGATCCATGGGAGTGCTCGAGTACTACCACGGGTGGATCGAGCTGTCCCGCTACTCACCTCGTGACGTATCCACCGAGCAGGTCAAAAACTCTTATTCAGTTTTTCATCTCAAATAATCACTATCTACTTTTCCCAATGAATTCATGCTTACCACGTTCTATGTTGCTATCTCTTCATCTCATTTCCCTTCGTGGTTTTCTATCTTTCCACCGAGCAGGACAAGATCTACTACTTCAAGCAGGGTCTCAAGGCTGAGATTGGTCCCCACGTGGCAGGGTGCTCTACTCCGAAGGAGCTAGTGGACAAGGCTATTGAGGTTGAGGACAGCATCGAGAGGATCGGGAGGGTTGAGGCACACAAGAGGACGGGAGGACAGCTAGACCGTTACGGAGGTCGGCGAGAGGCCGAGGTTTGCTCGGGCAGCAGCAGCAGTTCACTCGCCCACCACAGGGGCAGTTTGGCAGCTCAGGGCGGAGGCAGTTCGCACCGCAGGGTCAGCAGTACCAGCGTGCTCCAGCACCTCGGCAGTCCGGGTGGAGGCCCCCGAGCGATGGGATGCCCTTCGCCAACAGGTGCTTCCGGTGCGGTCAGCCGGGACACAAGTACTACGCGTGTCCCAACATGGGTCGAGAGCTCCTACTACCTACACCGCACCCGGGCCAGCAGCACGGCCACCGCAGCAGCAGCAGTTCCGCAGTGCCCCACGCCCTGTGCGGTCGGCAGCCGGACAGCAGCCGCAGCAGAGTGCCTCTCGTGCTAGACTTCACCACCTCACTCGTTGAGGATGCACAGCGAGCGCCGGACGTCGTCCTTGGTGAGTTTCCGGTTAACTCCTGTTTAGCTTCCGTTCTTTTCGATACCGGTGCGACTAGATCGTTCGTGTCTTCTGCGTTCGTTGCGAAGCTTAAGATTCCTCTCGACTTGCTCGATTTTCCTGTGCTCGCTATCTCTCCACTTGGTACTTCAAAGTGTGTGACGGGTTGCCGTCGAGTTCAGATTTTGATTGAGGGTGTTCAGTTCTTGGCTGATTTGGCTCTCTTGCCGTCTTCCGGGATTGAGGTGATTCTTGGGATGGATTGGTTGACCAAGAACAAGGGGGTGATTTATTGTGATGAGCGGATTGTGACCTTGGTGAACCACCGAGGAGTGGCTGTGTGTTTCACACCGGTTGCTCCCAAGTTGCCGACACAGCTTTGTCACTTGCGGGGTTTGTCACTTGAGCAGATACCCGTGGTTTGTGAGTATCCCGAGGTCTTTCCCGATGATTTGCCAGGGCATCCACCAGATAGGGATGTTGAGTTTGTGATTGATCTTCTTCCTGGCACGGCCCCTATTGCTAAGAGGCCGTATCGCATGTCTTCCGATGAGTTGGTGTTGCTTAAGCAGGAGATTGATGATTTGTTGAGTAAGGGGTTCATTCGCCCAAGTGCCTCACCTTGGGGATCCCCTGTTCTGTTTGTGAAGAAGAAGGATGGTACCGACAGGATGTGTGTTGACTATCGTTCTTTGAACGAGGTCACCATCAAGAATAAGTACCCCTTGCCGCGGATTGATGATTTGTTTGATCAGCTGAAGGGTGCAAAGTATTTCTCCTCCATTGATTTGAGATCCGGCTATCATCAAATGAAAATCCGCGAGTGTGACATTCCCAAGACTGCCTTCGTGAGTAGGTATGGATCTTTGGTACCGCTTTGTCAATTCCGTTGTTATCTTTCTTGCATGATCGCCCTTCCTTGAATTTTGCTTCTTATCTATTCCCGGACAGGTATGGGCAGTTCGAGTTCACCGTTGCTTCCTTTGGCTTGACCAATGCCCCTCCCTACTTCATGAACATGATGAACAAGGTCTTCATGGCAGAGTTGGATAAGTTTGTGGTGGTTTTCATTGATGACATTCTTGTGTACTCAAAGTCCGCCGAAGAGCATGCACATCACTTGAGGGTTGTCTTGGAGAGGTCGAAGGAGAATCGGTTGTATGCCAAGTTCGGCAAGTGCAGGTTCGGCTTGAGGAGGTGGCTTTCCTAGGGCATGTCATCAATGCCAAGGGAGTGTGTGTGGATCCGGGGAAGGTTCGGACGGTTGTGAGTTGGCCGTCACCGCAGTGTGTCAAGGATGTGAGGAAATTCTTGGGGATGGCTGGATACTACCGTCGCTTCGTGGAGGATTTCTCTCGGATAGCTCGTCCCATGACGGAGCTCTTGCGGGATAAGGTTACCTTTGAGTGGACCCCGGAGCGTGAGAGGAGCTTTCGGGAGCTCAAGACTAGATTGACCACCGCACCCGTGCTCACCTTGCCGGATCTTAGTCGGGACTTCCGGGTATCTCGTGATGCTTCCACTCATGGGATTGGTTGTGTGCTCATGCGGAACGGGAAGGTTGTGGCTTATGCTTCGAGGCGGTTGAAGACACATGAGAAGCACTATCCCACTCATGATCTTGAGCTTGCAGCAGTTGTTCATGCTTTGAAGATTTGGAGGCACTATCTTATTAGTGGCAGATGTGAGATTTTCACGGATCATAAGAGCCTCAAGTATATCTTCACGCAATCGAGCTGAACATGAGGCGAGAGGAGATGGCTTGAGTTGATCAAGGATTATGATTTGAGCATCAACTACCATCTCGGCAAGGCCAATGTTGTTGCGGATGCGCTGAGTCGCAAGGCCTATTGCACTTCTCTCATGACGAGTCGATCGGAGGTGTTTGAGGAGATGATGAGGGATGGAGTGGAGCTCATTCCCGAGGGCTATCTCTATGAGTTGAGGATCACGAGTCTACTTGGAGATCGGATCGAGAGAGAGGCGGAAGGTTGACGGTCTTGTGGAGTCAATCAAGGAGAGAATAAAGGAGGATAAGGCACCCGGGTTCGAGTGGACAGAGATGGTGTACTTTGGTACAAGGATCGGATTGTGGTTCCTGGAGGTGCAGGGATTCGAGATGAGATCTTGCGAGAGGCTCACTGTTCTCGCTACTCGATCCACCCGGGGAACACAAAGATGTATGAGGATCTCCGTATCGAGTTCCGGTGGGAAGGCATGAAGAGGGACATTGCTCGGTTTGTGGGGATGTGTGACATTTGCGGGAGGGTCAAGGCGGAGCATCGGAAGCCGACCGGTTTGCTCAAGCCTCTTGAGATTCCTATGTGGAAATGGGAGAACATCAGCATGGATTTCATTGTTGGACTACCTCGCACGCCGAAGGGTCATGATTCCATCCGGGTGATCGTGGATCGGTTCTCCAAGGCCTCTCACTTTATAGCCGTCGGGACGGACTACCATGTGGGCGCCCTTGCGAAGGCTGTACATTGATAACATTCCGAGGTTACATGGAGCACCCCTCACTATAGTATCCGATCGTGGTCCTCGGCTTGTGTCTAAGTTCGGAGGAATTTGCATGCAGCTATGGGCACTCACTTGGACTTTAGCACAGCTTATCACCCTCGGACGGATGGTCGACGGAGCGACCGAATCGGACCTTGGAGGATATGTTGAGAGCTTGTGTGCTCACCTACAGCAAGAATTGGGAGGAGAGCCTGTCGTTTGCTGAGTTCTCTTACAACAACAGCTACCGGGCAAGTCTCTAGATGTCTTCTTCGTTTCTATCTTTTAACTTCCTTCACTCTCGTTTCCTTACGTTCCCTATCTTCTATCAGGCGAGCATCAAGATGTCACCCAATGAGCTCTTGTACGGGAGGAAGTGCAGGACACCTCTCATGTGGGCGGAAGTTGGAGAGAGGTCTTTCTATGGACCGGATCTTGTGAGAGAGGCTGAAGAAAAGGTTGAGCAAGTGAGAGAGCATATCCGAGTTGCTCGGAGCAGGCGAGAAGAGCTATGCGGATAAGAGGAGGAGACCTTTGGAGTTCTTTGTTGAGGACTATGTCTATCTCAAGGTCTCTCCACTTCGTGGGACTCGCAGATTCCACGTGCGTGGCAAGTTGGCACCAAGGTTTGTTGGACCTTTTCGTGTGGTGAGGAGGATTGGAGATCTCGCCTACCAGCTTGAGTTGCCGGGACACCTTGCCGGAGTGCATGATGTGTTCCATGTTTCGCAGCTCAAGAAGTGTCTTCGTGTGCCGGAGGAGCAGGTTGCACCGGAGGTGTTGGATCTACGGAGACAGTCTTGAGTACTTGGAGTATCCTGTCAAGATCTTGGATGTGGCTTTCAAGGAAACGAGGAGCCGCAAGATCAAGTTCCGCAAGGTGTTGTGGAGTAACCACACCGAGCGAGAGGCTACTTGGGAGATGGAGGATAACTTGAGGAAGGACTTCCCTCACTTGTTCGAGGATGAGGAGTGAAATCTCGAGGACGAGATTCTTGTAAGGGGGAGTCCGTAACATCCTGAAAAATTGTACCAAATATTCATGTAATATAAATGTTTGGTGTTTGGAAAAGGATTGGTTATATTTGGCAGTATTTTGAATTCAATTCGGTTGAAGTTTGAACGAATCAATTCACAAATCTTTTTCATTCAAACTCCGGCGCTTGGGCTGAATCTTCGCGGCCCGGTTCTCCACCTTCCCCTTCCCCTCGCGCCGGCCCGGCCCGCGGCCCGGACCCGACCCGAGCCGAGCAGGAGCATCTTCCTCCTCCGCCCTTTCCAGCTCACCCGAGCTCGCGCGGCGCACGGAGTGAGCGCCACCTCGGACGGCCGTCGCGTAGTGCCTCCAAAGTTCACCTGCCCCCTCCACCTTTTCCCCTCTACAAAACCCTCGAGCCGCCGCCGCCTCCCCATTCTTTCCCCTTTCGCCAAACCCTAGCCGCCGCCGCCGCTGCGGTATTCTTCTCCGCCATGGGCAAGTCACGGAGCCTCGGGCGCCGGAGCTGCTTTTCGAGCGCGGTGTGAGTAGTAGAACACGCCGGTGTTCTTGGCGTCGCAAGAGGAGCCCGGGAGGAGGAGCGCGACGCCCGCGAAGTTCCGAGCCACCGTCTTCCTCGTCGCCGTTCTTCATCTCCGGTGAGACCTTGGCTAGCTCGTGCTCCGTTCCCGATTCTCCGTCGCTCGCTCTTCCGCTCCGTGTTAAGCTCGTCCTTGTTGCCCTCTCGCTAGCGACGGAACGCCCGAGCTCGTGATCACCGCTCCTTCCGCGCGTCGCACATCGTCCGCCGCGTCGGAGTTTCGTCGCCCGCCGTCGTCGGCGCCCCCGTCGGTCCCTTGGCCGTCGAAGCTTGCTGGTGAGCTACTGCACCATTTTCCCCTTCTCCCTCATCCGATTCGTGGAGATTTGGTCGCCTTCATCGTTTTCCGCCGCCGCCGCGCCATGAGTGCCGGCGTTGAGCTCGCTAGAGAGGAGCTCGTGTTCATTTGGTAGGTCCGGTAGACTCCGTCGTCGTGGGGATCCTTGTGCGCATCTTATTTGGAGAAAAGGGTGGAGTTTTGCTAGCTTCCACGGAACGCCGTGGAGCCGCGGCCGCGGATCTCGCCGCCGGCGATGCTCCGGCCGTTCTCGGGAGTTGGTCTTGGTTCCGTTGAACTCGCGGGGTCGTGAACTTGGTTCGGGTGATCTTGGTCGCAAGTTTTGGGGAGCCCCGGGGCTTTCCCCTTGCGCGCGCGCCGCCGCGGCAGCTCCGGCGAGCTTTCGCCGTCGAGCCGTCGCGAGCTGGTCCTCGCCACCCACTCGGCGGGTGCGCGACGTCCCGGCAAGTTCCCCGGTACCGAAGGTGAGGTCCGCGGCGAGCTGCAGCGCCGGGAAGGGCCGATTCCGGCCAGCCTCGCGGCGGAGTTGGAGCGGCGCCGCCCCTCCGTAATGCCGACGTGTTGGTCGCCGTGGCGGACTTTCTGCCGAGGTGGCATCCACGTGGCACGGTTTCCGCCGGCGTGGCGTCTAGATGGCAGCCGAGGTGGCGAGGTTGTCACCGCTTGCGTGGCGTGAATATCTCGCTGATGTGGCGCCACGTAGCATAGGGGTGCGGATGTGGCGCTGATCCGTAGTCTTGCGTGGCAATGACGTGGAGCCCACGTGGCGGAAGAAATGCCACGTGGTGTCGACTTGTATAGGATCTGTTCCGTGTGGCACCGACGTGGCGTCTGCGTGGCGCCGACGTGGTGCCCACGTGGCAAAGATTATTCCAGGGAATATTCCATTTCTTTTATTGGATTTTCCTGAATTTCCATAATTCATTAATCTTTGGAAATTCATATCTTTTTCCGGGGCGTCGGAAAAATACGCGGTCGGTTGCGTTGGACTCGTAGCGACGTTCTCTACGCGTTAGTGTAGCTTTTGGTCATATTCTAGTATCGTAATTTCCGTCGTTAATTCCGTACTATTTCCTATTGTCTCGATAAGCGTGCCTAACCCCTGTTTCGCGATCCGTCCGTCGGAGGGTGCCGAGGAGTTCCCGTCCGAGCCGCAGTTTGAGGAGTTTCCGCCGGAGCAGCCGTACGAGTACCCCGACCCGGCCCGGGAGCAGCCCTATCCGGGCAAGCCGCAATCCTTGACCACTCTTGATCCTATTTAGTACTTGCATTAAATTGGACCATGCATTATTAATGGTTACTTGCACTTGTAGTTTACCTATGCCATACTATGCTATCCTTGCCACTGTTTGCCATAGGTTGTTCTACTGTCACTCGCATGCTTAGTATTTGCTTAGTTGCTTAATTGAACCCCATGATGACTATACATGTTTTTGTGTAAAATAAATTGTAGGTGTTTCTTAGGTGTCGAGTTTCTGTAATAGATACCCTGTAGGACTTTTGCGGGGGCGAGTGTGTAGGTGGTTAGGTGTCTGGGAGACTTCAGGGAGTCTCTAATTGGAGAGTACCTGTTGCGGGTACAGCTTGTGTAGGGGCCTTGGGTTTATGGGGTCCCTGTTGTGGTGACACGATTGTTGAGACTCGTTGTTTTGAGGAGAGGGATGGTGACTCGCCCGGCAGCTTAAGGACCGGTTCTTGTGCGTATACCTCTCTTGGCTTTACTAGCATACCACGTGACTTGTATGGGCGGGCTGGATCATGATACTTAGCGGAGGACTGGGTGGCCCGCCGTGGTGTAGAGAATAGTGGTAGTGGGTGTTGGAGCTGTTGTCTCAACCCACGAGCGAGAGGATATCCCACCTGGCCCGTGGTACGCCTTGTCACACCCTTCAGGACCTTCTTTTCCTATGTTGTGGTTAGAGGATCCCGGACTCGAGGGACGGGTGCCTACCGATCGATGCTTTGTGGAGTGATCTTGTGAGTGTTGCTTTGCTTGGGCCACGGCGGTGGTCTTTTGTTTGAGTACCTCTTCACGTGGGTACAGTTGCTTACTCTCTGCAGAGATATATAAATCTATACGTATAGTCTAGCCCAAAGTATGGGCACTACCGAGAGAAATCCACTTGATTAGCATTTACTACTTCTCCCTCTCGATAGGTGTTTTACTTCCGGCTTCGAGCTGTGGTCCCGTGGAGGTGTGCGGGACATAAAACTTGACCCTTGCAGGATTGTGTTGTTTCCTGCAAGGCCACTTATAAAATTTGACTAATAATAAAATATGATTCACATAGACTTGAGGAATAATGCTTTAGGTGCTAGCCCTTGCCTTTCCTTGAACTATCCCAACATGCATACATTGTTGCTAGGTAGTTTGCGGCTTGCTGAGTACGCGTAGTACTCACGGCTTTCCCCACTATGTTTTTCGGACGCCGTTGCCGAGGAGCCGGCCGAGCCGGTTGAGAGAGCCGACGAGGAGGAGTGACGGTCTCGCCTACACTCGAGTTGCTTGTGGGTATGGACTTCACTACGGTTCTTCACCGAGAGATGTTTTCGCTTTGCTTCCGCTTTGCTTCCGCTTCGCTAGACTTCTACCATGGTTTCGCGATGGCCTGCGTGCCACGCTCTTGTACTCTTGAGATTGAGATTTATGCATAATAATAATGTACTTGGAGAATCTATTATCTTGCCTTGTTATTTCCTTTAATTTATGGTTTTACTTGTACTAACTTGTGTTGGATGTACGTGCCACACTCCCGGGAGTGGCAAAGAGGTACAAAGGGTTCGGATTTCACGTTGGTGAAATTCGGGTCCCTCACGAGAGAGCTCACGGGCGCCGCGCGCATGCGGGTGCCGGGAAGAAGAGAAACAGGCGCCGGGCCGAGCCGGGCTGCTTGGGCCGCGCGGGGGAAAAAGAAAAGGGAAGGGGAGGAAGGAGTGGGCCGCGCGGGGGAGAAGGAAAGAGAGGCTGGGCCGCGGTGGGAAAAATCGGCCCGCGAGTGAAGTTTTCAAATAGAAATCGTTTTTGAATTGATTTCAATCTCGAATTTGCACAAACTTCGCCCAAACTTAATTTTATTTGAAATTTTGAATGGTTACAAATACCAGGGCTGTTACATCAAGCAATAAATTATGAAATCTTTCCTCACCGATAGCAAATTATCTTAGGGTAATTAACCAAGAATCAAACACACCAGCACCTTCAATAGACTCACTACCGGAATCCAGCGAGTTGCCGTGTGCCCGCGGCACACGGCGAAGGTACCTAAACACACGGCAAATAGTTTTGCCGTCGGTGGCCTACGGCGAAGGTTCGACGGCAAATGGCTTAGACGGCAAATCAGCCTTCGCCGTGTGCCATAGCACGGACTCACGGCGAAGACTTTGCCGTGTGCCACATTCAGCACACGGCAAAGGTAACGGTGCCGTCACGTCACCTTCGCCGTGTGCGACCGCATAGCACACGGCGAACTACTCGGCCCTTTGCCGTGTGCCCGACTGCGCGGCACACGGCGAAGACTCGGCCCTTTGCCGTGTGCCCGACTGCGCGGCACACGGCGAAGACTCGGCCCTTTGCCGTGTGCCTGGTGGCGTGGCACACGGCGAAGACTTATCTGTTTGCCGTGTGCTGGCACTTGGCACACGGCAAAGATTTGGTCGCTTTGCCGTGTGCCGGTATGGTCACTTTGCCGTGTGCCGGGCCTGCGGCACACGGCAAAACAACCATCTGCATCCATATTTTTTTCTGTTTTTTAGCCCCGGATACCTCATTTAACATTTCAAATACAACATATATCAAACACAGTAGAAATATATCACATCATCATCAATTCATCGCACATATCATCGCACAACACATATATCGCAAATAAAACACATATCATCCGTTTGTCTCACAACATCACAAATATCGTCACAAACAACACATATAACATTCATAGGCCGTCAACGAGTACAACAAACCATGATTTCACGGATGTGGGTCGAAGGGTGGTGGCTCGAACGACGGTGGGCCGAAAGGTGAGGGCTCGAACGGCGGCACTTGTGGGAACAAGCTGCTGCGGGGGCAACGTAGGTGACATGTTCACCGAGGCATTCGATGCCGCCGATAGGTTCTGCAAAAAGTAGAAAAGTTTGCAAACCGAGAGAATACTCATTTTAGTTAAGATTGTAAGTTTCTACAATATCTAATTCTCTAGGTTATCTTAGTCTCTAAGTAATTATAAATTGACCAATGTTTCTTGATTACCCGAGGAGTGACTGGAAACATATGAGACATAGTTGGAGGCGGTGGCGGTGGTCGTCCTGCTGCCAACTCAGCTTGCATGTGGGCAATGTAAGCAAACAAATTGGCCATATCCCCCTGCTGTCGCGCCGATTCCTCCTGTCGCTGCCTTCTCTCTTCGGCGAGCTCGGCCTACAAAAGTTTCCATTAAACTGTTACAATGCAGTTATAATACGTGATTAGAAATTGAATAATTGTTTAGTGAAGCAGAAATAACCTCAAGTCTCTGCACTTGGAGATCTGCGACGGTGCAGCGTGGACGTATAGGCGGGGCGGTGGCTGGGTCCCTCGCCCGAATCCGTGAGAGGGTGGGGCAACTGCTCGTGTCCACGGTGCCGTCGCCTATGATCAACCGGCCATGCTTCTTGCCTCCTCCCGCCCTCATGGCCACCTCAGCATCAATAGGGTGGGCGGTCGGATCCCACTCGAGCCATAGAGTTGCTTACCCACCTCCGTATATGCGGTGATACGGGAGTAGACGGAGGGGTTGCTGTAAGCCGAAGGAGGGTTTTCGGGGTCATAGCTGGCCCGAGTAGCCTTTTCTCGGTGGGCCATAGCCCAGCCCACGAACTCGGGACACTCGGCGCCTCCATGTGACCGGGACTGCAAACAAAATAACAAGTTCATTACTATTTATGCATAATTATGAGATAAAACAAATAAATGACTCTGCATACCCATCGAGCTCTGTACTCCTCGTTGCTAAGGCTGCCCTGGTGGTGCGATGGACCAGGCATCAACGCACGCCGGGCTCGGCCGGCGTTATGCATCTCCTCCCACTCGGGTGAGAACCACTTGTCCACTATGCGTTCCCAGCACAAATCGTCATTACGGCACCACGGCGCCGGCACCTACACGGGACAAATGAGAGACGTCAAAAAATCAAATGAAGCAATGCATTAAATCGAAGATAACTCTATATTTACTTGTAAATATTGCTCCCGTGTGAGCTTCACGAGTCCTAGCCGCATCTTTGGTTATCTTCTTACGGAGGATATGGCCATAGTAGTTAATGACGCACTGAATTTGCGCCTCGTAGTGCATGTCCTTCACGAGCTTCCGACATCGATTGTTAGCCACAACCTTAGCCATCTCCTCGTACCCTGGCTCACAAGTGTAGAATTCCTGCATGTAGACATAATGTGTTTAGTTCTTATTGCATAAGTGTACAATGAATGGAATGAATGAAGTGTAGAGCGAGAAAGACTTACCCACAATTCGACACCACTCGATCCGCCTTGTTGACGGAGCACCTGTTGAATGCGTCGATTTGCTCGGTGGCGACGCGGTAGTGCTCCCAAGTCCACGCTGGCTCGTACCTTTCACCAATGTGAACCTGACACGGGAAGTGCTGCACGACCAAAGCACCAAGGACGGCGTTCACCTTGCGTTTATGACTACCAGGGTAATCAATTTCCAACTCCTACGAAAAGTGATTATGAAAAAATATTAGTTAGATATTAATAAAGATTTTCACATTATCAAATGAAGGAAGTAGTTAGAAGTTACTTACGATGGCATTGCTGGTCGAATAACCGGTCGCGTGGACAAAGGTATCGGCCCGTCGGGGAGTCTCGTAGGACCCCGCAGCCACACGATGAGGCTGCTGCTCCGCCTGCTCCCCCTCTTGCTCCTCCCCACCCTCACCCTCATCCTCACCCTCCTGCCCGTCCCCCTCCTCCGACTCTCCCTCCTGCCCTCCCCCTCCTCCGAGCCCCCTCTTCCGAGTCCCCCTCCTCCTCCTCCTCCCCCTCCTCCTCCTCCGCCTCCCGGCGGGAAGGTGGTGCTACGGACCTACTCCGAGTCACTCGACCCTTAGCCTTGCCGTCACCGCTCATGTTGCCCCTAGTGCCACCGCTCCCGGTGCACTTAGAGCGGCTGCTCCCGCTGCCCTTGGGGCCACCCTTCCCCGACCCAAGCCTCGTGTGGACCCGAGTGGTACATCCGAGTCCGGCATCTGTCTCCTCCAAACGGACGTGCACTGTCGCTGCGGCACACCACCCACCATCTTTGTCCGGTCACCTGCAATTAAAAAGTCGGGAAAACAGTTAGCACATATGAAATAAGTAAGACATAATTAGAAACATGCATATAAAGAAATATATTATTTAAGACATAATAGTAGCTTACATTTATTAGAAATAATCATCCCAATCGGGATTAATTGGATCGTCCGACTGATCATCACTATCATACATGTCGAGATCACATTCGGCACATGCTGCGGCGGAGGAATGACCTCATGAATGCCTAATTGTAAATTCTCAAGTAATTTTAAGTCCTTCGGATTGGAAACTACATCTCCGATGTCCTCGTCATCACCTCTTTCATCATTCTCGACATCAACCCTTTCATTATCCTCGTCTACTTCCATTTCCATTGCTCCGGTTAGGTCTATCTCAAAACGCCCTTGTAACCCAACTTCTTGAAAGAATTCTCCGTCATATGTTTTAGGGTCCATATTGTAATCTTCATTATTTGGGACGGGTAGTCTACCGTGTGGCGATACCTCGTGCACAACATCCCATCCTAGAAGACGTTCGTCGGTTTTGCACGGGTATGAGAGATAATACACTTGCGTTGCTTGTTGAGCCACAATATAGACATCGTCTCCTGCATAGACGGATGATTGTCGAATTTCAACTAGTCCAATACTAGGTGTCCGTCGTACTTGGTTAGGATCAAACCAATGACATTTGAATACGACGAGGCTTCGAGAGGTTTGCGACCAATGAATGAGAGTTCGTATATTTCTTCAATTATTCCATAGTACTCGACCCCATCATCGGCTTTCGTACAAACTTGGAAATTTGTTGTCCTCCGATTGGGCCGACTTTCATCGTATCTTTTAGTGTGAAAGCGATATCCATTTACGTCATAGGCGTTGTACGACATTACCCTATATTCACATCCATTTGCTATCTGTCTCAGCTCGGCGATCATTGACGCATCATTTCGGCTCTTTTGTTTGAACCAAGAAATGAAATCCGGCATTCCACGACCCGCGCCCTTTTTAAGAAGGGCATCAACATCTTGAGGAGTCGGTGCCCTATTTCTCTGCGAGAATTGTTGAGTAAATTCTCTATACAAAAGAAAATCGAGAGAAGTTAGATGCATATTAGTGACTATACTGTTATAAATACTATAGTGCAATATCAACTTACTTGTAAGTATGGCTGCACTTGAGAAAGGTTGGTCAACACATACAACATGATAGTGCGGAACTCTTCGTGTTTCAAGGTCTTAGGAGTCCCACCACTTGCACTTCCAAGTTGCCCTACGAATAGGCTGAGATTGCAATCATTTTCGTTGGCATTGTAACGAGGGGTGGATTGTGCACGCTTGGAAGGGTCTCGGCATAGTATTTTGATGTGAAGTTTGACACCTCTTCACTACAATATGCCTCTGCCATGGAGGCTTCAATTTTGCACTTGTTTTTACATTTGGTTCGAAGAACCTTTAATTGTCTCTCAATTGAATAGCACCAACGACCATGCACGAGTCCACACATTCGTGCCTCATGCGGGAGATGCAAAATCATATGCTCCATCGGATTAAAAAGCCGGGGGAAAGATCTTCTCCGGCTTACAAAGCAACACGGGAGCCATTTTTTCCATTTCTGCTATCACGAGTTCGAGATAACTCCTTAGCACAAAGGGTGCGAAAAAAATAGCTTAACTCTGCAAGCACTAGCCACACATGGTCGGGAAGATAACCTCGAACCATGAGCTGGAAGAAGGCGTTCAATCCATATGTGGTAGTCATGACTCTTCATCCCATTGACTCGCATAGTACTTATGTTCACACCCCTCCTCAAATTCGCTGCATACCCATCGGGGAACATTAGAGTTTTCATCCATTCTAATACTTCCTTTCTTTGGTACCTCTTTAATACAAAATCGGTGGAGGCTTTTTCCATCTTTTGCCGTCTTTAGGAGACGGAATGTCGAGCTTTGGTCTATTGCATAAGCTAGCTTGATCCACTCTAGCCTTAACGTTGTCCTTAGTCTTACCAAGAATGTCCATGATTGTAACCCAAAGTGCCTCGGCGACATTCTTTTCGGTATGCATCATATCTAAAATATGTGGAAGAAGAATGTCAATCATATACGGCAGCCTCCACGAGACCCGAAATACGAGTCCATGCATGCTCCTCACCATATCCTTCAAAACCACCACCGACCTTTTCCTTGAGCGCGTTTAATTGCTCAAGAATTTCGGCTTTGTCAATATATGTGGCGGGGGTTCTTCAACCACCACACCTTTTGTAAAGTTCTTTTTGTCCCGTCCGAATGGATGACCCATAGTAAGGAAGCTGTCGGTGTTTGTCAAAAGCAACGTACTTGCCACCATTCATCAACCAAAAGAATTTGACAAGCGACTTGCATACCGGGCATGGAAACCTCCCGTGAACACACCAGTCGGAAAAATTCCATATGCCGGATGGTCATGCATGGAGTACATGTACCACACTTTCATTTTAAAGTTCCTCTTTCTAGCCACTGTCGTATGTCCATACCCCAACATTCCAAGCATCAAGCAACTCATCGATCAAAGGCTCCATGTACACACTCATTTTAGTCCCAGGATGTCCGGGAATTATCAACGACAAGAATATGGTTTGTGCCTTAAACATGATGCCGGGAGGAGATTGAGAGGGATAACAAACAACTGGCCAACAAGTGTATGGGGCGAGATGACATTCCATAAGGATTGAATCCATACGTCGCCGGTGCAACCCGTACATTACGAGGATCCTCGGCTTCTTCGGGATGTTGGCTGTCAAAATGCTTCCATGATTCACCATCGGCTGGATGTACCATATTCTCGGGACGGTATCGTTTGCCTTCTTTGTGCCATGTCATCTGTTTTGCGGTCTCCTCGGTCATGTAAAGGCGTTGAATCCTCGGTACGAATGGAAGGTACCGTAGGATTTTCACGGGGATTTTGAGCTGCCTCTTATGACCATCACCAGAATCTACCTCAATGAATCTGGAGGAATTACATTTAGGACAATAATTTTTTTACGAGTTATCTTTCTGAATAAGACGCATCCGTTTGGACGGACATGTATCTGCTCGTACGGCATCTTAAGTGCACGAAGGAGCTTTTGTGACTCATACATGTTGCGCGGCAGATTGTGACCACTCGGAAGCGAGGCTACCAAAAACCGTCAACATATTATCAAAGCCGTCTCGGCGATGCCAAGTTGAGATTTTAAAGCCATTAGTCGTCCGACGGCATCCGGTTGAGAAACATCCGTATGGTCGTGAAATGGTTTACGTGCCGAAGACAACATGTCGTAATAGGCTTTTGCGGTAGGCTCGGCGGCTCTTCCCCAACATGGCTAGGTCCTTCATCAAAGTGGGCGTGATGAAAGTCATCTAACATGTCTCCGCACCCGGCATCGAGAATCATATTCTGCGATGCGTTGCCTCACGACCTCGTCCCTAGCTCGATGGGCTTCACCATGGCAGATCCAACGGGTGTAGTTAGCCATAAACCCATTGTTGCAAATGTGTTGACCCATTTTCAATTGTGTTTGATATGTCTTGTTCTCACACCGGCACATGGGCACATGGCTCTACCCTGTCTCGATTGAAATGCCTTTTTCAAGAATTCATGGACCTTGTAAATGAACTCATTCGTATAGTCACGCTTACCCCGCCATCCCGTGTACATCCAATCACGACTATCCATCCTTTAACATAACGCAATATGTGTTATAGAAATCATATACAACTACGCGATACCTAGCATGCCCTAATAGGTAAAGATAGGTCCTAATCCCACCCGAGGATGTGTAGATGGGTAAGCTTCCATGCTCCACCCCTATCCGAAACAGAATTTCGACAGCACCTCCCCGCTGTTCTCCAAATACACGTCCTATTAAGGAGATTGTGTATCCGGAGAACAACAGGGGGTGATGCGAAACTCTACCTCGAATAGGGTGGAGCATGGAAACTAACCCCATCTACACATCCGCGGGCTGTCCAGAATACGTGGACAATTCGAAACAAATACGGTCGTTCATATGCAAACAAATACATATTTTCAACCGTATCTCTTTCGAACGGGAGACGCCTAACTAGATTGCGCGACCTAAGAACATTATATGAAAAGAGGGGTCCTGTTATCTCACCTTACTACGTAGCGAAACGATGAGTCAACGACGACGCCTCTCCAAAGCCTCACTGCAGAAAGTAAAAAAAAATTAGTGTCCAATATAAATTTTGGCAGCACCTACCCTAAACAATAAGGGTTCAAAACCTGCAAAAAAAACATCGACACGATGGCCGACAACCATAACAAATTTTATAACAATATATAAAGCAACAGCACGATGGCCTACCCTAAACGAGCATCGACACGATGGTCGATTCATATTCATTATCTAATCGAAAAGTTCATGTCTTCGATCACCTACACGGGCCGCGTCGCGGGACGGGGAGCGGGCGGGGTGGCACCAAGGGGACGACGACCCGGGCGTGCCGGGAGGGAGACCGGGCGTAGGACGTCGCCACGAGCCGCCTCCTACGCCGGGCGGTGTCGCGGGGGCCGCGGGCACGGGCGGCGCCGCGGGGGCCGCGAGGCACGGGGCGGGAGCCGCGGGCACGGGCGGCGCCGCGGGAGCGGCGGGCACGGCGCGGGGCCGCGGGCACGGGGCCGCGGGGGCGGGCGCGGGGCCGCGGGCACGGGGCCGCGGAGGCCGGTGCGGTGACGGCGGCGCGGGGCCACGGGCACGGTGCCGCGGGGCGGGCGCGGGGCCGCGGGCACGGGGCCGCGGGGCGGGCGCGGGGCGCGGGGGCGGCGCGGGGCCGCGGGAGGGGCGCGAGGCGCGGCGGGCGGCGCGCGAGCCGCGGGCGCCGTTGGCGCGGCGCGCGGGTGGGGCGCGCGGGCGGGGCGCGGCGAGCGGGGTGCGGGCAGCGGGCGCGGCGGGCGGGCGCGCGGGAGGGGCGCGACGCGTGGTGCGCGAGCCGCGGGCGCTGCGGGCGCGGCGCGCGGGTGGGGCGCGAGCCGCGGGCAAGGCGAGCGCGGCGCGCGGCGGCGATGGGCGGGCGGGCGGCGGGCGGCGCGCGGGCGGGAGCGTGGGAGCAGAGAGTGAGAGAAGAGAGTGAGAGAAGAGAGGGAAACGGCTATTACGTGGCGTGCGGGACGGGCTTTGCCGTGTGCCCGGATCCAGGACACACGGCAAAAGCCGGACTTCGCCGTGTGCCAAGATCCGGGGCACACGGCAAAAGTCTGCCTTTGCCGTGTGCTAGGATTAGGGGCACACGGCAAAGTGTTCTTCCATTTTTTTTAATTCTATACCAACGGCTTTGCCGTGTGCCCGAAGCACTTGCACACGGCAAAGATGCCATTTTACCGTGTGTGCAGCCCTTGGCCACACGGCAAACATTTCTTCCGTTTTTTGAAATTCTTAAATGCAGTGTTTCAAGTTTTTAAAAAACCAATGTAAGTCCTCAATTCAATGAAAATTAAGTTTTCACGAGATAGAAAAGTATCATTTTATGTATTTATAGGTAGAAATCAACTTATCAAATTTAAAAGATATAATCCCATGTTATTTAATTTAAATTGTGAAAGTAATTCGCATTTAGCATAAAATAACATGTCATTTCATGTTAGTTTATGCAATTGTACATTCTGTATATTAAAAAATAAATAAACTCAAACATCGAATGTATCTTTGGATCTATAAACTCATCTTATCTTTCATAACCTACACGTGACTTAACTTCGAATGTGTCTTGTAGATTGTGTCTTTAATTTTATTAGGAACCTTAATTATTCTTGATCATGGATTGAAAAGCAATGTTATGAATTGAATGTGTATAAGAAGTAGAAAAAAATTGTGCAGCTGAAACTGAAAAAAAAAGAATTTATAAGCACTGTATGCCGTGTGTCCAGGTGTTGACACACGGCAAAGGTGACTCATTCGCCGTGTGCGAAAATTGCAGCACACGGCGAACAAGGTATCACCCAAACGGCGTTGCAGCACCGTCGGGTGTTACCTAGTTCGCCGTGTGGTGCTGCTGTGACACACGGCGAAGAGGCACTTTTGCCGTGTGTCTAAAGAACAGCACACGGTGAACTGTGTTTTGCCGTGTGTCTGAAATCCGCCGTGTGTCCGCTATAGCGACACACGGCGAAGGCCCTTTTCGCCGTGTGCCCGACTTCTGACGCACGGCGAAAAATTTTGCACACGGCGAATTCTCATTTTCCGGTAGTGACTCACGGCAACAAGTTCAGAGGTAACTTCAGATTAAATAGGCCCAAGCAGTACAAGAGTAATTAGCATAAGGATAGAATTACTCCACGCGATTAACGACAGAGCATATATTGGTTGATAAAAGGATCAGCTTACAAGATTGGAAACCAAACCCTAGATAGCTCTTCCAGCCGTGGCTTCAGGTGCCACGATCAGAAGAATTAGATTCTAGTGGGAATCAGAGTGGCACCCAAGCTCCGGCAGCTTGATCACGTGCTCCAAACATACCAAGACGGATGATCTTCAGTGTAGGATATCAGATGGCATCACCATCTCTATTTCTCTGGAGGAAAGCCTCAACAGGAAACACACGATAAAACCTAAAACCTCAAAACCTCATCTGCATGACCGACTTTGGCCTTTTTTTATGTGCGCACAGGCACCACACAGGCCGGACTCCAAGCTGGACTAGACCGGTACTCTATTCTGACTGTACCACAACCGACTAATAACCCATAGCTACTCAGACTCGAACAAATGACCAAGTCCGACTCAACCATGTTTAAGGCAACTCAGCCTCAACTCACAACCCAGGTACATGCAGGAGTAATAAAATATTCCGGCCACGTGCTAATGCATTCTTAATCAGATGGCACACGCATAGAGCCAACTAAAATATATGGAGATGACTTGTTGTTTGTCCTTCTGCTTCAGATTAGCCCCAACAAATATTTTCTTGCATCCAGGTTGCACAAAGCCATGTAATAAACTATTTTCTTCCCTTTCCATGCATTGATCAATAGAAATAGAAAAACTCCAAACTGAAAAATAGAGTTTTCCATAGAATTACCTTCTTCGAGGATTGAATTATTGCAAGTATATGGAGAGTTCCTTATATAATTGATTTGATGAGCCATGGGCTCATCACTAGTGGAGGTGTGTTGGACTTAAAATTTGACCCTCGCGGGAAGGTTTTGATTCCTGTGAGCCCACTTTTAAAATTGAAATAATAAAACTTGACTTACCTAGACTTCAAGTTAAATACTTTAGTTGTTGAGCCCTTTCCTATCCTTGAAATATCCAAGCATGAATCACATTGTTGCTTGGTAGTGCAGCTTGCTGAGTCCTCTATGTACTCACGGCTTTACCACTTTATTTTTCAGTCATTAGTGGATCAAGCTTCAACATCAAGACTTTATCGATTCAGCTAGACTAATATTGAAGATAAAGAAGGAGAGTTTCACCTACACTCAAGTTACTTGTGAATTTGGTTTCACTTCAAAAACTTCTGCTACTGTTCAAGTTGAAGATTCGCTTCCGGTATCATACTTAGAGTTCTGCTTTCACTAGTATTCTTTTGTTGTTTTCTTGGCATGCATGCCATGTCCTTGTACTCAGATGTTGTTGATGTTATTGCGTTTGGAATAATATCTTATCTCGTTTATTATCCCATTTCATATTGTTTTGTGGTTTTGTTGTATTAAATAGTGTTGGATGTACAAGTCATCCTCCTACGAGTGAGTATGAGGTACAAAGGTATGATAAAAATTAGGCCCGTCATAACCTTGCCATACACATCACCTCTTGATTGGTGGCAATACTGTCCCACAATATGACTCACAAGTTACGTAGATTTACTAATCCCCATAGAAAGATATGCACTTGGTACAAATTCAATACCCGTTTTTTTAGCTAAAAATTCAATACTGGTTGACGAGTCACAATAAAAGGTTTTCAAATTTTACCAACTTTCATTTCATGTGTAGCGCAAACATATCATTTGTGACCAATCATGTGATAACTCACATAATCTACCATAGGTCATATAGGTAGATGGAAGTGGGTTCCAATCAATTCCTAAAACTTAATGAACATTTCTTGATCCTGAATATTGTGAATAAAGAAAGGCTTTAAATCAACAGTAATTATTGGTCGTAACT
This sequence comes from Chloris gayana, assembly GCA_031894775.1. NCBI lineage: Eukaryota > Viridiplantae > Streptophyta > Magnoliopsida > Poales > Poaceae > Chloris > Chloris gayana. The sequence continues at coordinate 228,255 of JAUNZO010004812.1, read as the reverse complement.
ACGCACCCACTTACATACCGCAAGAAGACGGTGTACAATTGTAGCACTTTTTATCTTAGAGTATTCCAAGGTTTGACCGAATCCACAAGGACCAATGGGAATTGAATTATTGTTAACAGTAGAGGTGTATAACTGAACTACTACTAGTTTGTTGAGGTTGAGAGTGGTGGTGGCTGTTGTGCCAATCGGCACTCGGATGAGCCGATCGACACGATGTCGCTAGTGAGTCGATCGACGCAGCCATGTGGCGATCGACGCGCTCTGGGAATCTATGAACTAACAACTTCAGAGACTTTATTAGCTAGTAAGCTTATGTGAGTAATCAAATATCTACTAGTTGAGATCGTAACTAGAACATCTAAATAAATAGCATCATAATGGATAAATTACATAGATCAATTGCAAACCTTAGATGAATAAGAACATCCTCGCCTTTCCGAGTGACCTCCGATTTATCACTCGTCGGTGACAAATCCTAAATTGTTCAAGCATCTTATCCTACTTAACTATCTATGGGTGTTGCGCAAGCTTAGCACTATCACTACTAAACCACACCAATAGCATCATCAAAAAACCATAATCAATACAAGATCTGAGTACTGCCCTAATCACCACGATTAAGATAGCATCTAAATACATAGTCTAGAACTAAGCAATTGGAACAAGCATATGCATGATTACAGAATCAAGTTCAACAAATCACTAAAACCATCGTCAACATGTAATCATCCTTGAGATACATAGTGTAAGATACATCACCATCTAGAAGGTCTACCTTGATGGATCAACTCTAATCACTAATGGTTCTTGAAACTCAACTAGAGATCTATTCTAACGGGGCAAAGCCTTGGTGGCTCTAACTCACAAATCTGGTGTCCCTCTCTCGTTGTCTCTCGTCGTTCTAGGGTTTTACAAGTATTTATAGAGACTAACTACGTAAAGGAATAGGAGTCTCGGTAGTTTTCATAATGCGCCGATCGAAGCACATGACGTGTCCTCATTGATCTCCTCTCCGAGTCGTTTGTCATATCTTCCATGACTTCCATGTGGGCCTTTTACATCATGATCTTTGAGATAATGTCTTGCATTGCACGTTTGAATGTTGAATTTTCCTAAATCTCTTCTAGACAGACAACTTCAAGTACCTTGCGCAATCAACCTTCCATAAGGTGGTATGGACGTTGGACTGCCCTTAATGGGCCAAATCATCACCTGTGCCGATCAGCACATGTATGTGCCGATCGGCACGATGGGCATTCTACGCCTTCTTTGTCCTTTGTCCTCCGTACAACCTTCATTTATGCCAATTTTACCTATATCTACAATAAAGCTCCAAAACCATGCATATACAAATATATAGCTATTTTCATAGGTAAATGGCCTATATTAGTGTCAATTATACTCTAATTGGAGTAATATTTACATATAAAACGAGCACCGGGGAGTGCCAACAGTTCCCCACACTTAAACCTTTGCTCGTCCCGAGTAAAGCAAACGAAAGAAAAAGCATGCATATCCTTCCTTCCATCATAAAAGTATCTCAAATCATCAAATGTTTAGCATTGTATTAATATTCAACAAAGTACTAGAGTATTTGCATTAATTTGAAATCATACCCCAAAGCAAGTCATATCCAAATTAAGATTCATAGCCTTTTCTCATATGTAAATCACTCAAAAAAGTTGTTGTGAATATAAATAATCATTTATCAAGTGATCACAGGAAACAACTCATCTTTCAAATCACTCAACCTATAATCTACATCATAACCAGCTGTAAAAGAATGATCAATATTTGTGTATGGCTCATATGAGTGGCTAGGTAAGGTGATTCAAGGAATGTAGACATAAATCAATAACACATTGTAAAGCTAGGAGACAATTCATGATTGAATTTATAGAGACTTGTCAAAAAGGCCATTAGAAATTAAAATTTGTAGAAAGAGACTCACACCTTTTTAGATAATTGGACAAGTACACAACAAAAGTTGATCTTGGGAAGAAATAAATTTCCCACTATCGGATTGCACATGTTTGGAATAATTCTTGGCTATACTCGCAATGGATTTCTTGATCTTTTTCTTGAGCATTTTTTAGGGTAACTCTCCCCCACACTTAAAATTTTACTAGTCCTCAAGCAAACCATTCATTTCGAAGTGCACCCTTTATTTGATTTATCTGATATTTTTATGCACCGATCGGCTCCAGATCGAGCTGATCAACACAGTGGCCTCGCACACACATGCTACTCTAGATCTTCTTCATTATTGCTCCATTATCGATGCAATGTATTGTATATCCAAGAATTTGGGATGTGGTCAAGGATTGGTGATTGTTAACAAGATTTTCGGTTTAGGTTGGATACTCGATGAAGTGTGCATAGTCCCAATGTGGAAATTAGCACCACACGAGTAAACCAAGGCTAGAAAGCAAAGATACACAAAGTTATGGCCATCTTCCAAGTCTCACACCAAAAGAATTAAATCCTAACCGAACTAATTCATTAATTCAATGTCCTTTCTTCTATCAAAGGTTTACAAATGTTGCTCCAAAATATATGGCATTGGTAGGCATGATCATTGATAAAATAACTCCAAACTTCACAACATAAGCATTTCTCATTTTCATAAAAGATTTGTACTCAACTAATCTTTTTCAATTTGGACATTTCAATTAAGCACATGGGTATTCAAAATTTGCTCCACATAACCATACTTCTAGAATAATTTTTAGATTTAAGTTTGATATTTTATTGCTAAACATCCTTTGATTATCATAAATACTTTTCAAGATAATAAAAAATGCATCATTTTTCTTAAAAGAGCATAATCTTCAACATTGTATTAAGATTGACACTCGAACACATGGTGATGATTTCACTAACACACTTGCATAATTAAAATTACTACTAGCATACTCGCGTAATTAAAACACACCTAATACAAGGTTTCCCAACCCGTTCACACACACATAAGAAATAACTAAAAATATTGCAAAAACAAAAGATAAAATGTGAACCGAAAAATGATACAAGTGCCTCCATCCTAGGCACTCTAGTCATCCAACGGTGGCGGAACGGTGGCTGATCAAATCCATAGCACCACGCCTTGAGCCGGTCAAACTCCTCCACCATTGCATCATGATTTGCCCTCCACGGGGCCATCGTGTCCTCCATACGCTCGATGTACTGCACATTGTTGTCAATGTACGATTGCATCCGTGTGAAGAAGTCCGGATCCGGTACCGGGGCACAACGGATACCCTTCCCTAGTACCCGTAGTCCATGCTAGTCGGCACGTACTGTGTGTGGTGCATTGGTTGCGCCGATCGGCGCGTCTCCTGCGTCGACCGGCGCATCCTCGTGTTGTTGCTCTCTGTCGTCGCCCCATCCGTGTTGGGACTGCCGGGATTCCTCCGACGTCTCCCAACGCCCCCACTCGCTGCCGGTCGCCGTGTGTTGTGGTAGCTAAGTGCACAACCAACAAGGAATGGGCCAATATAAGGGTGTTCCGAAGAGTGAAGAATGTGGGCTTCAGAACTACGGAGGCCCATAGACTAGGCCTGCTGAGGGAAAGGAACAAGAAAAGTAACGAGGGCAGTGGGAAGGTAGCCCGTGAAGGATCTACGAAGGGACCCACACAAAGGTGGCCATGTATATATTACTGGTATTACAGGAGTCGGGAACCAATCGGTTGATGTGATGGATTGAGAGAGTATTTATAGACACATACTCTCTCAATCCTAATAGTCACCATCAACCCCCAAATTACTCATATGCACATGCCCTACGTATGCCTACTCAAGGGCATTCTAGACAATTATACACATGTCACATGACTACTAAGTGCGTTGGATTCCTCCTTCATGACCTTGTTGGGCCCTTCTTGGGCCGAATGGTCCCCTCCAAGTGGTCTTCATGGGCCTCAAGGTAGGCTAGGCGCCTCCTTCTCCCCTCATCTTGGGCTTCTTTCCTATGGCTTGGTCCATTGGGGTAAGGTGGTGATCTCCCCCAACAATAGCCCCTCACGGGTGAGCTCCACCTTCGGTAGGACCGAAACCATGATCCATAAGGATCTCCACCTTACACTCCCATCCATTTCAGGACTGTCCGGAAGCGCCTTGCTTTCACCGAAAGGGTCTCGTCCTGCAAAATTACACCGATACGAAGGCAGGAAAATGAAGGCAAGCTTACAAGATCGGTTAATCATTTAGAGAAACCAAACCAACCACTTTATTATCATGTATTTGGTCAGTTACACTTGGACTAAAGGAAGCTACCAAAAAGGAAAAAAGAAACAATAAGGGGTGGCGTTCAACAGCCCTTGAGTTGGCCTCGAAAGCCACAGCTCGCCCAACTAGAAGGGTTCCCTTCGCAAGAGTCAAACTATGGGTGCACCCGCCTTCGAAGGATGCCGGTGAACCTTCGGGATCGCGGCTCCCCTGGCCTTAATTTCTCTTGACAAATTGTTCCCTTCGCCATCCAAATGGTCTTGCTTAGCTGATCGAGAGCTTTGGCTTTGCTCGACTACTGCGAGCTGCAATCATGACCTCCAATATCCGTCGATAGGGCTGACCAGTTTCTTTCACGTCATGGCCATACTATATGACCCCTTCGGACAAGAACCGAGCCTACGTTTGGTTCCGGAGGAGGGATTGACATCACTTAAGTCACGGACAACAAGATCCGTCAGGAGACCTCCGGAACGTTTTCCCGTCATGGCCATACTACATGACCAGGGCGGCCAAGAATTGAGGCTACGCTAGCACCTTGCAGTCGGACTTCACCGAATACAACCAACCGTGTACCACTCCCTAGAACAGCTGTATGCGACTCGTATCCCTAGTGAAGTCGGTTGGTTAAGCGCGTTGCACCCCTTTTGAAGTCGATTGGTAAACCGTAAGGCTTACCAAGGCCTATCTCTTTGATGCCTTCATAAGGCGAACCGAAAGGCCCAACTATCCATTGACTAGCGCTAAGGAAGCAGGTGTATGAGAGCTTCTCGTGTGGTTGTGAATGGCTTCACTCTCGCTTTTATAGGCCAAGCCCGCCTACGTGGTGGAGGAAATCGTATCCGAATAAGGTTACGTGGTGCGACCATTGAATTAGTGGATGCCGCATGGAACTCCTATCCACCGAGAATCTTGAACCTTATCCATTTACAACTATGGTGGTCCCTCCCAAGGACCTGCAATCTTGTTATCCAAACATGTCGCTAAGATGACATCAACCAACGCTTCTCGACTGTGTTTCTCCTTTGCTGTAAGTGTGGATCTACCCGAAGGACAAACCCGTGACTGCTGCCTTAATGATATCACTTCGTTCGGAGGGGCTTCATTTGAGAAGTTGAGTTTTGCAACATCTAGCCATACGGTCGAGGGCGCTCTCCGAAGGTGGTCCTTGAAATAAATTCTCATAAACGCAGCCCTAGTCTAACTATCTGAAAAGGACGGGCCCTGTAACTCATTACATGGCTTGAAAGGCATGCTTGGACCATTACACGCGACCCGATGCGGTGCTCTTTAATGAGGGGGCACGCTAACCCACTCCCGTGAACGCGTCGCAACTCTTGGTAGCATGCGCCCACCCATGATGGGGCGCGTTGGTTTCGAGGCGATGGTCATTTATGCCAACCCTAGATTTACCGCTTATATAAAGAGGTGGCACGGTGCATTGGAGTCCTCACTCTCATTTTCACCGCGCAGACTCTCGTTGCCCTGCTGCTCTCACCAAGTTAGGTTCCGTGCTTTCGCAACCTTTCCTGGCCTTCGCAACCTTTACCTTCGAGAAGCCATGGGCAGGTCTCGCTCCATGCAGCGCACACCCCTTATCACCACAAAGCCATGCAGCTCATACCTAGGCCCGAGCATAGTGACAGAAGCCGAAGTGGATCGATGGACCAACAAGCCTGTTTCTTTCTTCGTTTGGGAGCGCGCCCACGTGCTTCCCTTGGCGAGACCACTCCGGTGGTTCAGCCCGGACGCCTAATCCTCTCCGCGAAGCTTTTCGAAGGCGGCCTTCACTTTCCCCGATCTAGCTTCGTGAGTGAAGTTCTGGATCTCTTCGGGCTGGAGATCCAAGACATCACCGTCAACACCATGATCCGCCTGTCGATCTTGGAATGGACCTTCCGGATAGAGGCGGCGAAGCCGAGCGCTGCAGCCTTTGCCGCCACTTAGCAGGCTTTCCAGTGTCCCTTAAACAGTGTGTCTAGGCGAAGACATGTGGCTAAGCTACATGTGTGTGAACCTAGGGCCCTGCGACAACATGGAGCACCTTGTGCCCGCCAAGGCTTACAATTATCATTGGGGTGCCACTATGTACCATAAATGATTCTATTATGACAAGGACCCCGACTATAATCTTCATTCTCTATGGACGAAGATAAGCTATCTTGCTCATCCGGAGGTGACCTTAGATGACAGCATCCAGTCCCGCATTAACCTGCTAGGGAGGATTGCCAAGAAGGCCTCCATGAGGGACCTATGTGAGGAATTTTTTGTTGTTGGTATTATGCCTCTTCGCCAGGACCGGCGGTCCCTTCTTGTTTGAGACCCCGCAACGAAGACACGAACCTTTGTTGTGGAGCAGCTTCCGAGTAAGTACATGAGAGCTCCTTCAGTTTTCCTGCTTATTACCTTGTACATTTGTATTTATCTTCTTTGTTTTGAGCAGACTTCCCTCTCCAAGACATTGAGAATGAAGTGTGCTACCTGCTTGCCCCGGTTAAGGCCATAGAACTGGCCCGCATGGCTGTGTGAGGGCGGACGCCCTCCCTAAACCCGGTGTACCACGCTAAGCACCCGGTGGCGATCCTACCCCTTCCCCCCCCCCATGTGGTGGCCTCGAAGAAGACGTGTAAGCATAAGGTCCAAGCCCAAGTGGTAAACTCGGACGAAGAATATAGTGACAACGAGCGTGATGGTGCTCGATGAGCCCGAAGGCTCCTCCACCGGGGTTAACTAGGCGGCTACCGAAGATGCTTGTCGGGTTCTCTTCGTATGCGAGATCCACCGCGTCCGCATCGCCTCCGAGACGGAGGGTGAAGCGCGTGAATAACAAGAAGTCTTTTGTCAACCACCCCACCTAGAATGAGGGAGATGAAGGCATGAGCGATGAGGAGGTAGAGGAAGGCGAGGTGCAGCCCAACGCCGCGCCTTCGACAAGCCCAACTAGGGCCGCAACCCCTATCATCTGTCTCGGAGGCTTCTTCGGGCTATGATACGATGGGTGGTGCACTTACATCTCCCGCTGCTTCACCTACGGTAACTACTACCGCCCTAGCTCATGCGTTGGGTTTTGGGGTTGGTACAATGGCCTTCGATTTCGTAGCGTCACCGTGTTCGGATGAAGAGGTGTAGATCCCGGTGCCCTAGAAGACGGCGGCCTCGCCGGTGGTGCAACCCACAACACCTTCGCCGGTGATTCAACCCTCGGCACCCTCGTTGGCTCCTCGGCCATCTGCACCTTTGCAGGTGCTTCAGCCCCTTCTCTATTGTTAATGCATCCGATCGGGGAGCTATCAATACCGAAGACGAGGAGGGGGCAGATCGACGCCATCCTTCGGCTAGCGAGGAGGAAGCCTCCGACTCGTTCCCCACAACTGCGGCAGCGGCAAAGGCTTCATGGGAGTGTTGCCAAGGGGCGTGGAGCCTCATGAGTATACTGGCCGGATGGTAGACATGTGCTAGCTTAAAGATAGCATGCAGGCAGTTGAGGGAAGGAGCATGTGGAAAGTTTAACACGTCTACCTTGCAAAGCAAGATGGATAATTGCACAGGACCGACTCGGGAGACATTCGGCGAAGCGAACGTCGTTGCACATACATCAACGATACATCCATAATATACATATACATAATTAAGTGCATGAGTATCTTATTTTACATATGAAATTCAAGTTCATACAATACATAGAGTTGAGAGTTCAAATTGCAATACATTAATTTACATGAGCGGAAGCGTTCGATAACTCAACAATACATAAACTTATTTAGAAACTATGTCATCCCATAGGATACGGTCTCACTCCTGGTCCGGTGATGATGGAACCCACTCTCTCGTCCAGTCCTGGGGCTCCTCACCTTGACACACAAACTTCCCACAACAATCACAATAATCGGGCTGCGGGACTCCTAAAAGTCATGTACATGCAAACCCCGGGTATCTAATATACTCCGCAAGGCTTACTCGTCAAAAGGGTTATAAAACCGACTCTAATATGCAAGGGGCTGACCGGGCTTGCTGGAAATGAGCCGACAACAACATCGATTCCACATTTTAGCCATATTAACGGGGTTGTGACATAAATATAAATTTAGTGAGCAAGACTAGCAAACATGGTTGCAATACATGAATTTATTACTTCAAAACAGCATCATATCATCAGTCATTCATGTCATTACTACGATGTAATCTGCTTGAGATAAGTGGTACTCATCACTACGAGGGACGACGATATATGTCAATTTTCATTCGTGTAGGAGAAACCCAAATGCACGACATACGCATCATTTAAGAACATGTGTGGTCACCTTTCACGAGATCACTAGAGCTATGAGATGGGTCCACCTTCCGAGTGTGTGCCCCCCCCCGTGCAACCACGGTTCGTCGGGTCCAAGGATAAATCACACACCCTCCATCTACTCACAAACCCGTGCAACCCTCGTGTCCGACACTTAGCACAAAGGGTGGAGTGACCGTCCAACACTATGACTCTCAAGTAACATCATTTTACCAACTCCCATGTGAAGGTATGCATTTGGTACACAACTCAATACTTGCTCACGAGTCACAACGAACGGTCCTTCACCGACACACACGGGGCTATGCCGAGCAAGGGCCAACCTTGTCACTGCATCCTACACATGCAGTTCCCCGTACGGTCTCCAATTTAATCATGTGCGGGGGTAACAATATTTGAACCCTAAACCGAGTGGTCTTCAAACCGCTCGATCTTGCTACCGATGACTCCATTAAGCATAGCATACTAACGGAAAAGATTATACTTAACCAAGACCACAGGAATAAAGGAGCACAATGCAACTAGGCTACGATCAACTCCTAAACATAAGTGCACAATACATAACATAGACACATGTGAATTTAAATCGAAAACAAAACAAGTGGGATTATGCATCGGGGCTTGCCTTGGTTTTGCTCCAAGTTTGCACACTCGGTCACATTCAGTTCAGCGGGCTGCTCCTCGTGATTTCCGTCTCCGGTCCGGGTTCCTATATGTATGCAATGGATGATATGACTATCAGTATATACAATGATATTCAGTTCATGGAACTTTCTCAATAAGGAATTAAAATGATAATGTTTTTATGTAGTAAACATGCTTATGTACGAAAAGATGATGCTTGCATATGGATGATGGATCATGATTACATGTCAAGGGGACAAACTTCTAATTATATAAAGCATAAATTAAGTAGCACAAAAGTATATGCTTTAGGTGTAATGAGACATGATCATAGCTTTAAGGAACAATTTAGTGAATAACTTGCTAATGTGATATATGATAACATGAGCATAACATATGATGCATCGAATTTAAACCTCTATAACCTACCTTGCTTCCATGTATATAAAATAGCTCATGATTTATATGGTCACGCATAAAATGTATTGCTTAACATAAAATAGGCATATAAGTCTATATGAAAATATGTTATGCCATTACATTACTTAATAAGCCTAATGAAGCAAAAAGTGCAACAATCCAACCCTATACATGATTTCTGTAAAACACCTAAAAAGGGCATATTTATGCAAAATAAACACATATGCACCAAGTATGGAATTGCATGAGATAAAAAAACATGGCCATATGATCATATATCATTGTATGCTAATATGAACATAGCACCTCATAAACACCAATTAAGCTATAAAACAATTTTAAACATGAATCTTACAATGATACATGATTTTCTTATGATGAGCATCGAAGCAAATAAGTATATATTTTACTCATTTTTAAAAATAAAGCCTTTAGGGCAATTTATACATCACATGAGCTAAAAATGCTAAATATAGCAACAATATGTATGAATGCATGAAAATCACACACCAGGGGGTCCAACATGTAAGCAAAAGTTCATAAATAGTTTTTTGGTGAATTAAATAAGGAATTAAATAAGGAATTACCAGCTTAACAAGGTTCTACTTCAATGTACATAAAACTTTCATTTATTCCACAACAACATATGTGACAAAGTGGTTTATTGCAAAGTACACATTCCAAGCTTTCCAAAAAGTATTTATTTGCATTTTTTAGATTCCTAGCAATAGTTATGCATTTTCAAATTTTCATTAAAGTTCATTCTTATGTAAGGTTTTGCCACTCGTGTATTTAAAAAATAGAAAAGGGCGCGCACGGTGGCGCTCCTCGCCGGAGCGGGGCGACGCTTTTGCCGGAGCGGTGAAACCGAGTGCTCATGCTCCGAGCGCTGCCTGCGGGTATTCTACTCGTGGGGAAACGTTTGGGAGGGTTCGCAGCCGGTGCGGTCCGTCGGAGACTGGCGCGTTCGGTGCGGCGGCTCATGCGGCAAGGAGCACCAAAATGGGCGGCTTAAGGTGTAGGAGCTTCACCTTTGCACGGGGATGAGCGGAGTGGGGTCGATGGAGGCCAAGGAGGCTCGGAATTGAGGTCTCGACGACGACCAACGTGGATTAGGCGGATGGCAGCGGGGAAGAAGCGTATTCCGGCGAGGTTGGTGTTTAGCTCGACCTAGAAAGAAGTAAGGAGGATCTTAGTGTCGTAGACTTACCATACGGGTATACATTGATTAGAAGAATGATTTATCAAGGACATGGTGGCGTATTGAAGACATAAGACCGGTGGTGCGGGCCCATAGAGTGGTGTCCGACCGGTATAGGAGTCCGAAGGTTCCGTAAGACCGGTATGGAAACAAAGACGGACAACATGACTGGATTAATGCTTAAGGAAAGTACAAGAGTGACCGAGTAGGACTCCGAATTGATAATGAAGCTTAGAGATAGAGTTTCTATGTATGTAGATATTGTATCCGATTAGGATTCTACATGTAACCTTGCCTCCCCGGACATATAAGGCGGGGGCAGGGACCCCTAGAAGCATAAGTTCGATAAGTTCTCACAAGTTAGGACAAGTTCCTACACCACGACATCTTGCAATTAGCAATCTGCTAAAGGCAATACATAACACATAGGACGTAGGGTATTACTCTCCATCGAGAGGCTAGAACCTATCTAAAATCTCATGTTCTTGTGTGTTTCGTGTGTTGCACCATCGAATTCCACGCTCGTGAGGGACCGGGTAGTACTAGTGTCGAGTTTAAGACTTGACATTTGGTGCGCCAAGAAGGGGTCCCGGCGAGTTCCCAGCGAGTTCGATGGTTTCTACTTTCGACTTCGACTTCGTTACAAGCTTCAAGATCTGCTTCGGGTTTCTCAACTTCATTCGACGACGACGAGCGAGTGTCGCAGGATGACGATCGTTGCCGCGACGACGACGATCACCGGTGTCACGGAGCGATGACCGGTGCAGGACGACGATTGTCATCGCGACGACGACGAAGAGCGGTGTCGCAGGACGACGATCGTCGCCGTGACGACGAGGACGAGCGGTGTCGCAGGACGACGATCGCCACCACGACGACGACGACGACGAGCGGAGTCGCGAGACGACGATCGCCGCCGCGATGACGATGACGAGCGGTGTCACAGGACGTCGACCTCCGCCTCGCATAACGACAACCGGTGTCGTGGAGCGATGACCGGTGCAGGATGACGACTCGCTGCCGCGACGACGACGGCGACCGATGCGATGATCGCCGTCTTGTGACGACGAAGATCGATGTCGCCGAGCGATGACCGACGCCACGACGATAATTTTAACAGCTTTCACCGGTCGTTAGCTTCAACTTCGAGCGCCGCTGCTGATTTGGACCGCCGCGGTCTTGAGCATTAGCGTGGTTGCTAATCTTTAGTTTCGACCGATCGCGCCGTCTTCAACATCTTTTATCGGTCGTCGGCTTTGATTTGGAGCGCCGCCGCTGCTCGGACGCGGTCTTGAGCATTAGCGCGGCTGCTAATCTTCGATTTCGACCGATCACGCCTTCTTCAACAGGTTTCATCGGTCGTCAACTTCAACTTGGAGCGTCGCTACTGCTCGGACGCGGTCTTGAGCATTAGCGTGGCTGCTAATCTTTAGTTTCGACCGATCGCGCCCTCTTCAACAGGTTTCATCGATCGTCAAATTCAATTTGGAGCGTCGCTGCTGCTCGGACGCGGTCTTGAGCATTAACGCGGCTGCTAATCTTCAATTTCACCGATTGCGTCGCCTTCAACCATCTTCATCGGTCTTCAATTTTGATTTAGAGCGCGGCTACTGCTCGAAGCGGTTTTGAGCATTAGCGCGGCTGCTGATCTTTAGTTTTGTCCGATTACGTCGCCTTCAACCATCTACACCGGTCGTCAATTTCGATTTTAAGTGTTGTTGCTGCACGGAGATGTTGTCTTGAGCTGAGCGCGATCGCCAAACTACTCATTGATCGGCTACATCATCTTCGACCGGGCTCGGAGGCTACGCCCAATAAACCAGCTAAGTCGTTTTTACACTTAAGTTTTTGTGTTTAAACTTATATAATGCGATGCTCATGATAGCTTTTTGATAATATGAAATATGTGAATCTTTGCCTATCTCCATTGTTTTATTTATCTTGGAATCTTAATTTTGAATTAATATACCATGCCATGGGGCTGCTATCTAAGAGCGGTCGGTTAATAATTTGCGATCCTGAGTTCTAAGACCTGTCATTTTTTTCTTTACGACACGATTTTGTTAAGTAGACCGTCGCTATGTGCTATACCTAATGCTGATTAGATCCAGTGGTTATGTCATAGTTGGTTTGTGTTGAATTAACCATCGTTGCTTGGTTATAGACTTGATTGGTTGAAACAGGATGGTAAAATTTAAGTTTTTTAAAGTTTGAGTGACCGGTTATTAAGGTTGAAATTACATTAGGCATATAATGATTAATCTGGACCGCTGCAGTTTGCGTGAAAGGGGAAAATCTTATATGTTGAAGTAAGGAAAACATATAAATACCGGTAAAAAATCTGGAAATAATTTGAGATTTGTAGTAAATAAAACATTGGAGTATTTATTTACATATGAGCACATTTATGTACTTCTTAAATTGTTTTTACAGATACAATTGCCTAGGAACTAGGTCTCGGCTCCGCTTCGATGTACCGGAGCTACCGGTCTTGGGTGCGGGACGGAAGAGAAGTCCACGTGATTTGGATAATCACGGTAGCTCTTTTGCCAATTGTGATGACCGGTCCGAGTGTTCGACGCTCAGATCCGTTAAGCATTTTTAGCCCAGAATATATGATTTCTAGAGTGATTTATACAAGAAACCGATCGGGTTGAAGACTGTTGTCTGATCGATTGGTTAACCTTAGGCCACAGGTGTTAATCATTCGGCTGATAATAGGTGTGAAAAATTCGAGTTTAATGTGTGAATTTTGGTGACTGATTTGATCGATCAGAATTTGAATTTGAGCGATATTATGATAAGCGGAATATCGGTTATGGCCGATTTTAGCGGTTCAGTATCAGATCCGATGCGAATCATCGGGAGTATGAGATTTGAGACCGGTCCGGACCGGTCAAAAAGTATATTCTTGGCGGAAGATGTTAAGAGTTATAGAAGAATGGTCTACGTGATTTGAATAATCACGATGGCTCTTTTGCAAATGTTTGAGCGGTCCGAGGTATGGAGTGCCCAATCGCGATAACATTGGAATATCAAATTGGATTGTTTGAGGAAATTGAATAATAAGACTGGTTAGATCAAAGACAGTTAGGTCTTGCCCATCTAATCATTGTGAAATTAGATGCCTTAGGCCCTAGGTGTTAATAATTCGGCTGATTATAGGCCTTGGAGACTCGAGTCGATGTAAGTTAATTGGGAAACTGGTCCGATCAACCAGAATATTGGTTCTTAGTGAAATTTCACTAAGCGGATTATGAGTTCATGCTGATTTATGCGGTATGTTATGTCAAACTGGTGTGAATCTCCAGGAGATATGAAGTTCCGACCGGTATGACCGGTCCGAAAAATATGTTCTTGGCAGAAATTGCTGAGAGGAATGTGATTTCATGGAAAATAATAAAGCATAGTCTCTCAAGAAAGACTCTTGTATTATTTGCGATCCTCAAATGATACAAGAGTCGGGGCTATACCTAATTAGGAGGACTCGACCGGTGCACCATGTTCAAGAGCGGTCGAGTAGAGATCTCGAGAAGTGGTACATAATGGAAATTGAAAGGAGTGGTCTCGTAGAAATTGCATATTGAAGGAAATAATGAAGAATCAACTTGTGGACTCTTGCATTATTTGAAAGGAGTTCAAATGATCCAAGTCGGGAGCTATACCCAATTGGGTGCACCTAACCGACGCACTAGAAGGAAAATATTTTTGTTTTTGCACACCTAATTATGTGGTATGGAGGATAAAATACCAATTTTTTTGGCTTTTTGAAGCGTCTTGAAGAAAGAAGAAGTATTGCAGAAGATTGGAGTTCTTTTTAATTTAACATTGGAATCGGACCAACATGCGTAAGACTGGTCGGTCTTATTCAAGGTCAAATAAAAAATTACTTGGGAGCTACTGTCGTAGACTTACCTTACGGGTATACATTGATCGGAAGAATGAATTATCAAGGACATGGTGGCGTATTAAAGGCATATGACTAGTCGGAAGGGCCCATAGGATGGTGTTCGACCAGTATGGAATAACAGAAGGTTCCAAACACCGATATGGAAACAGAGACGAATAACGAGACCGGATTAATCCTCAAGGAAAGTACAAGACTGGCCGAGTAGGACTCCGAGTTGATAAGAAAGCTTAGAGATAAAGTTTCTAAGTATGTAGATATTGTATCCGACTAGGATTCTACATGTAACCTTGCCTCCCCGGACATATAAGGCGGGGACAGGGGACCCCTAGATGGACAAGATCCGACATCTTGCAATTAGCAATCTGCTAAAGGCAATACATAACACACATGACGTAGGGTATTACTCCGAATTGAGAGGCCTGAATCTGTCTAAAATCGTGTGTTCTTGTGTGTTTCGTGTGTTGCACCATCGAATTCCACGCTCGTGAGGGACCGGGTAGTACTAGTGCTGAGTTGAAGACTCGACATTTGGAGGATCGGGGCGAACCTACGGCCTTCTGCTTATGAAAGTCAAGCACGAGCTCACTTCAAATCGACGGATTTGGGGTGGCGGCCATGGTGATTGGAAAAAGGGTAATTCTTCCCGATTCTGTCAATGCGCCGGGAGGAGGGTAAAGACCGGTGCGGAGCGTTGTGTAGGGTGCAGGGAACTTGGGCAAATGCTTTGGCGAGCTGGGAAACACAGGGCGGTCCTTTCACCGGTGGCCGGCAATGGCGACCGGAGAAGCTTCTTATGGTGGCGATCAACGGAGGGCAATCGTGCGTGGAATTCACGCGATCCGGTGATGTACGACGCATGTGGCCATGCTATGGTGGAAGGAGAGCGGGCGTCCTGGCCGGAATGGGTGCCAACATCGAGGGACGCTGCTTGGTGGCCCTAGCGTCTTGTGGCGGCGCTGTTCAATCTAGATTCCAATTATTTACCAAAATGCCACCGACTACCCTTTCTGTTCTAGCTCCAAATCAATAGTTCTGGTCCAATTTTTTATATTCTGATTTTTGTGCACAGTCAGCACATTATGCTGAGCAACTTTTGTTATTAGCGAAAGTTGAGATCGTGCACCTAATAATTCTTAAAAATTCAGGGATTAAATCTATTTTTCTCGCCTTCAGGTAATTTTTCCTAGGGATTTGGGCCATGAGCAAAATTAAGCAAAAATGTCCTAAAATTATGTTTTGATATTCTCTACAAGTATCTACAAAAATATTTGTATGCTTTCATGGAGAATCATTGAATTTTGAAATAGCTAGGTTAAACCTAATTTAAATCCTATTCAAAACTCTAGCTCCAATATTTCATATGCTTGCCAACCTAATTAGGGTTTAACCCACGCAATCAAGGTAATGCCACTGTTCACTTGTTCTTTTGTGACATGGAATGTCATAGCCCTCCCCCCCCGAAAAGAAATCTCATCCTAAGATTAAACCCGGAAGATAGCAACTTAGGGTGGTATGCGAATGTTACTTCACTTGCGAAGCTAAAAACTCGGGAAAGTTTGTATTTAGAAATTCCCCTTACTCCCAAGTGGGTTCATCCTCGCTGTGATTACCCCATTGCACTTTATACAAGGTGATAGTCCGATTTCGAGTAACCCGATCCTTTTGGTCAAGAATCCGAACGGGAAGTTCGGGGTATGAAAGATCCTCTTGCAATTGCTCGGTATCGGTGATGACAACATCAATAGGTGGGTTCAAACATTTCTTGAGTTGAGATAGGATAAGATCTTCTTGCATAAGTTGGCGCAATTGTTCATGCTTGCAAAGTTGGCACAATTCATAGGTCTACGTATAGCTTTGTTCATGCTTGCAAAGTTGGCGCAATTCATAGGTCTACGTATAGCTTTGTTCTTGAATTATAGGTCATGAGTCGTATAGCTTTGTTCATGCTTGCGAAGTTGGCGCAATTCATAGGCGATTACTCTACCTTCTTGCACAAGAACACAATCCAAACCTACGTCGGACGGATCACAATATACGTCAAACGACTTAGTGATGTCGGGTTGAGCCGTAACAGGAGCAGCTTGTCAAATATTTCTTCAAAGTTTGGAAGGCATCCCCACATTCTTGACTCCATTTAAATGTAGAATCCTTTTCCCATAATTTGGTCCTAGGTTTGGCTACGTTAGAAAAGATTTGGGATGAATTTCCGATAATATGCGACAAGTCCAAGAAAACTACGGATATGCTTGACGGTTCGAGGAGTCTTCCATTTAAGCACTTCATCAATTTTACTTGGGTCAACCGAAATTCCTTCCGCTGAAATGATATGGCCCAAGAATGGAGCTTGCTTTAACCAAAATTCACACTTGCTGAATTTGGCATAAAGTTGGTGATCCCGAAGTCTTTGGAGAACAATACGAAGATGTTTGGCATGTTCTTCCTCGGACATGGAGTAGATGAGAATGTCATCAATAAAGACCACCACAAACTTATCCAATTTCGGCATGAATACCGAGTTCATAAGGTACATGAATGTAACAACTCTAATAAACAAAATGCACTTACATGCCATTGAGCATTCATATCATCATGTTTGTGTTTGAAAGCCATTCAATTTTATGCAAGAATGTGCATGAAATATTGTTTTAATTGAGTTTGATTTATTTGTGTAAACAGAGTGCAAACAAAATAAAACAACCTGTTTGACAATTCTTCTAGTCAAACATAAATTTAAAAGATTTATGAACCTTTTTGCTCAAAATAATTTCAAGTATTAGAACTCTTGCAAATTTTAATTAAAGTTCTAGTTTGATTTTTTAAATTTGAATTTTTATATCCAAAACAGTTCGGAATTGGAACTCTCACCCAAAAGGAAAAATGTTTGAAATATTTTTCTGAGCACCCTGATTTTTGTTGAATTTTTTGGGCACCGGAAAGACATTTTCAATTTAATCGAAAGCCGGGGCCTTTTTGCAAAATTGCTAGGCCAAGCCGAAGCTCGACCTCTCTCTCTCTCGCTCTCCTTTCTCTCTCGGCGCCGCTCGCCACTGTCGCTAGCAGCTTCTCCCAGCCGCGCGCCGCAGCTAGAGGACGCCACATAGCCGCTTGCCGGGCTGCGTCACCCATCCAGCCCCAATGGGGATAAGAACCCTCGCACCACCCCATTCCTCCTCCGTTCGAGTCACCGGAGCACCCCGCCACCATCACCTCCCTGTGCCAACGTCGGCACTCCGCTTTGGCCGCGCCGCACCTAGAGCGCCACCACCCCACCTCCCGCGAGTATCTCGCTCCACCTCCCCATGGACGTCAATCGGGTCCCCTCGCCTTAGCTGATCGGAGCGTAGCGCATCTTTCCCCACCGTTTCTCACTGCCACTCCCCACCGCGACCCCAATGGTGAGCTGTTGCACCTCGTTCATGTTCCTAGCGGTGCGCAAGAGCCTCCTCTATCTTCTAGTTCACTTATTGTTAAGGTTCTCATGCAGGTTCATCGGGAATTTAGCATTTCACAGAGTTTCGTCCTCCGCTGCCCTCACGTCACCGTTGAACTCCCTGTTCCAGCCATCTCCAAGGTGATTCAGCCTTATGCCGTCATTGCCGTGGTCCGTAGATGCTCGCAGTCACTTTTCCCAAAATTCGCCCCACGGCGAGCTCGGCGCTCGCGGAGCTAACCACAAGCCTACCTATGTTTTAAAGTCTTTTACTTTTATCACGGTAGTTAAGTTCGGTTGTGCATTAGGTGAGACGGATTGATTGACACCCTAGATGCATGAGTTAGGATTCCATTTTATTCATGATAGATTGGTACAGGTAGCTCAATAGAAGCTAAGCATAATTCATAGTCGCAACGGTAGTTGATTCAGGTGATCTTGAAGCATGGAGGATTTAAGTGATTGATGTTGCTGTCGTTAATTTGAAGAGAGTGTTAATGAACTTGAGACCGGACGGCCCCGTTGGAGAAAGGGCAAGACGAGGTCGAGGTCTTGCAAGGTGGTAGCCCCGTCCGTGTCGGGCAAGGATTGTACCATTGTCGGCCTAGCTGAACAAGTTTGAACGTATCGTACTACAAGCTGGTGTAATGGGCCCGGCAAGCTGATGTACCCTACCACCCCGGTGATGTGTCGTAGCCAACTCTCTTTTGTCTGGCTGTTAGTGAGATCGGAGTCTCACGGCAGGGAAATGGGTCGCTCACGGATGACGACGGGGAATGTATCGTGTGGGGTCTCCATATTCCTGGGGGAGTTGGAAACGACTATTCTTCTGCGAGGTGTTGGTCGGAAAAGCTGTCTATACGATCGGTGTGGTGCGTATACGTCGTGTAGTCGGGTTTTGCTGTCCCTCGCAGTAATAATTACCGCTTGTTTAGCTCGTCGCATCGTAGTTAATCAAGTGGAATGTGAAGAGAAGAGAAAAAAGAGCTGTTGGTCAAAGATAATCTTTTCTTGCAAACTTGATTGCAGTAGCTATAGGCTGCAAACAGTAGTTAGGTAAGGAACTTAACATGGGCTAAAACCTAAAAGTAAGGATCCAGCGTTAGCGCTGTTTTCGCAAGAAAGTCAAACCCACAGCCATAAAGCCTTCGCATACTAGGCGGCGGCCTTAGCGTGCTCGTTGATGGGTCGGTCTTGCCGAGTATTAGAATACTCGGGGCTTTGTTCTTTATGCTTTCAGGCCACGAGTCATACTACTATGACTCGTGCGATAGCTTCCCGGAGGAAGAGCAGGTGCCCGAGGGTGGTTCCCTCCAGGTGGGAACGGATCCCGACGCTGTGAAGGGCGAGGATCATGGTGTACGATGAGCTCGAGTACATCATGTCGGTCGTCCTGAGTGGTCTTTTGTTGTAAAAAGAATAACTTCCGCTGCCGGACTTTTAGTTGTTTCAGACTTCGGTATTGTAATAAGTTTTCATTGCACAATGGTTGTATTTCGAAATCCTGGTTGTATTATACCATGATGTATATATTCTAGATTGTATGAGATGATGAACTGTTATAACGCGCTTCGTTGAGTGTTTCCCTGTACCGATTCCTAGGTGTCCTGAAAGGGAGAGAGACCGACGGATAGCGGCTTGGAGGGACCGTTTTCGGGTGGACCGGTAGGAGAGACACGCTACTCGGGCATGGATCGCAGAGTTGGAGGAGCTAGCAGTTGACACTACGGTAGAGCGACACGCGACACGACGGAGCACCGCACGAGTACCAGGAACAGCTGGCCGTGAGGGCCCGGGAGCTAGACCACGCAATTGCTATGGGGGTGCACAGTGAGGCCGTGATTAACCATAGTCGGGAGAACTTGCACTTTCTACTTCACGCGTACCAGGACCTCACCGCAGCGCACCAGCAGTTGTAGCACCAGCTACAGCAGTTGCGAGCACCAGCAGGAGACACCGACGACGCTCGGGAGGTGTCGGGTATAGACTACCAGCCACCGCCACCTTCGTCGAGCAGGACGCCGATAGCTACGCACCTCCAGTCTAGACAGTGTTGGAGTGGTACCGATATAGGATAGCTAGGCCGGGAGTAGGATGGTAGCCACATTTTGCTGACGTAGGTCGGACTCTAGTAGGGTAATAGCAGATGATGGCGAGTGGCGGTTGTACGAAAAAGTTGGATCAGATGTGTACGACAACTAATGTATAATGAATATGCGGTATATGTATAATATATGTGCAGTTGGTAGTGTAGTACATGAGAGCCTGTTGAATTACTGGAGTAAGGATGGTTTCTACATATGCCTGATATGCACACTTCTCCGCAGAAATGGCCAGCACAGGTAACATCATCGGTGACGAGAAAGGACGGTCCGAGGATGCTCGCCTAGCTGAGTTGGAGAGGCAACTAAAAGAAAAAAATGAGTTCTTAGCAATTAGAGAGGCACAATTAATGGACAAGGAAGAGCAGATTCAAGTCAAGGACCAACAACTTGCGACCGCAAATGCCATGATTCATCGGTTCGAGCAAAATTTAATCCAAGCGTACAATACTCTACTGAATGAATAACTTGGTCAACCACCCTATGAGAACGAACCTGAAGTGCACGAGGACCCCTAGCAGAAGAAACCGAGGAAGAAGAGGAGGATCCTGAAGAAATATTGTGTGCTGGTGTGCTTACAAAACCTTAAGCTTTGTTATCACATCATTAATTATGCATAATATTAGTTCTAGTTTATTTAGGGTAAGTGTTCTCTCTACTTTTATTTAACTGATAAATTAATTTTAGGTCCCTGAGCCATCTTATTTCAATAATTTGACCATGGCCTTTTTACATAAAAACCCCTAGCCTTCACGTATATTCTGTTTTAGCCCCTGCTGTTCAAATACATTTTAGTTCTTGTAGTTTTACAAAAACAACCCAACGTTTATAAAATTCAGAATTTAGTACTTAACTAGCAGGTTGCCCGTGCTTCGCCACAGATTTAAATGATAAGTTTGGTTTATTTGAGTAAATTACAGAAGCATAGGACCATATGTCCATATCATGACACGCCATGTACACTACATCATATATCCATATCATAATGTCTTCCAAGCATGATGCGTAATTCTTTTGGTGTGTCAATGGTAGCCATTACCTTATTAAAATCAGCCCACTAATTTACAACAGCAATATGCTTGCCGCCATGACCACCGTGGACTCTAACTTATATCCTCTATTGATAATTCATTATGCTGATGGTCATTTCTTTCAGAGCCAGAGTAGCAGTGAACCCACACAAACCACATGGCCACGGCTAGCCACAGCAAAGAAACCGTAAGAGAGGGAAAAAGGAAAAAAGAAAGGGCTATCAGGAGCGGAGCTTCCCTTGTCTCTTCTTCCAGATTTTGACTTCTGATTTCACTGTTGCCCTATGACAGAATGTCCAAGCACCTCTCCCCCTCTTTCTCTAGATTTGAAGTGGCGGAGAGGAATTTGTGAGAAGGGCGACCTCGTGGTCACTAAGGAATATCTCCCAACAATCTCAAGCATTTTGAAGAAATAAAAGTCTCAACAGCTAAAATCGACTGCAAAGTCCTTGGACCCACAAGCTAAACTCAGATCTGATTATCACACTTGCCTTGCTCCTTCGGTCCATCTGTAATCTCTGCCCACCGGCTCTCGGCTTGTTTGTTGAAGAAGCAAGCACGAGAGAGAAAAGGGAGATGAACAAAGTGTTAGGCATGAGCTCATCTATAGGCGCCCCGTTGAATCAACGGGATGATGCAGCCAAGGTAAAAAGATGCAGTGGCGGCTGCTTGGGGAAGAAATCGAGAATGTTCTAGCCAGCTCAAGCATTCAAGCTTGCTGCTTCCAGTTGGACATGGTTGGGCATGGGCCCACCTGTCGGCGCAGAATCCACTCCGCATAGAGGGACGAACCACCAACCACCAACGCAAGCCACCAACTGGTATTTGTATAAGTAGTAAATATCTTTTACGCTCTACTTCCCAAACTTTTTTGTATTCACAATAAGTCCTTACCCATTAACATACAACAACCATCGGTATGTCGGTTTACTGGACCCATTAACACCAGCATGTAAACAATACGTTTAAACTTACCCACGTGGGTCGGACATGACGCAGTCCTTGTGCGCACGAGACGGGGTTACCTCCTGGAAGACTCTTCCAGTCCTTCACTTTTGCCCGCCGGCCTCCAATTTCTATTGTCATGTCAAATACTTAGCATCTTGTCCAAAAGTGATCTTCCTATACTACGAGTGGCCTCCGTTCCACTCGACGGATCATCGCCCGAATTAGCAAGCAACTAATGTAGGGATTGTCGAACATGGATAATAAGGATCCTATCTGCATGGTAGGTTTTCATCATAACTCCTATACACCTAGTGCACAGTATAAGCCTACAAGCATATAGTGATGAAATAAAAGACTTAAACATAAAGAATTTAAAGACTAATCTAATTCATTAGCTCCCTGAAGCATTTAAATCATCAACGTATGTGCATGAAAATAATTCCGTAAACATTGCAAAAGCTAGGTAATTTGGCAATTTAATTTCCTCTAGTCACTATGCACATATTAAGGATGATAATTGAATGAAGGTCCTAGATAAAAGGCAATCAAATAATTAATTAAGTAATAAACTTGAATATCCGAAAAGGACATCAACTTAATTAATTTGCCTCTAATCATGTCAATCTAATTGCACCATTGAATAGTACATGTCTCAAGGATTCTAACAAAATTTAGTTTGCGATTTTTTGTGATCTAGATCAAAAGATATGAATTTTCTAGGTTTAAACGAATTTTTGCCTTAATTACAAAAATGCCACTGAGTATTTAAAATAGTTCCCCTACGCCCGGGGCCACATCACAGACCACAAAGTTCTGAATTCGGCGTGGCCATGGCCACACTTGATCGTGGCCGTGTGGCTAGCCCCGTGGCCTCGACGGCGACCGGTCGGAGGCAAGCGGCGCGCGAACGGACGTGGGGTCCAGGAGGGACGGCGTGGCACGGGGTCACGCTAGGGGTGGCACGCGGTTGGGTGCTCACCGAAGGGGTGGAACAACGAGCGGCGATGGCGGGAAGAGGTTCGGCGTGACGACTTGTCGCCGGGGAAGCTCCAAACTTGGTATCGTCTCGCTCGTAGAGGTTCGGGAGAGCCGGAGAAGACCAGCACTAGCTCCAACGTGGATGAGCAGCTCCCAAGGGTGGCTCGCACCGTAGAGCTTGCGGGCAGCCGGGAATGGCGACATGGAAAAGTGGCATCCGACTTCACCTCGCGGAAGAAATCAAGGAAGGAGCTTGTTAGTGAGGCCCCGGGAGGAGTCCCGCACGCACGCGACAAAGAATGGTGCAAAATGGCTCACCGGAGAGGCCGGATTTGGCTGAAATGTTGGGATGGCTGGAAACGGGAAAATTGTTTGATTCGTCAACCCCGGTCCATATTTCGCGATGCGGGGTGTCGTGGGGGCAGGAGGGGTGTGGGGCGGAATTTCGGGCGGTCGGGCTTGAGCTACGGTGGCCGGGGACGACGACGCGTCAAGCTCCTAAGGCGGCGGCGACAATGGCTGTTCCGGGCAAGGCTCAAATGGGGAGGAGAAAGGGAGAGGGGCTCTCCCGACCGACTTTGAGAGCCCCGGCTCCGTCCCGACCAGGTGGCCACCCGGCCGAGAGGCTGGCGCCACATGGCACCGATGTACAGCCCAATCGGGTGCGGGCGCGCCCGTGGCGAGCTGTTAGGAGGGTTCTAGGCGGGGCCCACTGGTACATGCCTTGGCATCTTTTCTTTTCTCTCCATTTTCCAAAAGTGCTTTTCATCCAAAATGAAAAATTAAATGCAAGCACTTTCCGATCTCAAAAATTAAATGGAAAATTTTCTTAGTTAGTATGATTCAAGGAATTGACATGCACGTTGAGCTAATGTCCAAATTCCTTGTGGATAAATTCTGGTAATTTAGGGAAAATTCTTAAAAGTTAAGTTTCTTTGAATTGGGGTACTAAACCTCAATAAAACTCAATGCAACTTGGACTAGAATTTTCTTTTGCCAAGTACTACAACATATATTTTTTGTGGGCCAAACTTATGTTGTAGAATTTTGAGTTGTAGTTTAATTCAAATAGAATTCGAATTAATTGACAGTCCAAATCTATTTGCATGTCAATGAAATTTCTTGAGGGGTTGCTACTAAGAGATAGGTTTTAAAAATGCTAACTCGCAACAAACATGACACAAGTTTTCACAGTTTCTTAGTTGCTTTTATATTTGTTGCATGTTTGTGTGACGTTAATTAGAAGAGCACACAATTCGAGGATCTATATGAGCAAGAGTTGAAGATTGAGCGGCAGCAAGGGGAATGAGGCAGATGTCCTTGATGCCCATTGAGCCTATTTCTTACTCTTTCTTAATTTATTTACATGCATCGCATTTAATTTGAATCACATGTGTCATACTTGTGTCATACCCTTCCTCTACTTTATCCTTGTTACCTTGGTTTTGGGTGTAGTGATATAGTATGAGTACGTCATGCTTAGCTTGCTGTTAATGGGGTTTACAATTGAACTAAATGCAAAATTTGAATAATTGCTCACTTGAACATAATGATCATGAACTGGTAATCCCGATGATGGTGCGAGTATGCATGAGTACCGATGTAGTACTTGTTGGTTGTCGTGGTACTCGTTAGGGATCATAAGGACCGGTTCTTGGAGCGGTAACCCAGGACTTCCGCACAAAGCACAAGGCTGATAATGGTTAGGCATGGTCAAGTATCAAGATCACTTCCTAGTTCCGCGGGCGTCGAGGAAGGATGCGAAAGGGCAGCTTCTAGATTCGGGCGATGCAAGGAGTACTTCAAGCCACGTCGCTAGAGGGGGCTTCTGTTGTGAAGGGGTATTCTTCCACAACGGTCGAACCTTAGAGTGGGTTTTCTGCAAGCTGGGAAGTCCTTTGGAAGACCTTGTGGTCATCTCTTGGCCTCACAACTACGAAAGTGTGTTGGCGAAATAAATACTTTAGTCACCGACGGGTGAGGGTATCACCAACCTATGGGTAAAGTTGTGCAACCTCTCGTAGAGTGTAAAACCGTTATAACAGTCGTGCTTATGGTCACGAGTGACCTGGATCCTCGGTTGAACTAGGGGGCATGGATGGGTGGTTATGGGTGGAGTAACCCATAGGTTGCTACGGGTGGGGTAACCTGTAGTGTGGTTTTGGTGCAAGTAGAGTAGCTTGTAGTGTTTGACAGGTGGGGTAACTTGTCGGTTCTTTCACATAGTAAATAGGTTACTTTCATTTAATGAACTAGTGTAGGTGCTTTTTATTGCAAACCATGTAGGACATGTACTCACCCTTGCTATTTCTCATTTATGCTACAATAAACTGCTACTTAGAAGATGGAGAAGTTTTGGACTACACCACCGATGAGAAGGTCTAGGCGCGCGAGCCCCAAGTCGATTTCCTGTGGTGTTATGGAGTCTTTCACTAGCGTGAATCTTATTTAGTCTTTTGAGGCAATATTCATAAAAGTAATTGCATTATTAATAAATACATTGTTCTTTTATCTCTATCCCTTAAATTCACGAGTCACAGTGTTATACATCTAAGGGCCAATAGAAACCTACGTTAAAATCAACGGCCGATAGAGATCCATGAACGCAGACGTTTCGACCAGGAGGAATCAGGAACCACCGTCGCCACACCCATCGGATCGGGAAAAGAAAAAGAAAGACCAACCGCAGCGTTTTGATCGGAGGATATCCCATCAGATCGGAGAAAAAAATAGCAGCAACTGCCATTCCAAAGCAGCGCCACCGCCGGCCTCTCCTGCCGCACGTCGACCGACGCGGTCTCGCCTCGCCTACACCCCGCCAGCGGCCGTTCCTCCCGCCCTCTCCCGGCTTCCAATTAAACGCCGTCTCGCCTCGCCTGCACCCCGCCGGTGGGCCAAGTGGCACTGCGCGGAGGCTGAACTAGTCAAGCGAAAGCCGCACCAACGATTGTGAGTTGCGTGATATTTTAGGTTCCTCTATCACCTCTGGATCCCAACCCTGGTAAGCTACACGAAGTTTGGAACCAGCGATGTGAATTGGGATGGCAGCGGCCTCCTTTGGATCTTGTACAAGGGGCTGGGGGACCTGGGCGGCAACCACTTGATCTGATGTAGGCGGCAGCTGCTTAATTATATCTCGATCCAGACCCCTCCGTTGTAAGCCCCTTCGCTGTCATGCCATGCTTTCCCTCTTCTCTTACCTGATAAATCAAAACTTGCTTTGAATTTTCACCCCAAGTGTTCCTGTAATAGAATTAATCTCCTCTTTATTTTATCCCATGTTTTGACCATGTATTTTGTTTCTAATGAAGATACATGTATTTTGTTTCTAGCGCAGTTCTGTGTGGATTTGACCATGCGAGCAAGTGGAGGATTAATTGATCCTGTTATTGGTCGCAAGGAGGAGATCCAGCGAATAGTTCAGATTATATGCCAGCGAACAAAGAACAATCCGATTCTTTTTTGGGTGAACAGGTGTTGGCAAAACAACCATTGCTGAGGGCTTGGCTCTTAGAATTGTTAATGAAGATGTTCCTATTTTCCTTGTGGGAAGATCCAATGACCAGTGATGGATAGCAACCTTTGCTATATTGAATTTGCCAATATGTCAAGATTTCTTTTGGTTTATTTCCATAGTGTCTAAGCTATAATTTGTAACTCTAGCTTAGTGTTCATTTAAACATTGCCAGTAACTAGACTTTTATAACGCAGGAGCAAAATGCAGCATCAGCTCCTTTCCCTGCTTAACCAGATGGTGGTTACTGCAACACAATCAACCTGACTCCTCCATGGGTTTCCTTTTCTCTCCTGCATTTTTGTTCTCTCTTTTATAATTTTGTTTTTTCTGATTGTGTTTGACATGGGTACCCTTTTACAGATGTTTATATGCCATCATCGGTGAAAATAAAGGGAATGTCATAGTAACTATCCTTCTGGTTTACAAGGTCAAGTAACTTCATTTACTCGCATTGTTTTGTTCAATATTAAAACTAGAGGGCATAAGTGCTAGAGCCACGGCAAGATCAAGAAATTGGCTTCCCTCGACCACCTCCTTCTATGTGGCCAAACAGAGTCCTTTGTGATGTATGTAAGTATTTTTTTTGCTTCAGATTATAAGAGAGGATGTTCATATTGTTTAGTATTAGAGTTCTACTGTTCTGTAGACTTTTAGTGGACTTTGGTAGTTTGTGAGATAAAAAAACAACATTGCCAATCATAAAAAGTGGTAGGGATCACCTTTCTCATTTCTGAAAGTAATGCATGTATGCAAGAGCAAAACAGATAGTAGCATTCGTCCTCCATTAAACTATTAGTAAGTTCTTTCTTTTGAGGAAACAATGATACTGATAGGTTTATTTTACCACCGTTCTCAAGTATTATGATCTATATATGTGGGCCCCTCTAATGCATTTTTTATTCAAATTATTAAACCATATGTCTTATTTGAACGGTCCTTATGGCTTGTGTGTTGTTAAAGAACCATTTTGTCAACTGCTACTTGTTTATAAAGCAGAATGGTTTTAATAAGTGGTATCCTTCTGTGTGCAGGTTACTGGTTTTAGGAGATGACTTTATCTCCCCTTTGACAGTGTTATATTGCAGGGGAATGCACCTGTAGTCTTGAGAGTTAAAAGTGACACCATCAAATCTTAATTATAATAAGATGAATTAAGTATTAGTTTTCTGTGAAGTCACAAAAAACATATAATTATGTATCAAAGAACACTATTTTTTTAAATATTTTTATTTTTATTTTTATCTTGTCTACATAGTTAACATAATAGCTTAGATGCAAAACATATAATTGCTTACTACTATCTAATTTTGAATTGAGGCTAAAATTTGACTTGATTCTTCAATATTTAAGCTTTAGTTGAATGTAGCTGCAACCATCAGTGTGATTTCTTTACATAGTTTCTTCTTCCAATCATCTGAAAGTGTGTTGTGTGCTTTTGTATAGAGCTCAAGATGTCAGAAAGTCCAAGGCTGAAGTAGCGGCAAAGAGGGTCATGGAGCCAGTTAATGGGGTGAACATTGCGTCCCATTTTTGCAGGATCGAAGATAGACAGTTATAGTCAGTTCCAAATAATTGTTCCTAATTTTAACCTCAGACTCAATTGACCATCTTAGAAGGGATCTCTCTTATTTATAGGCTATGATGTTATACCTGCAGGAAGCTAATCATTACGCATGTTCTGTAATGGGAAGCATATATAATGGCACAGTGCATATTTTGCTTTTATGTAAATGTCAATCCAATTCATCTTCTCATATTACGAGATAAAAAACTCTTACCTACTACTAAATTGTTTAATGATGTTACCTTTGGCTGTTTTAGGCCACCAAGAAATGATCGGTTGGCAAAGCAATTCTGGTTCTTTTTGCTTTGTGGGAAAAATAACCATTATGTTGCCGATTGACTAATTGTTTCTTTCCCATACAAGTTTCAGAATATATATGTTTTTGACTGAATTCAGCGAGAGAACATTTGGTTCTTCGGTTGCATAATACAAAATATTTCTTCTTTCTAATCTGAATTATATTGTGCCCGGTTTATGCGATTGAAAAAGCTGTGAAGGTTGTTGCTGCTTTGAAGAAGAGAGGAAAGATGGTTAGCATAGGCAGTTACTGCTAGGTTGGTAAGTATGAAAACAGTTAAGTATACTAATTTTCAGTAATATGCTTCCCATGTTAATTACTATTTAACAACAAACCATATGACATTCAACATTTGGCTGTTTTAGGCTGCTAAAGTGGCGAAATATGGTGTAATACAAGTGTGATGGGCATTGCCCATCTTGCTTTAGTGATTGCTTAGGGCATTAAGGGTATGCTTTCAAATCTTAATATGCTACTTAGCAACATTTTTCAATTACATTAACAGGTCACATTAGCACTTTTGCAAGCATGTAAACAATCGGAGGATGCTGAAGTTGTTCTGGGCTTAGCTGAATAAGTGGACTTAGCTGTTTTTGGAACAATGGTTGGAATGGAATATATTCATTCTCTACTTATATATTTTTTTCTTAAATTTCTTTGTTGTGAACATGTCTGTGACATACATTATCAAATACTCTATATTGATCTTTCTTTTAGCCCACGAAGATTGTATCGATCTTGTATTACTAAAAGTGAGGTCATTCAACGAAACAAAAATCTATAAAATGGGAAAATTTATTTCAAGCTTGTATTTTTTATATAAATACAGTAAATATAACACGTGTGTGTCGCACGTGCACTATACTAGTCACATTAATTGTCCTCTGTTCGTGAAAACTTGTTCTAGACACGCATACAGATACATTCGATTTTGCTTGTTAAAACCGGATGTGACACTTGGACAACGAATTGTTGATGAAGCTGAGGAGCAGTTGATCCTGCGCCAGCCATGTCGTGTGATCCAGGTTAGGAACCTGGATCGTCTTCATCTTGTCTGATGGATCTTCAGTAGAGACCGCCAAGGGAGGCACGAGCACCCGGCCTTCAAGGATACCTAGCAGCTGTGCAGTGCGCACTGATGGAAGGATATGGCTCACCAAAGCATGTAGTTGTCACGAGTAAGTTTCTTAGAGATGGGGTGGGAGGGGAGCACAGAGATGGTCGTGGTGGGTAGGGTGGAAACAGCGGTGGAAGAAGAAGAGGTCTTGCCAGGAGCCATGACAAAGAGGTCGTGAGATCGGAAAAAAAATCTAGATGTGTTGGAGGCTAGTTCTGATTACCATGTGATGATGGATGGAAGTGTGCACCCTAGGTGCTGCACAACTTGTATTATATATCCATGAGTACACAGATTACATACAATCACAACAGACGCAACCGAATCAGTTAACAACACAATCTAAACAAACCAAGGACAAGGAGTCCTAACTAACTAGAACTCCATCTTCCAACAGCGATTTCTGTTTTCTTCAATACACTAGGATTAGTGGCGATTTGCTGCGCAACATGGAAGTCCAGGAACAGAACTTGCTTGTTTAAGAAACCAATTAAACGTCCCTTTGACATAATTTGTCAGGCTTGTACTTATATAAAATATTGGCCAGGCTTGTACTTATATAAAATACGGGGTAGGTCTGTACTCGGAGGATATGCAAGAAATTATGCATGCAGGGGATGACTTGATGTTGAAGACAACATTACAGATAACGGGGATGCAGGGGAGATGCATCCTGCTACCGCTGCCAGGGTCAAATGTTTAGGATGATGGACAAGACGGTGGGCAAGCCAATGGGCACGATCAGTCAAGGTAAAGCCGTAACTATGATCACAAAGTGTAATAGGCTCTGTGGACTAATGGAAACCGGTGGGCTTTATGCCATGAAAATGTAACGTGGGTTGAGTGAATACCCTTGCACAGTTTTCTAGAGTTCTGATAAGTATGTAGGGATCAAAGGGAGGGCTTCACGCTCCCGCCTTTGGTTCTTTTACTAAAACCTCATACTCTTGTAATATTTTGATCTCCGTTCTGCTCTGGGATGGAAGTGGAGTAATCCTATTCGAAAAAATAAGTTAAGACTATTAATACACACTATTACAAAAAGAGCCAGCAATATCGGGGGCATTTTCCAGTAATAGCGGGCACACAAAAAAGCGTTATTCCATTGTTGTCGTCATCAGGGTGCAACGCTATTACAGAGGTCCCCGCAATAGTGGGCGCTGATGACGTCATCAGAGGCAACGCTATTAAAGACAGGGGTCACCTAGTAATAGCGCCCACCAATGACGTCATCAGCCAGCCGCTATTATCGGCTCAGCTTGTAATATCGGTCGCACGATGATGTCACTAGTGGTCGATATTGCAGGGTTAGCCTGCAATAGTGGTCGCCAAGTGACATCACAGGGTCCGTTATTACAGGGTTCCTGTAATATCGTCACCACGGTGACGTCATCATGCCCGCTATTGCTAGCAACAAGTATATAAATTCGTCCCCTTCCTCCCGACAGGAGCTCTGTTTCACGAGCTCACGGACGAGCTGTCCGTACGGAGGGCGGAAAAAGCCAAAAAAGAAGGGGAGGGGGAGGTTTTGAACCTGTTTTTTGGAAGGATATTGTTCTAGGAGGTAAATCCTTGTTGTTCCATGTATTTTTTTGGTGTGTAACCATAGTTTTAATCTCTTTTTTTATGGTTACTTTTCCTAGGGTTTGGATCCATTTTTTTACCTATAAATGGCATGGTTAGTGTTCGGTGCTCTCATGCATCTTATAGGTTGTTTATTATTTAAACTTATCATCTCCATGTCTCTTATACATATATTTAGGCTTTTATATGTAGGGATCTAGTTTTGGATCTAGACCTAGTTTTGGATCTAGGTTTTATTCACAAATCTTGTTTTTAACAATAATTAATGTATAGATTTTATTATTAACATTTAAATCACACGTAACTATAATATGTAATGTTTTTCTGTCTAGATTTTATTATGAACCTCTAATTTAGCCTATACTTTTTCTTTTTAGCATATAATTAATTTTTATCTTAGATTTTAATTATTTTTCATTTCTTTATTTATGATACATGTGTATAGAAAGATGGAAGATCGATCTTGGATGTACACCGGTGCGGGGGTAATGCTGTTATATATTTCCAAAAGGTCATGGGATTCGTTGAAGAAGCGAAGCGACACACAAGAAGAAGGGGTACACAATATATCTATTGTCCTTGTACCCGTTGCAAGAACCTCGTTTATGTTTGAGACAACCGAGACTATCCGTGAGTACTTGTTGGAGAAAGGATTTATTAAGGACTACTATATCTAGATAAAACACGGTGAAATAGGACTGCATGCACAAGGTGACCACATTGAAGAGGTGATAAGAGCAAGAGTTGATCACGACGAGTGGAGGGTGAGGGCTGAAAGTAGCGAGAGAATATGCAATGGCAGCAGGTCACACGGATGGTCCAGAACTTCTCAATGAAAGCGAGGACTTTGACGATGGTCTCGATGTGGAGGAATTGTTGGTCCACATTAACAACGAGAACCTAGTCCGAAAGAAAAGGCGAGCTCTGGATAACTTCGATGCATTGGAGAAGATATGAAAGGAGTTTCTATACGAGGAATCCAAGGGGTGTCATAAGGATTGCACGGTCTTGCGAGACAGTGCTTGAGCTTGTCACGCTTAAGGCTAAGAATGAGTGGTTAGACACAAGCTTCAACCAACTTTTAGAGCTCTTAGCCAAAACTTTACCAGAACCAAACTCTTTACCCACCAACACAAACAATGCAAAGAAAGTATTGGCACCGTTGATCCTAGGCGTAAAGAAAATACAAGCTTGTCCAAACCACCGCATATTGTACCGTAAAGAGAATGCCAATAAGACTAGATGTCCAACATGCAACGCCCGTTGATACAAAACCAATGATGGAACCGATGACACAAACATCGTGGACAAGACCAAAAGTATAAAGAAAGCTGGGTAGAAGAGGAAGAAAAACAATACCGACCGTGTTCCTCACGATGTGCAAGAACAGGTGGTTGATGAAAGAAAAGTGGCAGCCCCCGTGATAATCGATCTTTTGAAGCGCCTTTTTGCCAACAGTAGAGACGCTAAACACATGACATGGCACGATGATGTTGACGGGCGCTAGAAGGATGTGATGATTCGTCACCCTGCCGACGCTCGACAGTGGAAGAACTTCGACATTAACCATCCTGATTTTGCGTCGGAAAAGAGGAATCTTAGAATGGCCTTAAGTACGGATGGAATGAATCCTTTCGGAGAGATGACAAACCCGCACAGCACTTAGCTAGTGGTTTGTTGCTTCTACAATATTCATTCATGGTGTGCCACAAGAGGAAGTACCTTCTACTAACTACAATTTGTGGACCAGATCGCATCGTTGTACCTTCCTTTCTCGTGTTAGGAAAAAGGCACCAATATCATCAAAAGTCAAATGAATTTGATAAAACAATTGAGACCTGGCGGACTCCTAAACTTCGAGACGGTCAATTTGTGTTTGAAATGGTGAGAAATATCAAATACACCTATGGGAAGAAGAAGAAGGGAAAGACGAGAGAAGAATGCTGATACAGGCGTGCCGTTTAAAAACAATCGACCTTTCATCGGTATTTAAATTATTGGAAAGAATTGGAGATCACCCATGCCATAGACCCTATGCGTGTCGAAAAGGGTGTCTTTGACAATTGCAATGGCACTTTTATGGACATTCCAGGTAAGGCAAAGGATGGATTGTGGGCACGAAGAGAAAACGGCATTCGCAAGTGTCCGCGAGAGATAAAGATCCCCACAGGTTTTTGTTCAAACATAAAGAAGCTCGTATCAATGAGTGACTTGAAGATAAGTGGTTACAACACACATGAATGTCATAGGATGCTTTCGCTGTTTCTGCAGATCGCAATTAGGGTTGTTAACAACCTCATATCAAGTTGGCTATCATTCGGATGTGTCATTTTTGGAATTCAATATCTAAGAAGGTGGTAAGTCTTCCTGATCTTGACACGATACGTAAAGAGATGATACAAACAATGTGCCAACTAGAGATGTGTATGCCACTTGTCTTTCTTAGATTTGATGGAACACTATATGGTTCACTTAACTGATCAGATTATCTGTTCTTGGCCCTTCTTACTTGCATCATATGTTTCCGTATGAGCGCTTTATATCCATTATGAAGGGACATGTTCGGAACTCGGCTCACCCCGAGGGTTCCATGATAGAGGGATATACGATCGAAGAGGTTCTTGAGTTTTACAATGATTACAATGAAGATGGAAAAACAATTGGTCTACCAAAATCACGCCATGAAGGAAGAATTTTCGGTCAAGGAACCACAGGAAAGAAAACCTATAACGACGAGAACTATCAATTGGTGAGTCAAGCACATTTCAGCCTCCTGCAGCAGTTACGACTTGTTGAGCCGTACATCCAACAACACTTAGAGCAACTTCGTGCAGAAAATAAAAATTGCTCCGAGGATTGGATCATGAAAGAGCATAAGAAAAGCTTTACAGGGTGGTTGCAGGACCAAAACATCCCAATTGGTGAAACAAGGGATCAAAAGACAATGCATCTATTAGCTAGAGATCCCTCCTCTCGCTCGCCGTCCTCGCCCGACTCTACGAGCTTCAAGCGTTGCCTCGTCGGTCATCCTCCACGCGCGGCCCCTGCTCGGGCCGCGCTCGCCGGCCGTCCTCCACGCGCGTCCCTCCTCGTCGGCCGTCCTCCACGCGTGGCCCCTCCTCGCCGGCCGTCCTCCAACACTAGCCCTCCTCGTCGGTCATCCTCCAAGCGCGGCCCCTCCTCGCCGGCCGTTCTCCACGCACGGCCCTCCTCGTCGGCCGTCCTGCACGCGCAGCCCGTCCTGGTACACCCTTCCCCCTTCGCGGCCTTCTCCCTCCCCTTCGTGGCGCCACCCTGGTACGCCCGCTGTCCTCCTTACCCTCCCTGTTTTGTGCCTGCTCTGTGATGTTGAATCAATATCTGTTAGCTTAATTATTGCGCCTGCTCTGTGATGTTGAATCCATATATGTTTTGTGCCTGCTTTGTGAATGTAAGAAGGTAGCACTGGATTCCCTAATTTTAATTCTTGTTGCCCGCTTTGTTAATGCAAGAAGGTAGCACTAGATTCCCTAAGCTTAATTCTTGTTGCCCCCTCTGCTAATGCAAGAAGGTAGCACTGGGTTCCCTAAGCTTAATTATTGTTGCCCGCTCTGTTAGCTTAATCACCGGATCCCCTAAGTTTAATTATTGTTTCCTGCACTGGTAGCTGAAAATGTTCGATAACTGTCAGTGCTGATTTCAGTGTTGCACTAATAACTGTTAGTGCTGAAAATCTTCGATATATTTGCTGCTCCTGCGGCGATCAGTGCTGAAAATGCTCGATATATTTGCTGATTTCACTATAGATTTTAGTGTTGCACTAAAAATGTTAGACATATTTGCTGATTTCAGTGTTGCATTGAAAATGTTCGATAACTGTTTGTGCTGATTTCAGTGTTGTACTGATAATTGTCAGTGCTGAAAATGGTCGATATATTTGCTGCTCCTGTTGCTCCTGCTCCTGCGGTGATCAATGCTGAAAATGCTCGATATATATGCTGCAAATGTTAGATAACTGAAAATGTTAGGGTATATATGCTGCAAATGTGGCTCAGTGATGAAGCATTTGGTGCTGGCTCAGTGATGAAGCATTAGGATTCTCTCAATTATTGTTGCCCGCTCTGTTAGCTTAATCACTGGATTCCCTAAGCTTAATTATTGTTGCCTGCTCTGTTAGCCGAAAATGTTCGATAACTGTCAGTGCTGATTTCAGTGTTGCACTGATAACTATCACTGCTGAAAATGTTAGGGTATATATGCTGCAAATGTGGCTCTGTGATGAAGCATTAGGTGCTGGCTCAGTGATGAAGCATTAGGTGCAAATGTCAGTTATCGAACTATTTGTTTTGACTTTGGCTGCTGATTCTGCTTTTGGGTGTATGCTAATGCACTGTATTTTAGGTGCTCTATGTTGTATATTCTATTACCTCTAAAAATGGTAGCTACCTCAACATGGATGTAGCATATAGTGGCATGGTAGCTATCTGAAATTTTCCCTATTTTCTCCTCTTTCCCCTACTTCCTCCTCTCTTCCTCTCTTTCCCCTATTTCCTCTCTTTTCTCCTCTCTTCCTCTCTTTCCCCTATTTCCTCTCTTTTCTCCTCTCTTCCTCTCTTTCATGGCTAGACCATTGTTTTTAAATAAATACTATGTTCTCCTCTCTTTCCTCTCTTTTCTCCTCTATTTTCTTTCTTTGCTCCTCTCTTCCTCTCTTTCCTCTCCCTCTCCTTGGACTATTTTCACTCTTCCTCTCTTTCCTCTCTTTTCTCCTCTATTTGCTCTCTTTCCTCTTATTTTTCCTCTCCTTGGTCTAGCCATGCTGGATGATGAAAGCGGGCAAAATGAGATGAGTGTGGCAGCATGGACCGCATCCTCGGATGTTGGAAATATGTTGCCATACGAGTCGATGACCTTAATGATAGCGTTGGATGGTCGTTGATTCGGTAACCCGCACCGAGGGCATCTTTCCGGCAGATGATGACTTTTAATAGGAGATGAGGTAGATGGGATGAAGAATATAGAATGTAGGGTGTCTTTTATTAGGAAGGTTGGTACAATAATATGCAGGACCTACTGTAACTCGTACGACCTTAGGTAGACATGGTCGGATGCTTGGGTATCCTCCGATCATCTTTGTGATATGTATATTCTCCAGATCATCTTTGTGATATGTATGCCACATATCACAAAGATGATCGGTGGATACCCAAGTACCCTGACCTATTTACCTCGAGGTCATATAAATTGCGGTATGCATTGCATAATGTGCACATGCCTTTCTTATGAAAGCGTTCTACATTATGTGTCATTCATCTTCGTCTACCTCCTCTACTATATGATTCCGATGCTATCCCTTCTTTCCTTTATTTTCTCCCGTCTGATTGGTCTAGCCATGCTCGATGATGAAAGCGGGCTAAGTGATAGTGTTGGATGGCCGTTGATTCGGCAATCTGCACCGAGAGCAATTTTTATTTCCTTTTTCCTTTTAGTTGCCTCTACAATCTTCCTGATTTGACAGCCTTTTAAGCACATAAGGCTTGGAAGCTGCCCGAGCTCTCTAACATGGCATTGATATTATTTGGTACATGGATCTATTTGTACCCGTATAAAATCCATGACGTGTTAGAGGACTTAGGCTCTTCCAAGCCTTGTGTGCTTATGTGCCTTCGACTCATGAAGACAAAGATAGGCATGCTCGATGATGAAACTAGGCTAAGTGAGACGAGTGTGGAATTATGGACCATACCCTACGATATTGGATACCTTATGCCATACGAGTTGAGGACCTTAGAAGCGTTGGATGACCATAAATTCAGTAACCCACACTGAGATCCATTAAAATTTTACCTCTTTTTTTCTTTTAATTGTTTCTACCAATAATTGACGGTCTTTTTAAACAGTGAGAGCCGTTAATTGATGGCCTTTTTAAACACTTTTCTAAATTTGTAGCAATATTGTTACGTGTTATCAAGGCAAAGAAGCTTAACAATATTTGTACCCATTTTTTTCTTTTAGCAAGCTTAACAATGGATCAAGACAAAGAAGCTGACCCGTTCAGAGCCCTATGTCGACGCATGAATCACCCGACGGTTCCGATCATTCAACATCGTTTGAGGAACCTTCTCCTGTCGAGATTTCTTGCGGTAAAAGGCAACGGGTTGAGCACCCCGACCCTGATTACGACCCAAACGATGACTTACATGATGAGGTATTGCATCATCAAATTCTTATTTCATGGACAATCATAGTTTAATCAAATCGTCCTCTCGACTATATTTTCAATAGGTTGTTAAAACACGTCGTAGTGCTCGACGCTTATTTCTTGAAGATGCTCCTCCCACATCGTCGGAGGCTGCTGCTGCAACAGCATCCACTGCAGAAAGACGGAACAAAGGGCAAAGAATTACAAACAAGCTGCATACTGCCGTTCAAGCTGTTACGGCAATAGACAAGGACGAGGATCCAGTTGAGCCTCAAGGCGTCCACGCGAACCGGCATAATGATTACGGTGTATTAGTCCGAACCGCAATCAAGATTAAGTATGACAGCTAGCTTGACGTGCCAACTAGTGAAAACGACACGTTGTTGGAGATCTTGAATGGAACCTACATTTGCTCACCCGAAGTCTCCGAAGGACATCCAGGACAACCCTTAATACGAAGTTTTTCCGGAAGGGTCTCACATCGTTCCATTAGTACGGTTTTATCAAGCCTAATGATTGGAACTCGTTCGTCGAGAAAGTCTCCTCCGACGATGTCAAAAAGAAGAGTGAGATTTTCCAAAGCTTGAGTAAAAAGAACAAGTTGCGTCCTAATCTGGGACCAGGAGGATACAAGGCTAAAGTGAAGAAATGGAGGAGTATGGAAGAACAACGCCGACAAGATGGAATCCCGGACCCGTTAGAAGGATGCGGTGAACGAACCCAAAATTGGGTGCTTGGGCGTTCAAAGTCCACTCGCTGATGGGCAGTTGGTGCAAAAAGCTCTGGGGTTACCGAAGTCTTGCAAAAAGCAAAGCAAGTAGCCGCCCAACAGATAGAAGGTACTCTCAATCCACGGACGGATGAGCTAACTGCTTCCATCGGGACCGATGAACATCGGGGTCGTACAAGAGGGGTCTCTTCACTAGCAAGACCGAGACAAGTGTCATCTGCTGCCACGAGTGAAGAATGTAGTAGGTGTGGGCCACGCGAGCAACAAGGTATCAATCATGAATGGTGGGTAAAAAACTTCTACGAATTTGTTAAGAATAATCCTCAAGCTGTCATCCAAACCTATTGTGGTACCGGATTTTCAACCGAGCATTGACAACCGAAGCCCGTATGCTCGGCCTCCAAGCAGTCATGGCTCTGCGCCTAATGCCACCAGGTACCCGGTGGATGACATCATGGAGAATACACCTTGCGAGCTGCACATGATGCTCGGCAAGAGAGGGAAGACCGTCAAGGTAGCAGAGGGCATTCCGATCCTTGGACGTACATTTAACGATGTACCAATTCCCCAGGAGTGTGCTAGAGTCCAAGTAATCAAGGTTGAGGACAACTATCTTGCTTGCGACCTCATTTATCTAGAGGAGGATGATGGTATTGAGACACTTGAGGATGCGATTAATCATATCATCCTTTGGCTTCAACGTGAGATTGTTGTTCTTTCAGCGCATTCTTCACTTGTTCCTCAGCCTCCTCCTACTCAAGAAGAACCAGTTGACTATGAGAATTCTTTTGAGCCACTACCTTCACCTCGGCCTTCTCCGACGCATGAGGACCAGACCCCTCTAGAACATGGCTTCTCCACGCCGCCTCGTCCGGATGTTGGGAAAGAGGCTACTCTCCTTCGAACAACATCCACAATGGCTCCAGCGACACCACGTGACAAAGGGGCTAGGGCGATTCGAAGCTCGTCCACCCCACCTAATAACGAGTGAACCTTTGATCGAGCCCTGTTCCACCTCCGCCTCCTAGGAAGAAGTTATCTAGCGAGGAAAAAGTAAGTACTCTTTTGTAGTACTTATGAATTCATGACTATATATATAGTTACTCGATATATTAACGACTTGGCATGCAGTCGCAACATGGCATAAAGGCATGGAGGCATCATTAAGGAGCTATAATAAGGAAGTGGTCCCACATGTTCCTCGTTCCGCCTCCCGGCGTCTTAGAAGGAGGTTGGGATCTCACACAGGACGATTTCCCTACCTATAAGCATGGCATGCCACTACTACCGACAGATGTATTGAAAGAGAAGCCATGCATATTTAAGTACTTTCATCCTTGGTACTTAAATTCATGTAGCAAAGGTGTTCAAGTTATCACGGCAAGGATCCCCGGAGAGGTTTTTGGACAAGATGGATATTTTGACTTAAATGTGCCGTTTGAGGAGATCCATGCCCTGTATCGCTCCAACGCATGGATGCCATCCTTATTACCGTCTGGTGCCTGTAAGTGTTTTTGACCTTTATTATATTTCCAAGCAAATGGGACATGAATTCATCCGACTACCCTTTTTCATTGCTCGAATGTGTCATCACTCTGGTGCCACAAATGAAGTTGGATATCTAAACCCAACTGCCATTAGCCAAAGCGAGATGAATCCAAAGATTATCGATAATCATCCCGTATTGGTCGGAAAGAAGGTGACCAAGGCCAAATGCCAATAAGTACATATCCAGCGGTTAAGGATGCAAGGAGATGTATAGCAACATACATTGGGAGACGCATGTACGAAAAGAGAGACGATGCATTATGGCTCCATATAACTTTGAGTAAGTTTTCGTAACCTGCTACTTCTTGTACAAATCATTATTTCACTTAGATAATAACACAATGACATATTTTATAGCGACCATTGGATTGCTTTCATGATACATCCGAAACTTGCGGGAGTTTGGGTGTTTTACTCTTTGGATTATGATACTAAGAGGTACAAGGATTTCATGGACACCTTGAATAGGTAATTTTAGATATTCAATGAACTATCATTTCTTATAGCTTGCATTATGCTCGTTGCTCATTTGCTTTTTTATATTGGTGCCTATAAATACTATCTCGAGCTTGGTGGTGACCCTCATCCCAAACGGATCAACCTTGCATACAAAATGCATTATCCGGTACTATTATCTCATATCATGATCATTTCTTTTATTCAATTAATTAATGTCTCTATATGTAATATAACTTAACAATTTCCTTTGTTTTGTAAATTGTTCCAAGCAGCCTCCTGGGACCGTGACCTATACGGCTACTATGTGTGCAAATACATAAGTGTCGGACAAGGGGAATATACCACATTCCCTATAGAAGAACCGGCCCTATGGAAATATGTAAGTATTCAGTGATTTTTTATCATTACTAGCGTATTTGTTTTATATTACTTAACAAAGATGTATTAATTCCATAATTTATTTGTGGCAGCAACGCTATGAAAAGCCAAAAACAGGTTCCTATTTAGAATAAAGCACACTCGAGCTCATTGTAGCCAACCTCCTTCACTTCATGATTCGTGAGTTCTGTAATGAAAGAGGCAAGTATTTTGATCCTCCGAGTGATGTTGCAATGCATAAAGACTTGTATAGTTATAGCGACCAAAAGGGCCTCCAAGATGCAATTGTGAAAAATACCAAGGCAATGGAGGAGAGATTGAAGGCACTAGAGCCGAAGTGGCCGGATAAGTTGTAATTTAGTTGTGTTTTGATGGATGAATATTGTGGTATGTCATAGTTTTGGAAACATGGTGTATATGTGTGGATATTGTAATATGGATGAAAACTATGTCTTATGTATATATAATGCTTTAATGATTACTTCTATGGTCTTGCGTATATATAATGTGAATGTATTTCCAATTCTGTAAATATATTTGAATTTGTGACCTAGGAAATAAAATAAATAGCAACAATTATATCAGTTCGGAAAATGTCTAGGCCAGCAATATCGGGCAGGTGATATCATCGTGCACGATATTGACAAAAACCCAGCAAAATCGGGCACATTGATATCACCAGCCCGCTATTGCAGGGTCACACACAGCAATATCGGGCAGCATGATGTCACCTGCCCGCTATTGCAGGGTCACCCTTCAATAGCGGACAGTATGACATCAACTGCCCGCTATTGATGGGTTACCCATCAATAGCGGGCAACATGACATCAGCTGCCCGCTATTGCCGGGTTTTCTGCAATAGCGGGCAGTCCTGGGCGCTATTGCTGATCAGACCCTGCAATATCGGGTGCGTAATAGCGTCCAAAATGCCCGATTTTACAGGCTCAAAACGTCCGATATTGTAGGGACATATCCTAGTAGTGACAACAACTTGCTTCACGGGCTGTTAGCAGGTGGGAAGGCTTGCACTTGCTAGGACATAATTGTAGCAGCACTCACCAAGTAATAAGAGGATGTTTGTTAGAGCGTTGGATGTGCAATACATGTGCTTGTGGACCTGCATATTGCGGGAAATGAGTGTCATACGTTCATCGAAACTAAATCTAGTTCGGACCACAACATTTTCCAAATTTCACAACTTCCAGCGGATGTTGAATTTTTCATGAGCTTGTTGCATTGTGAGTGAACAAAAAGTTGTAGAAGTAAGCTCTACGGTGGGTCATCATATATAATTCGCAAGGGCAGCACAGAAAGAGTAGGCTTATGTGTAGTCAGTAGTGTTGGAATATCAAGGGCTTTGTAAAGAACAAGCAATCCCTAACAGTGTTCAGTTCATGCAGGAGTGAATGCTATCTGAATAATACTCAAAGTAGAAGGAATACACCAAAGTATGTCCTGAAAGTTGATCTACAATAACAGTAGTTTATCCCTTGGACAAATCGAGCCGAAAAGAATGAAAACTGAATATATAAATAAAGCAAAGGTTGTAAAATATCTAGTTTTTTGGTGGCTTGTGGTAGGCAAGAGCTGCATAGACCACCTGCATGACCTGGCAGACGAAGAAGAATAAGGCAATTATGAATAGCGAGCAGTGGAACAAGGTGCCGCAGTACTTCTCTCGGAAGAATCCCCAGAAGTTGTTCACCTGCACCCTGCAGCGCTTCTCCAGTTCGTGCCAGACGGGCTTGAGGTAATTCCGCTCGACGTTTTCGATGTCCAGGACTACCCCGTTGCAGAGCTCGGCGAAGCCTTTGGCTGCCTGCTCGTCGGTGCCCAGGAAGTGTTCGAGGATCTTGGCACGCTGAAGCAGGCCGACGTCCTCCGCCGTGCACACCACCTGCGACATGAAGAGACAGTACGCCGTGACTGGCCTATGCTTATCTTGGTGCTCCTCCAGCGCCATTAGGTTACGAAGCATCGTCCACGTGCTGGCGTCGACCCGCAGGAGAGGAATATACAGCGCGCCACCTTTAAGTTCAATGTTGAGGATGGTCCACTCGTCGTCGCTGAACTCCCGGCGCTTGAACTCCATGGCGGCGTACCTGCTGTAGTCCGTCGCCCGGCGCCACGGTCCCGTAGGACCAGAAGTGCTGAAAGCCTGAGGTGCTGGGGGCTGGAAGCAGGAATACACCAGCTGCAGCATGTGTGAGTACTGCGTGGACTCGGATAGGAGTGGTTGCGTCCTCTGGCTGATGTAGAACTGTTTCTGCAGCAGGTGCTTGACAAAATCCCTTGTTTCTTCAGCAGCAGTTTTTGTTTGTGCTTTCATATGGTCTAGAATCCGCTGGAGTACAAACAGAGGTATCTGGTTCTCAAGGAGGTAAACGACGTCCCGCACAATTGTGTTGTCTTTCGGTGCTATGTTCTGCTGCCTGTCTTCGCCACCGCCAGCTTCATGGTCGTCAGGTGCTTCTCCCTCTGACTCGAATTCTTTAAAGAAGCAAAGGAGATAGCACCCATCATGCAGCAACATATCCACCGGATCCATGTTGTGGTTGTCCGGTAGTTGGGTGTAGCATTTCCTCACTTCTTCGTGCCACAGTTGAGCCAGCATCCGCTTCAGACCCTCAAAACAACCATCACCCATGAGACGCTTCAGATGGTTGACGGCCTTCTTCTTCTCCTCCATCCACGGGAAAGAATAATAATCTTCGCGCCGATGGTATGGTCCGATTAGCATGGTCTGCGGCATGAATAAGTCGCCGGCGACGCGATGGAGTTGCCCACGGACCTTGGGGATGACTGGCACAGGCTGTTCGGGCTGTGAAGGAGAACCCACAACCCGTTGGGGTTGTGGAGAATCCGCCCACAGTCGGCTTAATTCAGTTCGTTCAGCTCTATTTCCAAGCTGCCCCATCTCTGTCCCCTCCCCATGCTCCAGGTCTGGCCCGGAGAAACCATCCGAAAAAGCACCTGCACCATCTGCATGCCCGTCCATGCAAATTTTTAGCCTACAACGAATTTGGAGTTGAGGTAGCTTAAATTTTTTGTCCTTATATTTCTTATTAATTGAAATGCATCATTTGTACATACAGTTGGTGCATTATAGATATATCGTATCTCACTATCAAAGTAAACATGCTTTGCAAAGGATATTTATAAAAACTATATAAGGCACAAGTGTTGTGTTCACAAATGGAAACAAACATTAGAAATAATAGTAATCATCTGTATCAAATAAACATTGTTCAATAGAAGAACCAGCAGGCATGTATGAACAATTAATTACCCCACCCCATCGTGATCCATCTTGTACGACAGTGGCTATCTGCCCGTACGTTGCCATGGAAATATAACATAAAACTATAAAAATCAAATATAAGAATACATTACAGATTTTGAAGAGGGGACGGTGAGAAGGAGAAGTTTGTCATGTCAAAAAGAGAAAAAAAGAGCAGAGCTATTTTTCTGTACTAAAAACATTAGCACTAGACACGAGTTATGTTAATCTAAAACATGTTGAACTTTGATTGTTAATAACAAAATATTAGAGCCTTATAAAACGTAAGCCCACTACTGCTCCATTCCCTTTCGAATGTTGATGCCCTCTTCCTTGCATGTCAGCAAAAGCTTTGTCCATGGCCAGAAGGCAGCGACGACAGTCAACGCCGGCTCAGAGGCGGCAAACAGCAACGAAAATTATCTTAACAAAAAACCAGCGCGGAGCACATCATAGTGCGCACCCATTTTTTCCTATGTCGGAGTCAAGGACACGACCATCGGAAAGTGGCTGGCGGAGGGTGATATTGACGACATCTTTGGGGCTGTTGCAGTTGTTAGTGGAGCCAGTTTGACTCGGGCTTGGGTGATATGGTATAGAGAGGTCACAGTGAGGAATTAGAGGTGGCTGATGCTTCGTATGACTTAGTTTTATCCTCA
This sequence comes from Chloris gayana, assembly GCA_031894775.1. Lineage (NCBI taxonomy): Eukaryota > Viridiplantae > Streptophyta > Magnoliopsida > Poales > Poaceae > Chloris > Chloris gayana. Next base: position 183,776 of record JAUNZO010004812.1, on the reverse strand, counting down.
AGAGTCCGGACTCCTGATTCGAAATTAATACGAAAAAACTCACTTGAGACGACCCTCGGATCTTTTTTTTATGGCACGGGACTTTTTCTTGATAGAGGAGACGTCTCCAACAAACATATTAATCATATATATAATAAGAGTATCGCTATAAGTCCAACCCGATTGTCCTACTCATGTACAACTCAAGTTATTATAGAAATTATATATCATAATTTAGAAATTTAAAACACTTGATTACCATATATTCATCCAGTTGGAACAGAGTTGGACGTTCGGTTAACTCTACATCAATTCCCATATAATAATATATCTAAAATTGCTCACTTGAGATTTAGTAGGAGGGTGTGGATCGGTCACTGGGACAACAATGGGAAAAAAGATGCCAAACTTAGGCAGCGTACAAGTATGTTTAGCGCTTATGTGCGCAAGACCCATAGTGCACCATATTTATCATTTGTTAAAGGGATAATTGCTCGAAGTTTGAAATTTCCATCCATGAATCACTTTGTAGCAAATAGCCACCCACCCACATGATTTAGTTGCAAAAATCACCCTAGTTTACACATGATTAATTGATTTAACTCATTTTCATTTGAAGTAGCTAATGGGGTGCTTATCAATCCAACAAAGAATTTAAAAGTACAATCTTCATATATTTTAGGGAATATGCAAAAAAGGAAGAAAATTACATATTTTTAGATTATGTTTCTTAGAGTTTGATATCTGGAAGTTTTCTTTTTTTTTTGGAAAATAAGATGAAATAGGCCTAATATAAACAAATTTCGAAATAAGGACTCTTGAAAACTTAACTAATCTCAAACTTAGTTAATTTTAATTTTTTTTGTTGGAATTATACTTGTAATAACACATGAAATTGAATAAGCATGTGCGGACTAGGGTGGTTTTTACCAGAGTAAATTGCATGAATGACAACTGTACTTGTTGGCTTGTTTTAATTTGGCCATCGTACTTAGAAAAGTGTAAATTGTGGTCATCAAGGTTGCTCAACTGCGTTGATGCGGTCATTAGCTCCCTAGGAATACATATGTGAGGGATGTGGCATATGTTTGGCTAATGACTCATGCTCTAACGTGGACAAAATGCACTCTTGGAAAAAATCAACGTAGACATCCCGTTGTGATATTTTTTCATTTATCCCATTGTCTCATAATTCTCTAATCATTATTAATTAGCAGAAGATGCAATACATGGCTCCTAATATTTAACCCATTTTCCTTATAGCCCACTTCAGCTCTAATTGCTTAGCATACCTCAAACATGCTAATTCATGAAACAATTCCGACTAATTTTATACGAGTAATTGCACCATGTCTGAGCACAAATATAACTTCTTGTAACTTTAGCTAGGCTCACCAACGCGGGAGCAATCTCATACTATTGGGTTGGATGGTAGCTGACAAACGCTATCTAATTTAGTCTATGAAGTAGAATGAATTTTTTTTTGTCTAGCATCACAAGTTGTCTAAACGGCAGCGACTTCACTTAGCCACTACTTTAATTAAGATGACCGTGCATTTTGAAGTGTATATGACTTAAATGTCATTGGAGCCTAAGTTTGAGGGAGTGATATTTGCATCTAGAGAGTATAGGTACCTATATGACACCCGAGCCTAAGTTTAGGAAGTTAGAAGTGCAATTTAGAAGTATGAGGATGTAAATGACACAACCAAATAAGTTAAGGACCGGCTATGGACTTTACTCTCAAATAAATTAAATGAGAGAGACCAATTTATAAGTATACATGTTATGTCATCCGAATACGTGTTGCTGGAAAGCTAATGACCGTATCAACTCAGTTGAGCAACCTTGATGGCCACGATTTATACTTTTCTAAGTATGATGGCGAAATTGAAACAAGGCAACAAATATAGTGGTCATTCATGCATTTTACTCTTTTTACAACAAATCTTTTGGGTTGGTGGGGATTTAAAACAAAAAGATTTATGGGTGATAATTTCAAACTCAAAATTACATATGGAGTGGTTTTTGCAATTAACCCTTTGCTATTTGAACTTAGTATACATTTGCCCCCGACGTAGCCAGGTTGCAGGTTGTACTGACGGAGATTTATAATGATTCCACCAAACTAATGGAACTGAAGAGGATGCCCCCCCCCCCCTGCCCTCACGTTTTGGTATAGAACACTTCCTAACCGGACCACAGAAACCCGCACAAGAAATGTATGATACAATCCCGAATATTGTAGAGGAGTAAACTTTATGTTTTCTATATAGATTCTTGGGTAAATTCAGTATTTTCCTCTAAAAATTATAATGTTCCGTTATTTGCCAGCGAATTGTAATTTGTGTCCCTTATCTGCCACTTGTAACTTTAGTTGATAGAAAACTTTACTCCCGTTGCTACAATGTTCATGCTACAGTAGCAAAATAGGTCCATCGTCCTGTATACTTTATGTCAAAAAAGTTTCAAATTTTTGGATGAATATTATATGCAAATATTATATTTCCTCAAAATTACCTTTAATTTTTCATCCAAAAAATTGATTTTTTTACATAATTTACACACTGAGACGAACATATTTTGCTACTATAGTACAAACGTTATAGCTACAGAAGCAATTTTTTCTATCATTCGAAGTTACTGGAGTGACAGATACGGGATTAAAATTTGAATCCAATGGAAAATAAGAGAATTGGAAAATTTTGATGGCAAATTAGGGAATAGTATAATTTTTTGTGCCAAATAAAGAATTTGCCTAGATTCTTTGGTAATTTTGAACATCCAAAAATTTATGACATTTTTACAAGAAAGATATGACTGATGTACACAAGTTTATGATCAAAATTGTGATGTACCGTCAAAATTTTCAAATTTGTATTTGACTTCCTTTATTTGCGGATCACAAACATAGATTCATGTTTTATGCTTCTGACTGGATCTTGTGAAATATATCAACTTTGTTCCACATTCAATTTTCCTTCACAAGATCCAGCTCCGCAGATCTTGCTTTTAGCCAATAAAGTCAACAACATAATTTCAATTACAAGTCAAGAAATGAGATTTGTCATCGCGAATAATTCAAGCAAGAAAGTCTATCACATATTTATTGGCATAACCGACAGTTTTTTTGTGCTAATTCCACGGTTATAAGGTAACCGTGACGCTAATTATTCAAGCAAGAAAGTCTATCACATATTTATTGGCATAACCGACAGTTTTTTTGTGCTAATTCCACGGTTATAAGGTAACCGTACGCTAATTATTTGGTCCTGTGGACCAACGAATGGTAAATTGAATTAACATTAAGCATATATTCACTTGGATCAACTCATACCTGCTGCCGGCATTGCTGTGCGCACTTGAACTTCAAAGGTAAGTCAGCTTGGTATCTTCACTAAAGATGTTGTTCGTTGCTACTCTAGCTCGTACTACAGTAGTACATTTATACTAGTGCGATTCTATCCAAGCACACGTCAATCTCACCCCTACATTCCATGCATGGTGGAGCACGTGCACCCACGAGGGCACGCGAGAGCTAGCAGAGATGGCACCTTTACCTTTGTTCTGTTCGAGCCTCTAACATTCTATGCCGGCAAAGGTTAGCGATTAGCATGCACACAAAACTAGAAATCAGCAACTATCAAACGAGAGTGACGACAAGATTAGCATGAATACTGTTAATGGCCGGCACACATGCTCATGTTCTGTTCGCTTAGCGACGTTGTTCGCTTTTTGCCTTGACCTGGCACGCTTTCATGCTTTCTTTTAATAATGTGCTGAACATGTATTTCATTAAGAAGGCACGCGAGAGCTAAACGGGCAGAAGCTTTAACTTTAATTTGTTCTGTTCAAGCTACTAACAGTCCATGCTGGCAGAGCTTAACAATTAGCATGCACACAAAAGTAGAAATCAGCAGCTATCAAACAAGCGAGAAGACAAGATTAGCATGAACAATACTGTTAATGGCCAGGCACGGGCTCTTGTTCTGTTCCCTTGACGAGGTTGTTCGCTTTTTGCCTTGACCAGGCACACCTTTTTTGCTTTCTGTGCGTGTTTTTATTAATAATATATCGAGCATGTATTTCATTACAAACTAGAGAATTACATGGACACAACTTTGGGAGAATCCTGAAAGTGTAGAGTTACGAGACCATGTCAGAGATAAATAAACCAGACATTGAAATAGAGGAGCGTATTGGCTGCGGTTCTGGGCATTACTGTAGCGTGAGGAGGTACAAGCTGACATCCGAGCCGTGACCGCGATGCTGGAAGTCGTTGCTCTTAAACTCTTTGTAAGCTTTGGATGGAAGTTTAATTATAGAATAAAACCTCCTTAGTTTTCCTTTTGAATCAGTAGCTAGACGACTTATTGTGATAAAAACAAAAAACAAACTGGCTGTATGTTGAAAAACAGAGGCTGGAAACTGGAAGTTTCCATTATCGAAAAAAATTGAAACAGAAAAATAATCCACCGCACAACCACCCATTAAAGAGACCTAAGACGAACTAAACCTGCAAGAATAAAAAACATCAAGATTGCCTAACAACATATGGAGCCAATGAAGGAAGAGTGTGAAGATCCTCAAAGACGATGCCTCCAAGGATGATGAGGATATCGTTTCTTCGGATGCACACATTACTTCAGCGGAGATTACAGATCCAATATCTCGAGCCCGTGCTTGACCTTTGAATGTGGAGGTGAGCTTGTTCTTAACCATGTCTTTATATGTCACTCATGAAAATATCACCTAATGATTTATTAGTCATGCTTAGGAACACTGGAAAGGATCAAGGGTGCTATGAAGGAAGACCAGGAGGTGAACCAGATCATCAAGGGCGTCCAAGAGAAATTCAAGGTCCAATACAAGTCGAGTCCAAGTCTGCCTCGGAGTCTAGGAGCATATCGTAATTAGAATGGCACCCAGGAATCATCCAAGTTCTGTTTGGGATGATCTACACCATATCTTAAGGCGATCCTCATCGTATCTTGTGGTGACATCCTGATCTCCCACCATAAACTCTGCAGCTGGCTGGGTTCATAATAGTCCTTACCGCATCTTACGAAGGCCTTCCCGCATCTTACAGTGACCGCCCTTTGTCCAATCGAGAGGTCTGGTCTGTAACTTATTCCTCTACAGAGAACATTGGGTCCTCACTGTATATTACAACGATCCCCACATATATAATTGCGACCTCCTCATTCTTCCACCAAAGTCTCTCCAGCTGGCTGGGTCCACCATCATGGTCCTCACCATATCTTATGGTAGTTTTCTACGATAACCTCTCCCTGTTTTGTGCAGAAATCAAGTCTATAGCAAGTCATCATGCATACACTACAAGAAACAGCCACTGTAGCGTCGGCGGGTCAAAACGCGTAGCGTCGCGTTTGAAAACCGCCGCCGCTACAGTGGCCGGGATGCCACAGGGCATCGGCATACCTAATAGCGGCGGCTTACATTGAGGACCGCCGCTACAAGTCGGCCCTGATACTAGCGGCGGCTGAAAATGAAGCCCGCCGTTACTATGCCGCTACAGTATATATAACCTTCTCCCTCGATTCGCCAGCTCCTGTAGCGGTGGCGGCCCGAAAATTAGGGCAAAAATTGGAAAATGAGGGGGAAGGTTTTGAGTTCGTTTTTTTTTCATAGATTTGTTCTCTAAGGTAAATGAAACTTAACAAACCTAATTTTTCTTTCTATAATGTAGAAATGAAGTAGAATTTTAGGTTTCAAGTTTTTTAGGGTTCCCCTCCTTTTTGTTAAAATTCTCTTGATTCTTGGATAGAGGGTAGGTTTGAATTGTTGATTATGAGTCATACAAATTGTATTTCTATACCTTGTGAAAATTTAAGCCAATCTAAATTATTTTATGCAAATCATGTATTTTGCTATATATGTTAGTACTTAATGGAAGTTAAATTATAATTTTTTTTGTAGTGTTTGAGATGGATAGATCTTGGATGTATGACTCGCCAAGACCGGGAATGCATTTCATAGGCCAAGTTGATGCATTTGTTAAGGTGGCAGAGCAACATGTTAAGTGTGAAGGCAGGAGGGAAATATATTGTCCATGCTTTGACTGCAAGAATGAAAAGATGTGGAGGGATACAACTGTTATCACCTCACATTTACTCGAGAAGAGGTTTTGTTCAGCACTACACGACGTGGACAAAGCATGGTGAAATTGGCAATGTTGAGGTTGAGGTAGAGGCAGTTGCTAAACATTCTGATCAAGTTGAGCTAGAGGCAGATGCAGAAGATGAGGGAGGGGCAGATAACGAAATGGAGGAGGAACCTGACTTTGATGTTGAGGAACTGTTATGTCATGTTGAACCACAAGTGTTACTAAATGCAGGGATAAAGAAGGGGCTTGACAACTTTGCTACAATAGAAAAGGCATCAAAGGACCCATTATATGAGGAATCTAAGGGATGTGGGAAAGAGAATACTGTATTGCGTTCGGTGCTTGAGCTGATGAAGTTGAAGGCAATCCATGGTTGGTCGGACACTAGTTTCACCGATTTGTTGGAGCTTCTTTCCGGTATTCTACCAAAACCTAACCAGTTGCCCAAAACTACTTACTTTGCTAAGAAGCTTATTTCTCCGCTGTCGCTAGGAGTTCAAAAGATTCATGCTTGCCCGAATCATTGCATATTGTATAGAGGGGAGCACGAGAAGGCCGTGAGATGTCCAAGGTGCAATCGTAGTCGTTACAAGAGGAACAACGATGATGAGAACAAGGGGAGGAAGAGAAAGAAAAGTCCTACCGATGATGATAGCGATGATTCAAAGATTCCTGCCTTGGTCATGTGGTACCTACCAGTGATCGATCGCCTAAGACGTTTGTTTGCCAACCCTCGAGATGCTGAGTTGATGACATGGCATGCACGTGAGAGAAATGATGATAAGCTTAGTCATCCTGCAGATGGAACCCGGTGGAAAAATTTTGATTCTAACCATCCCGAGTTCTCGGAGAGGAAAGAAATATACGTTTTGCGTTGAGTATAGATGGGATGAATCCTTTTGGTCAAATGAGAAACCCGCACAGCACTTGGCCTGTGGTGCTAGTAATGTACAACCTTCCACCATGGTTATGCCATAAACGCAAGTACCTATTGCTGACAATTCTTATATCCGGACCGAAAGAACCAGGTAATGACATTGATGTGTTCTTGGAACCATTGTTGGAGGACATGCAAAAACTATGGAGACAAGGGGTTCGTATGTGGGACGAAGCCCGAAGAAACTACTTTAATCTTAAAGCCATCATTTTTGTCACGATAAGCGATTCTCCAGCAGTTAGAGCGCTATCGGGACAGGTGAAAGGAAAGGCAGCATGTTTTGTATGCATTGATGATACGTCAAGTATTTACCTTCCATCATCGAAGAAAACAGTCTATACGCTAAATCGTCGATTTCTACCACAAGGACACAAATACCGTAAAATGACAAAAGAGTTTGATGGCACAATGGAGCAAGACGATGAACCTCGACGGTGCACCGGTGCTGATGTCTTTCGGATGGTTGAAAATATCGATGTTGTTTTTGGAAAGCCGGTGAAAGGAATTCCAAAATCTAAAGCTCCAACCCCTTTTAAGAAGAAATCCATTTTCTTCATATACCTTGATTATTGGAAAGAATTGGAAGTGATTCATGCGTTTGACTCGGATGCACATTGGGAAAGGTGTGTTCGACAAGCACTAGCGGACTTTTCCTCGATTTGCCTGGTAAAACAAAGGATGGACTCAACGCACGCAACGACCTTGTTCAGCTGGGCATAAGACCTGAGCTCCATCCTCAAGAAAGACAAAATGGAAAGTACTACCTCCCCGGCGGGCTACACCCTTACACCTGCGGAAAAAAAGCATTTTGTAAATGCCTACACGGGATCAAAGTGCCGAGTGGTTTCTCATCGAATGTCAAGAACCTTGTCAACATGGATGAGCTAAAGATAAGTGGATATAACACTCATGCTGTCACACTATGCTTTCGGTGTTTCTCACTGTCGCTATTAGATGTGTCAAATCAGATCGGGTGAAGTTGGCTGTAACTCGCTTGTGCTACTTACGGAACACGAGTATCCAAGAAAGTGATTCGTAGAGACGAGTTGGATCACCTCCGGACCCATATAAAGGAAACAATGTGCATGCTCGAAATGTGCTTCCCCCATCCTATTTTGATACGATGGAACACTTCATGCTTCATATTGTTGACCAAATATCTGCGTTGGGCCCCGTCTACATGCATCAAATGTTTCCGTTCGAAAGGTTCATGTACATTATGAAACGTTTTGTACGAACTCGTTCTCACCCGAGAGGGTTCTATGATTGAAGGCTACACAACCGAGGAAATCATTAAGTGTTGCACAGATTACATTGCCGGTAGCAAGTCGGTTGGTGTTCCCGTGTCTCGTCACGAAGGGAGGTTATCTGGAAAAGGAACAATGGGACGAAAATCATTCAACGACCGTGACTACAAACGAGTGGACCAAGCACATTTGACCGTCTTGCAACAGACGGCTATTGTGGGTCCATACTTTGACAAACATCTGCATGAGCTTCAAGAAAACAACCCCCAGAAAACAGGTGAGTGGATCATGGATCAACACAACAAAACATTCACTACTTGGTTCAAGGACCAAGAGCTTCCAAGTGGTGATTCTGCGGATGAGAAATTGTTGAGAAGTTTAGCTAACCGGCCGAGCAAGACTGTGGTTACCTTTCAAGCATACGACATCAATGGCTTTTCCTTTTACACCGAGAAAAAGACAGGACGAGCAAATGTCGGAACAGCGGTATTCGAGTACAAGCCATTGATCACGACGACAATATCACTTCGTATTATGGGTACATTGAGGAAATATGGGAACTGGACTATGGTGGCAATTTACAGATTCCTGTATTTAAGTGCAAATGGGTCAAACGCCCTGGTGGGGTAGAAGTGGACCAATACGGGTTAACCATCGTGGACCTTGACAATCTAGGTCACCAAAATCAACCTTGGGCACTCGCTAAGACTGTAGAACAAGTGTTCTATATTCTTGACCCAAAGGATGAAAAGAAATACATTGTGATTCCTGGTAAACAAAGAATCCTTGGAGTTGAGAATGTCGAGGACCTAGATGAATACAATCAGTACGACGAGGTGCCATTATTTGTAGATCCCTCAAAATTTACACTCTTAGCAGCAAGATTGTCCTATCAAGGAGGAATGCCCTATTTGCAGACCGATTGCAATGGAAAAACTGTTCAAGGATAAATGTGCTAGATATGATATATGTAACTTTCTCTAAGAATATTGTAGATGGAAGAATATTTGGAACAATTCGTTTTCAAGTTCATGTACTTTATATTTAACTTTAATGCAATACTATTTCCAAACTTTTCAATTTCACATTTATTTTATAACAATATCTACGCAACAACTATTTTCAAAGTTTTAGCAAATATAAAAAATAAAAACTACTAATAGCGGCGGCTGATATTACTAGCCGCCGCTAAAAGGTTCTATAAAGGCGGCTGAAAACATCAGCCGCCGCTATAAATTTATTTGGGCCCACTGTCGGTGACACACTGTAACGGCGGCGCGGGGGCAACTTTGGCCGCCTTTACAAATAAGCTGTGTCACCGACATGTTGGGCCCGCATCTCAGTGACAAATAATGAGGAGTATGTTAGGAAAGTAATTTGATAGCTTGACTTTGTTTTGATTGTTGGATAATTTGTAAATATATTACTGTTATGATACATTTGAATGGTATGTGATATATTACTGTTATGTTGGATGTTTGTATGAACTATTAATTCTGTTATATGCAGGGAATTGAAATAAAATCTAATTTATTTTTTTTCACATGAAAAACATAGCGGCGGGTGACAATAAAAGCCGCCGCTATTAATCTTATAGTAACGGCGGCTTCGAACTTAATCCGCCGCTATTGTGGTGCGTTGTAACGGCGGCTGTTGTTAACATCCGCCGCTAGTAATATAAATTTTAGCGGCGGCTTTTAATACGACCCGCCGCTAGTAATACAAATTTTAGCGGCGGGCTGTCTTTCTCTCGCCGCTACAAACTGCGATTTGTAGCTTCGCCGTCGTAGCGGCGGCTGGACATACCCGCCGCCACAGTGTGTTTAGGCCCGCCGCTATAGTGCCTTTTTGGTGTAGTGATATAATACGTTGTCCACATCATTTTATGATGACTTCTTGCTGAAGATGGAACTTCTTGTCTTCAATCTTACCTTGTTCTCGAATTCAACCTTTATGGTGTCTCCTCTACATCATAGTGGTCAAGAGCCTCATATAGCATCGATACCCTTCTCTACCAGGGTGACCTAAGAATATGACTCATACTTTCCATCAAAAAAGAATATGACTCATACCCACTTGATAGTCCGGTTATTCCTATGGACTCAGGCCTATCTATTATAGCCAAGTGCCTAGACGTAGTTGGTCCTAGCAATCCATAAGCTTGATCCACTCGACCGCGACCTACACAATGAGCTTTGTCTCCTTTAGACTTTGGCTAACCACGAGACACATCATCTTCTTCATAATTATATTTGGCTGACACAGTAAAGCCTACAAAAACAACACTAGGGTAGACACTACCAGAAACAGGGTTGTTCCCGAGTGCCGCAATCTTTGCCGAGTGCAAAGTCAGGCACTTGGCAACAAGCCCCATTGCAGAGTTCAACCTACTTGGCACTCAGACAAAAGTGGCACGCAACACAAAGCATGTCATTTGCAAAGACGAGGCACTCAGTAATGTGGCTTGTTTGCCGAGTAACTGGCTAAAGACACTCAGCACCGCTTACCTAGCGGCTGCCCCACGCACAGTTATGTTTTTGCTGAGTGTCAAAGAGGTAAATTCGCTGAGTGTTTTCCAGCTCACTCGATAAATTTAGCTTACCGAGTGTTTTCCAGCTCACTCGGTAAATTTAGCTCTTTGCCGAGTGATATCCGAGGGGACTTGGCAGAAAGGTTCCCCTCATTTGACTCTCATTTTTCTTTCTGCAGCCCACAAACAGTTCTTGGTAATTCCTGTTGAAACTTGGTATATTTTTTATTCGTTTGCTGTATCTATTTAATTTATTTCTTTTATTTTTTTCATGGTAAGTCCAATTTGAACTGCAAGAAATTTGAACAATAGAATAAAGTCAATGGAAAAATTATATTCATGTTAGAGACTTCAATGTGAGGCAATATCAAGGATATGAAAGGAAATTTTGTGCAACTTGTTCATGAATATGACCACAAAGGTCTCGTTCAATTATTTTAAAATTTAATAACAAGCAAATGAAGTCTGAAATTATGATAATTGTCGTGAAATCATGGTATCATACATAGAGGTTGTGATAAAAAGTAGATAAGATTTTGCACAAGTTGTTACGTACATTGCTTAAAAAATGGAGAATCTCAAAAGAAGAACAAGTTGAGAATGAGTTAAGATTGGGCGTCAATTTGAAGGTTGAATTTGAATTTGACTCAAATCTTTTCGTACAGGCAATAAATAATTTAAATCTTGGCATGATAAATTTTGGTATTTTCAAATTCTTTTGATAATTTTAATTTTTTGGAAGCTGCACATTTAATGGTTGGCGAGTGCATTGGCACAACACTCGACAAACAGTTAGTCATTGCGGAGTGCCAGCTGTCAAGAACCTTCCCGCCGCCAACCCATGCCAAGATCCTCAGCAAACAATACGCAAACAAGAACCTTCCCACTGCTGGCCCGTGCTCAGCCTCCATGGCTGTGGCCATCCACGGTTGCGACAACATGAAGCTCAGCTCCAAGCTTGCTACCCACCGCGTGCTAGGGAGGGCACTCAGCAAAACCCTGATTGTTTTCCTGAGTGCTGGGGAGAGCACTCGGCAAACCCTTTACTCTTTGCCGAGTGCCGGACGTTTGGCACTCCGCACAGTTGTCGTGAGCGCCATTAATTTCCTCTTTATTGCCAATAAAAACACTGCGAAGAGATTTTTTTTCTTTTTTGCTAATATTTCTTCTATCGCGAGCTGTGCCGAGTGTTTTTGGGCTCAGGCACTTGGCAAAGCACAGGATTCCCGTAGTGACATCAGAGCACATTTCATTATTGTTATCTAATCAAACATTCATACCTTTGATGACTCTAATGGTTATGAAGCTTACAAATATTGCCAAAGCCCCCAAAACATAAAATCTAGAGAGGAAAGAGGAAGGGGAAAATATGGGTGTAAATAAGAGGAAAAAGAAGCTTTTCCATATTTGTATTACACTACAACAATCATCTACTATAGCTGCGGGAATGAAAATGCAATAGCCATAGAAAATATATCACCCACCACTAGAGTGATCAACACAACTATTCTGACTCAACCCGCAGCTAAAAACACATTAGTAGCGGTGGACTACTTTTTCGACTGTCATTACAAATAACCTCTGATTTGTAGCGACGGTCCATGTTTGAAATCACCAAAGATCAGGCCCATTTTCGTTTCTTTTTCATCCCACTACCACACCTCGACTATAAAAGATGCCTCCTCTCCTCCCATCCAACACCTAACCCTGACTCCCAACTCCACACGCCACCGCCCACACACGCCACCTCTCCTCCTTGCTCCTCCCCTCCCACTTCCTGCGCACGTGGCGGGTGCTCCACGAGTGCCCCTCTCTCCTGATTGGTGGGCTACCTCAACGAGCGGAGCGTGCATCGAGCAGAGGAGGCGGGTAGGTAGGCAGGGCGGGCGGGCGACTGGCTGCGCGGACAGTGCGTTAGGCAAATCCATGACAGGCGGCGCGCGTGGTGGCTCGGCTGGCGGATCCGCCGCCTCCCCCACTCCTAGAAGAACATGGGCGGTGGATTCGCCGCCTTCCTCTCTCCCGACAGCACCTCCCTCTCTCCTAGCCACGCCTGTGGTGGATCCGCCGCCTCATTCTCTCTGGCAGCCTGTGAGTGGTGGATCCACCAGCTTGGACCTTTTTTATGTTTATATTTTGTTCGTAGCAGCGGGTTGTTTTAGAAAGCTGATACCCGCCGCTACAGAAGCTTCTTTTTAGCCTCACAGTCGTAGCGGCAGGTCACCACACCCACTGCTATAGTGGGTTTTGTCCCACCGCTACAGTGTGTTAGTCTTATCGTGTTAACTTATGGTGATTCTTTTGTAGAAGTTTATTTATTGGCTCAGTTGGGTCCATCTTGTGAGGTGAGAAGATCAAGAAATTTTATCCCTGTCTTGCAAGACAACTTTTTAGATAATCCAATTATTTGATGTCAGATGTCATCTAATGAGGATTCATCGGACTGTAGTTATTACAAAGAGGTGAGTCCAATGTTGTGTGAAGTACCTGTAGCCAAGACATCAAAACATGCAACCACATCTCCAATATACCTAAGAAAACAATAAACGAAAAAAGATTGTAGTGTTAACTTGTCCTGATTGTTTTGTAGAAGTTTATTTGTTGGCTCAGTTGGGTTCATCTTGTGATGTGAGAAGATCAAGAAATTTTATCCCTCCCTTGCAAGACACCTTTTTAGATAATCCAATTATTTGGTGTCAGATGTCCTCTAATGAGGATTCATCGGGACCGTAGTTATTACAAAGAGGTGAGGCCAATGTTGTGTGAAGTACATGTAGCCAAGACATCAAAACATGCAACCACATCTCCAATATACCTAAGAAAACAATAAACGAAAAAAGAAAAAAATAATTAGATCATCCTCTCCAATAGTTGCCACTCGATTAGAGGAATCGACTAGTAGACCATCATTGCAGGAAAAGTGTGAGTACAGATTAGGAGCCTGAGTTAAATCCAAACAGACGATTAGGTGGTTCACCTACTCAACTACCATTAGGTTGTGTTGGTAATAGGTACCCAGGGTCCTCGACGGACTAGGACTCATGCCAGTAACAGTTTACCCCCCAAAATATAAGGCGGACCATCCCACAATACATCTAGATATCTAGACATGATAGACATGATTAACCATAATAATACAATAGCACATAACAAAGGACATAGGGTTATCATCCTTTGCGTGACCTGAAACCATCTAAATCAGTCACCCAGTGTTACTATCGCCTCTTGTTCTCGTGCATAGCACACCTAACCTATGATGACTCGATGAATAATTCTTCGACAGTTGGCGCGACAGGAAGGGGCAACATGAAGGTTAACTAGTTGAGTTCGATGGTCGCATTCTTCAAACAAAAGATACATCCGATCTGACCATAACCAATTTTCATGGCGCGATCTCCAGATCTGGTCGGTCGAGTTCCTGATGATGAGTTTTAGTCTAAGTTGCAGTTGGCAAATTTGACTCTAGGTTGCAATGGGTAAATTCGACAGCAAGTCACTCTTGCAGTCGGTGAATTTGACTCCAAGTTGTAGTCAGTGAGTTCAACACTAAGTCACAGTCCGTTGACATGACAACAACGACAAGATCTTTTCACGACTTGGCGAAGCTGCTGCAACTCAGAGAGACTAGCCACTCGACAACATGTTAGACCAGTCGGCTTATATACTCAGGGGCTTCAATATCAGTTTGGTTAGTTAGACGATCACGCGATTTCATGCTCGGGGGCTTCAACACTAGTCACCGACTTGCCAAAAATAAAGGCTAAGTTCTTATATACTTTCTTGGATCTGTTCTCGTAATTTCGGGCTCAAGTCCTTTAACCTTGGACATTTATTTCAGTTTTTTAGGCCACTCTCAATGGGAGTTTCATAAGCATTAAATGAGACGCCACATCAGCTAAAGTGATGACATGACAAGGTAATTAATATGAAAGAGATGAAATGAGTTTCATGGGGATGAACTCATTTGGCACTGTTTCATAGGTATGAAACTCTAATGAAACTCCCATTGAGAATAAAAAGTTTCATCTTAACATATTTTGACCAATCCCATTGCAACAAATACATGTTAATTTAATGCTACATCTTATCTATGAAATCGTGAGATGAAACCGTGCATTGAGAGTGACTATTTCATCCACCAAATCATATCTTCAAATCTGATGTGGCACTCTTGGTAAGTGTGAGATAAAACTATGGACTGAGACTGACCTTAAAGCAGACGGTCGTAGGTTCTTTGGTGAATATGATTATGCTTTTTTTATAAGTACTTTTTTATTACTTTATTCATCTTTGTAATACCTGGATTCTTTAAGTTTTCGCATTAAACAATCAATCCAGGGGCTATCTGTGTATCTATACATGTGTCCCACTTCATTGATTTTTTTTTTTTTTTTTTTTTTTTGCAAGGGAACACTTCATTGATTGATGCCGACTGATTTAATTACTATTCTCGGTCGATGCGAGTGATTTAATTGCTTTGTAATTATTTTTCTAGCTTGATAAGAAATATCAACGTTGCAATATTGGGTGTTATACGTCTAGCTGCCACTACACTAAACCCACAGGAAAAGCAGCTAGAGGTCATGGGTCCATTGGACGGGTTGGAACGTGATGATAAAAATATGTTACATTCCCATTGTAACAGGTTAGTTGTTTTTTGGATGGTATGGTACTCATGTATGCTGACCAACAAGGTGCTAATGCTCCGGTGGCAGAACTTATAACCCACGACATCTGACCAATCAATTATTCTTCAAGTATCACCTTTCTTTCTCCTAAGGACGAATGTTCCGAGTATTTTTGATCGGTCAACTTTAGGCTACTCTCAATGGGAGTGTCATGGTAGTGTCATGAGCATTAAATTTGCTGACATGGCATGAGAGAGAAGGGGGTTGTCATAGGATGAGAGATGAGTGTCATCACCATGACCCTCCACCGGCACGGTTCTTAAAAAATTCTTTTTGGTAACCGTGTGATGACACTCTCCACCGAGACTGGCCTTAGTGGCCGTGAGCGCTAGTAGTAACAATAAAAAAGCAGCGTAGGGCCCGAGTGGGACGGGGGGACCTGCCAAGTTTTGCACCCATCCCTCCGATCAACCGACCAAGGTCCCAACACTCAGGATCACTACTGGAACTCTGCTCTATAGTGGCGGGTTAAAAGGGGCCACAATGACGGACACCTAAATCGCCACTGCGCCTCTGTCACTAGTTGATTACAACCTTAGTCGCGATTGTGTGACTACAACTGCCCTAGTTAGTACTTATATTAAAATGGGCGCTAGTGACGGTTTACGAACCGCCACCGACGCCCTTATCCTAATAACAAAAGAAGGGTGGGTCCTAGCACCGGCTAGGACCCACCCTAGACGCTCATCGCCCCGACGCTCACCCGCCCATCCGCTGCCGCGCACCCCAATTGCGCCGCGTCACGCCGTCTTTGCCGGCGCAGGAGGAGGAGGTGCCGACGTGAAGAAGACCTCCACCATCGCCACCAGCACCGCGGAGCCGCCATCGCCCAAGTAGGCACTTTCCCGCCAGATCTCGGAGGCGGAGGAGGAGGAGGAAGGGCGAACCGGCGTGCCGGTGCAGGAGATGGAGGAGTGGGGCGGCGAGGTGATGCGTTCGCCAAGATTAGGTCCCATCAGCCCCAAGACCGCCGGTCGCTCCAAGTGCGACCCTAATGACAACGGCTCCTCGCCATCACCGGAGTAGGAAGACTAAACAGAGGAGGAGGAGGAGGAGGCAGCGCCACCCCTAACCCTAACCCTAACCCTAACCCTAGGCACGTGGGGAGGAGTGGCACTACCACGCAGCACCAGCCACCTATTTTTAGGAGGGGGCGGTTCTTAGCATCGGGCCATTCGTCAAGCCCATAGCTAATTGGCCTTTAGGCCATAATCGTGGACTCGACAGGGTCCGCTACTAGGCTTACAAAGTGAGTGGCAGGCCGGTCGGACATTAGCTACAAGTCGTTGGTGTCTGCGACTATTTTGTGGTCGTAGTCGTGGACGTTGCCTTGTATCGCATCTTAGCGGCAGACGCCTCAAGGGACCACAATTTTTGTCAAAATGGTATCTGTTGCTAGTGTGCATTTTGGTAGTAGTTGATTGAATCGTCCAAGGCGGTTCTTCATGCTTTTAGGGTTTGGATCGGATGGGTCTTGAGGAAGCGTTGGGCTGACTTTGATCATGGTCATTAGTGTACTTTCCTTATGGTTCCACCAGGGATAGAGGTGATCCTCGTGTTGGAGACGGGTTCGAGGCTTCACCGGAGAAGTACCAGGTCCCACCGAGCATCGGCTAGGCCGGGCGGCCTAGGAACCTTCCCGGGGCCCGGCCGAGACACTTCCATCCAGTTGGTTGGGTGGCCTTGTTGGTCGGCCAACAGTCACTATGCCTCATTTGACTCATCGGGTGGCTAGCCGAGCTAATGGCCGGTCGGCACGCCGGGACGGGCAGCGACCTTGGCCGAGGCAGTGTCTCGGGCTGTGAGCTCCCCAGGCATTGCTAGGCTGCCTTGCTGGGCGGGCGTCCTTGTGTTGGTGTATCATATGTTTAGCACTTACCTATCATTTTAGGGTATATATTGATTATTTGAGCCACTTGGTACCTAACTTTAATCCCATTTTGATGTATGTTGTCGCTCGAGTGCTTTATTGCAGAAATAGGTAAGATGACATTAAAACTCAATTTAGGAAGATCAATGCATTGTACGCGATTTGGAGTCAAGATGGATTCAATTGATAAATGTTATACTTACAATGTTGTAGATCTTGTTGAGAGCTTCCAAAACATATATGGATGACCCTATTTGGACTTCGAAGCTAGAGGTATGGGACCCGCAAGACAAGTCACTCGTGCTAATTGGCACCGACTTGCGCCGATCGGCACGAGTCCGAAAACGGCCCAAAAAGGCCCAGGAAGTGATAAGTACATGGGTTGTTCCCGATATTTTGATGAGAGAGATAACTTCAATTTAGACTGTAGAAACATTTAAGGTCCGACTACAATCAACAAGGATGCGCCTTAGCGACCGATACACCAATTTCAGCGGTTAATTACAACCTAGTGGAGCACAATCAACCAAACCACGAGGATAATTCCTGCGAGAAATGGAAGAACAAGATAAACAACCAACTCAATTACAAAGGTGGGGTTCTGAGTCAAGTAGAACGAATGGTCTAACCGACACACGCGCCTACAAGATAGTAGCAATGGCTAAACTATCAACAAAACAAAACTCAATTGTTCCTAATGGTGGCTAGGAGGTATAAGAACCTGGGAGGGACTACTGGAGGCATGGTCTCTAACCCTAGGACGTGCCCCCTATTGGGCTCACACGAGATACGGGGCCCAAAGGCCAAAAACGGTGGCGCAACATCAAGATAGATTCTAGATTGTTTCGCAGATTTCTGATGACTCCGAAAGAATTTTGCCATGGGAATGGTTCCATTAGAAACGTGATCTTCTTAGCTGTCCGTGCATATGTGGAACGTCCAAATCCGACACCGTATGCGGCCTGGATGACTATATTATTGCAGACTGGTCCTGGAATTCGAAACGGACTCAAAATCGAGTTGTTTTGGGCCTCCGATTGACTTGGATATGTTTTTTCGCTTCATGCGTCACAAGCACGTCTCCAATGATCTCCTTATCATCTCCATGATTTCTAACAATATTAATTCATTAGATAGAACACAATACAAACGAGCTCACCGATAATTTTAATTGTCTTGCTCTTGCTCTTTTTATTAAATCTTGCATGTCTAATGGAGAATGGTTGGCTATATCTGAACGATTCCGATAAATTTAATTGTCTTGCTCTTGCTCATTTTATTAAATCTTGCATGTCAAATGGAGAATGGTTGGCTATATCTGAACGATTCATGTCCTCGTCAGGAAGGCTGGTTTCGCCCCTATTCTACACGCAGAACGGTTTTGGTTTTCGGCACTTTTGGCGGCAGAAATAGAATTAGACAATAGCGTGCTTCGTCCCTAGCGAATTTCGCGACGTTCTGGCAAAAGTCGTCACACATCGATTAGTGCTCCTCTTGCGACGATCGGCACAACGGACTTCGAGTGTCTGTTTTACCCCAAATTATACCAGGAGGTAGGATAGACCAATCTAAGATGTTTCCCATGGCAAAACCTACTCATATCACAGTGTGATACTCTGTTCTTCTCTCGATTGATGGGGATCTTGCCATTTGCTTTGTGATAGTTCACTGAATACATTTATTACTCTATTTTGGTCTATTGCAATACTTGCTTATTGTTAATCTCAGTGGTTTGGATGATAGTATTGTAATAGTGCTATTACTTGGATGGTTGAATTATTAGCCACCACCATGACATAGTCGTAGCAAACGGCCTTTGTCGACCTTAGTCAGAAAATAAAGCGTATCTGCTATCGGTTATTTGTTGGATCAGCATGTTTTCAAATTGAAATAGGACGTGGAAGATAAATTCAGATTTGTCTTGGTAGATGGACGTGAAACGTAAAGATGCCGATTTTACAAAAATAAGACTAGTCATGCAAATCGGCATACAAACGTGTATAAATCGGTAAGTAAAGATATTTAAAAGTAAATCTGCCGATTTATATATGACTTAATCTAATCCATGAAATAAATTATCTATAACAAGTAAAGCATACAAAATCATGAAATTAGTAAGGTATCATGGTTTAGATCTAATCTTATCCAATAGATTTGAAAAACAACAGCCAATAGATTCTTTTACTCAATAAATTCGATCCTTACATGCAAGTGAACCTTGGCCGTGGGAAGACTATCTTAATTCTTACTTAGCCATATTTTCTCTCTCTTATTTCTTCTGTTATAATTAGTTCTTTAAACCATCTTTCTTTCGACAACCACATCTATTAGTAGTAAATTGTTTAGCTAAATAAGCATCCCACTTGTTCCATAGATTGATAAACCTTTGAATACTCTAAGGAAAAAGCTACACTGGACCTGTATGCTTGCTGTGACACCCCTACCTCGCGAGGCGAGAGGGATTGTCGCACAGGATCGTATCGGGAGACATTCGACGAAGCGAACGTTCATTGCACATACATCGGGAATACCTTCAGCATTTTATTACATGGGGAACACTACTTGAGTAACAAGTTTCATACATAATTTCTTAAGTATTACAAGCCATTGTTCAAATTTCAGATTTACAATACATACGTGAAGTGATTTTACAATACTTGATAATGTCTTTGCGGAAGCGTAACATCTCGACGATACATATATATATAGTTAACTTAGGAGAACCACGCCAGCCCATACGGTATGGCCTCACTCTTGAGTCGGTGAAGCGGGAACCCACTCCACGGTCCACTCCCGAGGTTCCTCACTTTGACACACATACTTCCCGCAGCAATCACAATAATCGGGCTGCGGAAATCCTGAAAATAGTTTCAACACAAACCCTGAGTATCTAATATACTCCGCAAGGCTTACCCGTCAAAAATGGTTCTAAGAACCGACTCTAACATGCAGGGGGCTTGACCTGGCGTACGGGAGTTTGCAAAATCAGCACTGAAAGTATTTGTCTAACTCATATTTTAGCCAAGTTAAGAGGGTTGGAACATGAATATAAATTTAGTGAGCATTTCTAACAAAACATGGTTGCAATACATGAAGTAATTCTTCAAAAATCAGCAAGCTTAATCATCATATTCACTTGTTACTACGATGCGATCTGCTCGAGACAAGTGGTACTCATCACCGCGAGGGACGGCGATATATATCGATTTACACCCTGCAGGGAAACCCAAATGCACGACATACGCATCATTTAAGAACACGTATGGCCACCTTTCACAAGATCACCATAGATATGGGCCGGGTCCGCCCTCCGAGTGTGCATTCCACATGCAACCACGGTAGCGTCGGGTCCAAGGGTAATAACACACCCTCCATCTACTCACAAACCCGTGCATCCACCGTGACCAACACTTTGCACAAAGGGTGGAGTTACCGTCCAACACTACGACTCTCAAGTTACATCGGTTTACCAACTCCCATACGAAGGTATGCATTTGGTACACAACTCAATACTTGCTCGCGGAGTCACACGGTCCTCAACCGACACGCACGGGGCTATGGCGGACATAGGCGAACCTTGCCACCGCATCCTACACATGCATTTCCCCGTACGGTCTCAATTTCATCAATATCATGTGAGAGGTAACAAAATTAAATCCCTAGACCGGGTGATCTCCAAATCACTCGGTGTTGCTACCGATGACTCCTTACTAAGCATAGCATTTCTAACGAAAAAGGATTTTACCTATCCAATGAGACCATAGGCATAAAGGGATAATAATGCAACTACGGTTACGATCAACTCCTGAACTTAAGTGCACAATACATGACATCATCACATGTGAAGTAAAGCAAAACTTTTAAAAGCGTGGGTTATGCACCGGGGCTTGCCTTGATGCGGCTCGTAGTTAACACGCTCGAACTCGCTCACTTCAATTTGGTGCCCTTCTTGATCTTCAGCTCCTGTCGGGGTTCCTATATGAATGCATATGAAGTGTATGAGTAATGAATGAATTCATATTGTTATAGTTCATGGAACTTTCTCAATAAGATAAGGCAACGAAACGTTTGCATGAATTAAACACGTTCTTGAGTGGCGATGATATGGTCATGATGGTGGTGAGTAAGGTTCGCTTCATGGGGACAACCTTCTAATTAGGTAAAGTTTCCATTATTTAGTATAAATGTATATGCTAGTTTTTGAGATCAAGATAATAGGGTATAATTCCTTATTACTTAGTATGCAAGAGGTTGGTGCTCACTTCTTAGGATGAAGTTTGATCATGTCGTTATACATCGTGCACCGGGAGTACTCATCATTTCATGTGGTTTTGCTACGATTAAACCTACATCATACGACCGTTCTTGCCCAAAAAGAGATAAACGGGATTATGCTCTGTTTCATGGTGCCATGCAAGTGTGAAAAATTAGCTACCATAACAGCAAATAAAAAGGCAATTGGGGCTTAGCTCATATTCGGCCATTTTATTTCCCTAAGTTAGGGTTGACAGGCTGTTTGTGAAGCCCTCTTAAGGTGTTTCAAACTTAATATTTTGTTATAGAACTTAGGGGATTCATGTTGGTCAATGTAAAGTACGTAACTCAAGGTTTACAACGAGCCAAAAATCGTTTCATTTGGATCTGTATTCAAAAAGTTATTGAATTTCAAAAATAGCAAGTTGTCACGCGGACATAACGGTTTAGCATCTTAGAGCGCTTAAATCTTCATCTTTTCTACACATGAAGTGCTGGGATTATGTTACCACGTTAAAGTACAAGTTTCCTACTTTCCAAAGTGCCCTTGCTCATGTATTTTGGATCTGAGATCCAGAAGTTACATCATTTTTAAAATGCAATCTTGTTTATGCGTTTGGTCACGATAGCATGTTCATCGTGTTCAAAAATTAAATTTTTCTATATAACCATAGGAGTTCATGTTCACTATGTTGTCGTACATGTGACAAACTTTCGAATGTGCTTTGAATCATTTAAATCCGTGGTGTAAATCTCGAGATATGATATTTTTAAAATCGTTAACGTTCACGGTTTTTGGGCTCGGCCAGCGCGTTCGAAAATTTTCTAAGTGCTGGAGCGCGGCCAGGGCATCCGTGGCGTGCACGGCGTGCGCCGTGCGCGGCGGCGTGGCGAGGCCGCCGGCGGTGAGTGGAGGCAAGAGAGAGGGGCGCGCGGGCCGGCGAGCACCAGGGAGTTCTCGCGCATGCGCCGCGAGGCCCCAAAGCCTAGGAGGCTCACCGTGGTGGCGGGTCGTCGGGGAGGTGGCGGACGTCCGCGGGCGACGCGACGGCTTGACGGCGTTCCCGGCGAGCGACTGCGCCAAACACCGAACCAAGCTTACACGATGTAGATTGGAACCAAAGGATGTTACGAGCGGGAGGAATCGGAAGCTAACTCACCGGAGAAGAAATGCGACCAACAATGGCGGCGGCGGAGTTGAGGGGAAAACCGGGGATTGCGCACGAACTGCTGCGGGACTGGGGGGCTCGTGCTCCAGAGAGCTTGCTAGGGTTAGGGCGATGCTCGTGACGCGCTGAGAGAGTGGGGAGCTGGCCTGAGGAGATGGGGCGGCGGGGTGGTGTTCGGGCGGCGGCGACCGGGGAGCGATTTTTATGGCGGCCATGGACGGCGGAGCTTCTCGCGTGAATTCAACGCGACCGAGGCGATCGCGGACGCGTGGGGCGGCGCTGTGCAGGCGGGCGGCGCCTCGACCGGCCGGGATGGGCACGAACGCCGGAGCACTCGCTGGCGGTGGCCCCGAGCTCCTGTGCTTGCCCTGTTGTCCGAAGGTTCTTTTTATTTACGACTTTGCCACTGCGGTCCTTCTCTGTAATTTGCTCACAGACTTTGATCATTTTGACATTTTTGCAAACCAAAATCTCTGTGGGTTCTTTGGATTATGTGGAACAACTTTCCTTAAAGGCCAAAGTTCGAATTCGAAATGTAAAAATTTATAAAAATTGTTGAACAGGTGCTGTTTCTGCTTAGAGTTGGATTTTTCTAGGGATTTGTGCTGCTCCAAAAATTCAGGAAAAATGCTCTAAATTCATGTCTTGATATGTTCTACCAGATTGTGCAAAAATATGGGGTTACTACTTTGGAGAAAATTTGAGATCTCAAGAGCTAGGGTTTCGGGACGATAAAAACCCTAATAGGCCTTAATCTTATTATTTCATGTGACTAGCCAGATGATCCTTGATTTGCACATGCAATTCTTCTGTTAGCACAGTAACATGGTGAATTTGTGACACGGGGTGTCACAGCCCTCCCCTTAAAGAAATCTCGTCCCGAGATTAGGATTGATAAAAGAGTGGTCGAAGGGAGGTGCGTCGTTACCTCGATTGTGATGCCATGAATTCGGGAAAATGATTCTCCAGGAATTCCTCCTGTTCCCAAGTGGCTTCATCTTCAGTGTGATTACTCCATTGCACTTTATAGAATGTGATAGTGCGGTTGCGAGTAACACGATCCTTTTTATCGAGGATTCGGACGGGAGTTTCCGGATAAGATAGATCATCTTGCAATTGCAACCGGTATGCCACGGGGCTAAACTTCTCCACAATTGGAAATGGCCCAATATAGCGGGGAGCAAGTTTTCCTTTTATACCAAAACGTGACACACCTTTATTTGGAGAGACACGAAGATAAACATGATCGTTTACCTCGAATTCCAGCGGGCGTCTCCTTTTGTTTGCATAACTTATTTGGCGGGATTGAGCAGCCTTCATATTAGCTTGTATTTCCCTCACTTTTTCCTCGGCCTGCTCAACAATATCCGGACCAAATATTATTCTTTCGCCCGACTCGGACCAGTTTAACGGCGTACGGCAAGAATGTCCGTATAACGCCTCAAAAGGAGTGACTCCGGAGCTTTCTTGATAGCTGTTGTTATAGGAAAATTCAATGAATGGTAACTGATCATCCCAACTTCCCTTTTGAGTCAAAGCACACGCTCTCAACATATCCTCCAAATATTGAATTAACCTTTCCGATTGTCCATCTGTTTGAGGATGATATGCAGAGCTCCGGATAAGGGTAGTACCAAGACTAGCATGCAATTGTTCCCAAAATCGAGAAACAAATTGTGGACCACGATCTGAAATGATGGTCTTCGGCACACCATGTAAACATAGCACACGGGCAATATACAATTCAGCATACTTCTTAGCACTCGTAGGTGGTGTGTACCGGAATAAAGTGTGCTGATTTCGTCGATCTATCGACGATTACCCATATGGAATCATGTTTCTTGGAGGTGGGAGGTAATCCAACAACAAAATCCATGGCTATGTCTTCCCATTTCCAAGCGGGAATTTTCAATGGGTGCAATAGTCCAGCTTTCTTTAGATGATCAGCCTTGACTCGTTGGCAAGTGTCGCACTCGGCAACGTAACGAGCCACTTCTCGCCTCATACGAGTCCACCAAAATTTTTCTCTCAACCCACGGTACATTTTGTTACTACCGGGGTGTATAGAGTATTTAGAGAGATGGGCTTCGTCAAGAATTTTCTTCCGTAGTTCCAGGTTCTTAGGAACAACGAGACGGTTATTGAACCATAGAACTCCCTCCTCATCTTGACGGAAACATTTAGCCTTTTCGGTACCCAACTTCTGTCGGATGTGTTCCATACCTTCATCCGTTTTCTGGGCAGCAATGATTTCTTCTCGGAGAGTAGGAACAAGAGCCAAATTATGTAATGCACCATAGGGAATGATATGAAGACAAGGATTACTCTCATTTTCAGATTTGCTGCAGTTTTCCATAGAGCAGATTTCAACTTGGTTGCATTGGTGTTTGCGGCTTAATGCATCGGCAACCACATTAGCCTTTCCGGGGTGGTAATGAATTTCCAATTCATAATCTTTTATCAATTCCAGCCATCTTCGTTGTCTCATATTCAATTCTTGCTGCGTGAAAATATATTTGAGGCTTTTATGATCGGTATAGAGATTCACCAGATTTCCTAAGAGGTAATGTCTCCAAGTTTTGAGAGCAAGAACTACTGATGCCAATTCAAGATCATGAGTGGGATAGTGCTTCTCATGCTTGCGGAGTTGACGGGAGGCATAGGCAATGACTCGGCCTTCTTGCATGAGAACACAACCCAATCCGATGCCGGACGCATCACAATATACGTCAAACGGCTTGTTGATGTCGGGTTGAGCTAGAACGGGAGCGGTGGTTAAATGCTTCTTCAAGGTTTGGAAGGCATTTTCGCACTCGGGCTCCACTTGAAGGTAGAGTCCTTCTCCAACAATTTGGTCATTGGCTTGGAGATGGTGGAAAAATTTGGAATGAATTTCCGATAATATCCCGCAAGTCCGAGAAAACTACGGATGTGCTTGACGGTTTTGGGAGTCTTCCATTTTAGCACGTCAGCAACTTTACTTGGATCGACGGAAATTCCTTCAGCTGAAATGATATGACCCAAGAATGGAACTCGATCTAACCAAAATTCACACTTGCTGAATTTTGCATAAAGTTGATGATCTCGTAGTCGTTGAAGCACAATGCGGAGGTGTTCAGCATGTTCTTCCTCCGACTTGGAGTAAATGAGGATATCATCAATGAATACCACCACGAACTTGTCCAACTCCGGCATAAATACCGAGTTCATGAGGTACATGAAATAGGCCGGTGCATTTGTCGATCCAAAAGACATTACGAGATATTCAAAAAGTCCATATCTCGTAGAGAAAGCGGTTTTAGGAATGTCCTCCGGCCGAATTTTAATTTGGTGATAGCCGGAGCGAAGATCGATTTTTGAGAATACTTTTGCACCGACTAGTTGATCGAATAGCATATCAATGCGTGGGAGGGGTATTTATTTTTGATGGTCACCGCATTGAGAGGTCGATAATCAACACATAACCTTAGTGATTTATCTTTCTTCTTCACAAAAAGGGCGGGGCAGCCCCAAGGCGAAGCACTTGGGCGTATGTACCCCTTGTCTAGAAGTTCGTTGAGTTGCTCCTTAAGTTCAGTTAATTCATTTGGAGCCATTTTATATGGTCTTCTAGATATTGGTGCGGTTCCGGGTTGAAGTTCAATTTTAAATTCTACTTCCCGATCAGGTGGCATTCCTGGCAAATCATCCGGGAACACATCGGGAAACTCGCATACTACCGGTATGTCTTCTAGTTTCTTTCCTTCTAGGTGCTGAATTTGGTTTCTAGAAATTTTTTGACACGGCAGGGACAAGACCGATTGGCCATATATAGGTGAATTTAGATGCACTTCCCGAGTATCTATGTGTAGCACTGCCCTATGCAACTTCATCCACCTCATTCCTAGTATCACATCTATTCCTTGACCATTTAAAACGATTAGTCTAGAGGGGTATATTTTTCCGGCCAAATCAAGAGAGACATTTCTTGCCTCCCGGTTTGTGTGAATAAGGCCTCCGTGAGACGTGATAGTGTATGGGGTTTGCAACATGGCGGATGATAGATGCAACCTATCCACACAGGCTTGACTGATGAAATCATGGGTGGCGCCGGAATCGAAAAGAATGAAAGCGGAATGTCCGGATATAGCAAACATACCCGAGAGGACCGGTTCTCCGGCTTGCACATCTTCGACCGTAGTAAAATTTACACGGCCGGTCTTGGTGGGGGTTTTGTTGTGATTGTTGTTGCTGTTGTTGTTGCCGCGGTTATTATTGTTGCCATTATTGCCGCGGTGGTGCTGATGCTGATTATTCCCACCGTTGTTGCCATTGTTGCGGCGAGGGTGTGGGCAGTCTCGGATGAAATGACCAATACCGCCGCAGTTAAAGCATGGCTGCTGCGGGGATGGCCTGGCACCTTGGTTATGCTGCTGCGGGGTGTGCTGGTGACCACGGTGCTGATAGGAGTGGTGGGGCGCACGATAAGGCTGCTGGAAAGTAGTGCGTTGCCCACCCATTGGAGGCACTGGGACACGGAATTTCTGACCAGTGGGGCTGGTCACTGCAAGCTTGAACTTGTGAGGTGGCGCACCGGATGAACTTCCCGCAGTGCGCTTCCTCTTCTTGTCATCCTGATTGACGCGAATGGCGTCCTCTTGCACAATGGCTGCACTAACCAATTCATTGAATGTGCCATTCAAGAGAGCGAGGCGGTTTTGCAATTTCGGATTTAGACCCTTCCGAAAGCACTCACGCTTCTTTGCATCCGTGTCAGCATGGTAGGAAGCATACTGGGCAAGATAGTTGAATTTCCGAGCATACTCTTGCACAGTGCTGGAGCCTTGCTTCAGGTCAACAAATTCCTGAAGCTTCCTTCTCATGACACCGTCAGGAATGTGGTGTGCACGGAAGGCTGCCGAGAATTCCGGCCAGAGCACCTGGTGATCCGCGGGGAGTGCAGCGGTGTAGTTTGCCCACCACGCACTAGCCGACCCACGGAGCTGCTGTGCTGCAAAAAGAGTCTTCTGGTGCTCGGTGCAATTCAGAAGAGCAAACTTGGACTCCACGATACGCAGAAAATTATCTGCTTCCAGGGGGTCCTTTGCTTCGAGAAAGATGGCGGCTGAGTCGCCCGAAATCCCCGTAAGAGGTGGGACGGGGCTGCGGTGGAGGAGCTGCTGCCTGGGCATTGTTGTTCTGGTTTGCCAGGAACAGCCGAAACATCTCGTTCTGGTTTTGAACAAGTTGCTCCACAGCAGTCAACGGTGGTGGAGGAGGCGGCTGCGACGAAGCACCCTCCCCTGAAGGATCCACCGTGCGACGAGTGTTCACCATCTGCCACACAATTTAATTACACCATTAGTCTCAGCATTTCGGAGCCATAGACAATGATAGTAATTAAGGGACATGATATGAACATGAATTTCAGAATGCAATCCATAGGAGGAAAATTTCATCGGGTGCTGAAATTAATGGATTTAAAGTTTCGGTATAAAATTTTTAGATTGCATAACCTGGGGATTAATTTTCCATGATCTGAAATTGATAAAACCAGAAAATTTTACTCGTAATTTCAGATCATCCAAACTTAGTAAATTTTTCCTATGATTCTGAAATTTTGAAGAACGAAACATATATTTATTAAACACAAGCTTAGTGGGTCATATATGTTTCAAGGTGCAACCCATGTGTACACAAAAGCGCGTGATACTAACACTTCTTAGCGCGGGGTTATACGTCCAGGATTTTCCTTCCTATCTAGTCATCCATACCTCCTATGCTGTCAGCCTACCCAAAACACAGCGACCACTACGTCCTTACGTACGTACAAGCCACTAGTTCTTGTTCTTTAGTACACTACCATTAATTTTTACAAGTTTCTTTCTTAACACTTAGCTAGTAATCTAAGCATCGCTGTCGGTGTCTTCCGGGTTGTTCACATCGGAAGCATCGCTAGCAGCGTCGTCACCATTGTCCTCCGGTGGTGGTGGCTGTAACAGGTTCCAATGAGCTGCCAGCAACACCTGGTGGTGCTGCTGTAACGCGGCCAACTGGGTCTGGAGATTCCCTATCTCCGTGAACAGCTGGTCCATGTTGGTCTGTGCAGTCTGAAGCTGCCCATGCAGGAATTGCATGGTGGCCTGCTGAGAGTAGATGGTCTCATCCTTCTGAGTGATAGATGTCTTAGCTGCATTCAGCTCATTTAATGCCTCAATCCGTTCCTCATCACAGAACGTGGCCATCTGCTCATGTTCTTTCTTTTCCTGCTCAGCTCTTTCTTTCGCCCTATCTGCGACGACGCGTAGGTTGTCGCTGAAGATAAGGTCATCCTGCACTTCCTTGATACGTGCAGTCAGAGCAGCATTTTCCTGCTCCAGCTCGGTGATACGGGCGGTCAGCTGCTTGTTCTCCTCTTTTGCTGAGTAGTAGTCGTCCGTGACATCGGTGAGACGATCAGTGAGGTCTTCCACCTCAGATCTCAGCTGATTCCTTTCAGTCATGAGTTGTCTTGCATCCATCTATAGACCATGGTTAGGAACATATTTTAAGCAGCATTATTATCAATAATTTGAGGAAATAAATGCTCAAGTGGCATGCTGAAAGATAACAGAAAGAAACGGACATCCTTTACACGTAACCGGTTCTGAACCCTCTCTGTTTTTCCCCATTTTCATCTCTGTTTGTACAGTAAAATTTGCCAAAATTTATAACTAGAGGCTAGAGTATTTCCTAAGCTTTCCAACGCATCCTAGAACACGGAAAAATCTTAAGCGGATCAAAAGATATGGCAATTTCCGACTCGACGGATTTTCTGCCAGATTTTCTGGAATACCGGGAACCAAAAATTTGCTCTCTGTTTTTGCTTATTTGACCGACTTAACGAATTTTCCTTGCTGACCTGATATTAGATGAAATGTGGGGCCTAACACAAGCTTTCCAGATTGGGGTAGATCATTTTATTTGGATAAGCACTTCAAAAGTTATAGCGATTTTCGTGAGGCACCCCAATCTGCCAATCCGGCGATTCGGAGAAATCTGGCAACCTTTTGCCAGATTTTCGGGTAAGTTATTTTTAGTAGGATTCCACTCCACTTTTACTTGGGTTATCCTGCCAGGGTGATGGTACGTGTTATGAGCCTTCCGGATTGTGTTGAACCGTTTCGTTTGAGTGAATGATTCAAAAGTTGTGACCGTTTTTGTGAAAACGATAATCGGTTAGATTTAGTTCTCGATCGGGTGGGATTTTCTGCCCGATTCTTGGATAGCATGCACGACTTGTGTTAAAATTTTTTTGTGAGTTGCCCGAGACCGTGTTTTTGCATTCTTGATAGATTATCTCATGCAATTTGTGATGCATGGCATGAATGATGACATGAAATGCCGTCAACCTACGTCCTTTCCAAACAAAATACGTGATCGGTCTATATATATAGCCGACCACTCGCTTTTGTGGCAACACACACACGATCTCATCACGGGAACTACACGATCTAAGGTCCGTGGTTAGCGTACCTGCAAGAGACCATTTCAGAAACATTACATCAAATTCAAAAGAAACTATGAAAACAATTGTTCCACACTCTCATCATCATCTTTCTTATAGTAACGGTTCATAGAAAGAACCGCCCCGTGGATTGCCACGAGCCAACATTGTCCCGTATTATTACTTCCGCGGGCACGGAGCCCTAATTTAAATTGCAAACATACCTGGGCCGGGCCGTAGTTACAAAATTTTAAACAAGCATAACCCAGGGTTAGTTTGCCACTTCTATTTCTACTGTAGGCCTTACTTGGGCTTTCTATGTCGTTCCTCACCGTATAAAGGTGTTGGTGATTTTTAGTATGACCCGTAGTGTACGGCATATCCCGACACGGCTCTGATACCAGCTGTGACACCCCTACCTCGCGAGGCGAGAGGGATTGTCGCACAGGATCGTATCGGGAGACATTCGACGAAGCGAACGTTCATTGCACATACATCGGGAATACCTTCAGCATTTTATTACATAGGGAACACTACTTGAGTAACAAGTTTCATACATAATTTCTTAAGTATTACAAGCCATTGTTCAAATTTCAGATTTACAATACATACGTGAAGTGATTTTACAATACTTGATAATGTCTTTACGGAAGCGTAACATCTCGACGATACATATATATATAGTTAACTTAGGAGAACCACGCCAGCCCATACGGTATGGCCTCACTCTTGAGTCGGTGAAGCGGGAACCCACTCCACGGTCCACTCCTGAGGTTCCTCACTTTGACACACATACTTCCCGCAGCAATCACAATAATCGGGCTGCGGAAATCCTGAAAATAGTTTCAACACAAACCCTGAGTATCTAATATACTCCGCAAGGCTTACCCGTCAAAAATGGTTCTAAGAACCGACTCTAACATGCAGGGGGCTTGACCTGGCGTACGGGAGTTTGCAAAATCAGCACTGAAAGTATTTGTCTAACTCATATTTTAGCCAAGTTAAGAGGGTTAGAACATGAATATAAATTTAGCGAGCATTTCTAACAAAACATGGTTGCAATACATGAAGTAATTCTTCAAAAATCAGCAAGCTTAATCATCATATTCACTTGTTACTACGATGCGATCTGCTCGAGACAAGTGGTACTCATCACCGCGAGGGACGGCGATATATATCGATTTACACCCTGCAGGGAAACCCAAATGCACGACATAAGCATCATTTAAGAACACGTATGGCCACCTTTCACAAGATCACCATAGATATGGGCCGGGTCCGCCCTCCGAGTGTGCATTCCACATGCAACCACAGTAGCGTCGGGTCCAAGGGTAATAACACACCCTCCATCTACTCACAAACCCGTGCATCCACCGTGACCAACACTTTGCACAAAGGGTGGAGTTACCGTCCAACACTACGACTCTCAAGTTACATCGGTTTACCAACTCCCATACGAAGGTATGCATTTGGTACACAACTCAATACTTGCTCGCGGAGTCACACGGTCCTCAACCGACACGCACGGGGCTATGGCGGACATAGGCGAACCTTGCCACCGCATCCTACACATGCATTTCCCGTACGGTCTCAATTTCATCAATATCATGTGAGAGGTAACAAAATTAAATCCCTAGACCGGGTGATCTCCAAATCACTCGGTGTTGCTACCGATGACTCCTTACTAAGCATAGCATTTCTAACGAAAAAGGATTTTACCTATCCAATGAGACCATAGGCATAAAGGGATAATAATGCAACTACGGTTACGATCAACTCCTGAACTTAAGTGCACAATACATGACATCATCACATGTGAAGTAAAGCAAAACTTTTAAAAGCGTGGGTTATGCACCGGGGCTTGCCTTGATGCGGCTCGTAGTTAACACGCTCGAACTCGCTCACTTCAATTTGGTGCCCTTCTTGATCTTCAGCTCCTGTCGGGGTTCCTATATGAATGCATATGAAGTGTATGAGTAATGAGAGAATTCATATTGTTATAGTTCATGGAACTTTCTCAATAAGATAAGGCAACGAAACGTTTGCACGAATTAAACACGTTCTTGAGTGGCGATGATATGGTCATGATGGTGGTGAGTAAGGTTCGCTTCATGGGGACAACCTTCTAATTAGGTAAAGTTTCCATTATTTAGTATAAATGTATATGCTAGTTTTTGAGATCAAGATAATAGGGTATAATTCCTTATTACTTAGTATGCAAGAGGTTGGTGCTCACTTCTTAGGATGAAGTTTGATCATGTCGTTATACATCGTGCACCAGGAGTACTCATCATTTCATGTGGTTTTGCTACGATTAAACCTACATCATACGACCGTTCTTGCCCAAAAAGAGATAAACGGGATTATGCTCTGTTTCATGGTGCCATGCAAGTGTGAAAAATTAGCTACCATAACAGCAAATAAAAAGGCAATTGGGGCTTAGCTCATATTCGGCCATTTTATTTCCCTAAGTTAGGGTTGACAGGCTGTTTGTGAAGCCCTCTTAAGGTGTTTCAAACTTAATATTTTGTTATAGAACTTAGGGGATTCATGTTGGTCAATGTAAAGTACGTAACTCAAGGTTTACAACGAGCCAAAAATCGTTTCATTTGGATCTGTATTCAAAAAGTTATTGAATTTCAAAAATAGCAAGTTGTCACGCGGACATAACGGTTTAGCATCTTAGAGCGCTTAAATCTTCATCTTTTCTACACATGAAGTGCTGGGATTATGTTACCACGTTAAAGTACAAGTTTCCTACTTTCCAAAGTGCCCTTGCTCATGTATTTTGGATCTGAGATCCAGAAGTTACATCATTTTTAAAATGCAATCTTGTTTATGCGTTTGGTCACGATAGCATGTTCATCGTGTTCAAAAATTAAATTTTTCTATATAACCATAGGAGTTCATGTTCACTATGTTGTCGTACATGTGACAAACTTTCGAATGTGCTTTGAATCATTTAAATCCGTGGTGTAAATCTCGAGATATGATATTTTTAAAATCGTTAACGTTCACGGTTTTTTGGGCTCGGCCAGCGCGTTCGAAAATTTTCTAAGTGCTGGAGCGCGGCCAGGGCATCCGTGGCGTGCACGGCGTGCGCCGTGCGCGGCGGCGTGGCGAGCCGCCGGCGGTGAGTGGAGGCAAGAGAGAGGGGCGCGCGGGCCGGCGAGCACCAGGGAGTTCTCGCGCATGCGCCGCGAGGCCCCAAAGCCTAGGAGGCTCACCGTGGTGGCGGGTCGTCGGGGAGGTGGCGGACGTCTGCGGGCGACGCGACGGCTTGACGGCGTTCCCGGCGAGCGACTGCGCCAAACACCGAACCAAGCTTACACGATGTAGATTGGAACCAAAGGATGTTACGAGCGGGAGGAATCGGAAGCTAACTCACCGGAGAAGAAATGCGACCAACAATGGCGGCCGGCGGAGTTGAGGGAAAACCGGGGATTGCGCACGAACTGCTGCGGGACTGGGGGGCTCGTGCTCCGGAGAGCTTGCTAGGGTTAGGGCGATGCTCGTGACGCGCTGAGAGAGTGGGGAGCTGGCCTCGAGGAGATGGGGCGGCGGGGTGGTGTTCGGGCGGCGGCGACCGGGGAGCGAT
This sequence comes from Chloris gayana, assembly GCA_031894775.1. Taxonomy (NCBI): domain Eukaryota; kingdom Viridiplantae; phylum Streptophyta; class Magnoliopsida; order Poales; family Poaceae; genus Chloris; species Chloris gayana. Next base: position 149,912 of record JAUNZO010004812.1, on the reverse strand, counting down.
TTTTATGGCGGCCATGGACGGCGGAGCTTCTCGCGTGAATTCAACGCGACCGAGGCGATCGCGGACGCGTGGGGCGGCGCTGTGCAGGCGGGCGGCGCCTCGACCGGCCGGGATGGGCACGAACGCCGGAGCACTCGCTGGCGGTGGCCCCGAGCTCCTGTGCTTGCCCCTGTTGTCCGAAGGTTCTTTTTATTTACGACTTTGCCACTGCGGTCCTTCTCTTAATTTGCTCACAGACTTTGATCCTTTTGACATTTTTGCAAACCAAAATCTCTGTGGGTTCTTTGGATTATGTGGAACAACTTTCCTTAAAGGCCAAAGTTCGAATTCGAAATGTAAAAATTTATAAAAATTGTTGAACAGGTGCTGTTTCTGCTTAGAGTTGGATTTTTCTAGGGATTTGTGCTGCTCCAAAAATTCAGGAAAAATGCTCTAAATTCATGTCTTGATATGTTCTACCAGATTGTGCAAAAATATGGGGTTACTACTTTGGAGAAAATTTGAGATCTCAAGAGCTAGGGTTTCGGGACGATAAAAACCCTAATAGGCCTTAATCTTATTATTTCATGTGACTAGCCAGATGATCCTTGATTTGCACATGCAATTCTTCTGTTAGCACAGTAACATGGTGAATTTGTGACACGGGGTGTCACACTTGTAGTCTCAAAAGGTGTGTGTATCACACGCCTTCAGCTTACGGCCAGCCGGGTTACTACTGGGTGGCTACCCGGTAGCTCTGTTTCGGCTACCATACATAGGCCCGCCGGTGTCCGTCGCTGACTAACCAATATTTCTCTATTATCTCATTGTTTTGGCCATGTTTAACCTGTATAAATACAATTCACCAAAACTCGTGGAACTAGTTAGCATTAGGTAAAAATTCACCGGGGCTTTGTGTATGTTTCGCATTTTTAAGGTTATTTGGTAGTCAAAATTGGAAAATAACGACTACCAATGCACCCCACGCATAGAACTTTGCTCGTCCCGAGTAAAGTAAAAAAAAAGAAGAACAGGAATGGGCAAATACTAAGGTGTATGTCGTCATGCTTTGCATAAATAAAGACTACTCCATGACTCCTCATGCCCATAGGGTTTTAGGTGGCTAAGTACCTTATCCTAATAAGTTGATAAATGGAATAACAAAGAGAAGTTGTACCATTCGTTTTCCCAAGAAACTGCAATTTGTTTGCTCTTTTCAATAAAAATAAAGCTCATCAAAAATTATTCTCGAATGTTTCCCTCAAATCGCCCAATGTCGTTTTCAATCCTCACTAAAGCCTGTGGCAAAAAAATTCCATATGTACTAAGGTAGGAAATATTCAGACCACATACTTGATTCCCATAATCTCTAAGTCAAAAACTGAAACCAAGGAGGAAACAAGAAATGAATTATGATCAAGCAGTGTGCACAACTATGGAATGGATACTTGGGTGATGGATGTCGTATACTCCTTTTGCAATAATCTTTTTCTTCTATTTGAATTATATTGAGAGCATGGGCTCTATCTTTATACTTTTTTATCATTGTATTCATTCATTTTTTTCCTTAGCTATATAGCCTATATCTCTTTTGGAATGATTCTTGGAGAGAGATCAACAAATATTGCGGAGCACTTTATTCAATGAATTTATCATGGGAATGAAGGATGCTAATTTCTAGTGTAGAATTTTTTGCATATGGAGTGGATAGGGCATGCACATGAACTTGATCAATAAAACATAAAAGTAACTCTCAAGGATCACTACAATTTGACAAAGTTCAATGAAAATACAAGAAGTAAATGCAATAGGTTTTCAGTAAGATCTTCAATGGGCTTTTGGAGGAACAAAATCATGATTGAGAAAATTATTAACTTAGAGAATTTCCTTTGTGAGCATTTAGAAATAAAAACTTGAGAAGTTCACTTGGTTCCAAGAAAGGTTAAGCTCTCTAAGGTCATATAACATTTCCGACAATTTAGACTAGGTTTTGCTATGCAATGAACAGGTCCCAAGGGCGATGAAAGAATGCAAGGAATAATCTTTGTACAACAATCATGAAAGCGAAGGAAGTTTTACTTTATTTGTCATTTATCCTGCTTCCTAGAAAGTTTTCCATTCATAACAAAAGCACAAAAATAGCAAGGGTGTGTTCGTTTTCTGGTGTCTAAACTTTAGAGCTGTCACATCAAAAAGAATCTTACTATTTAGGAGTATCAAATAAAGTTTAATTATAAAATAAATTATAGGCCCATAGATTAATTTACGAGACGAATCCGATGAGGTTAATTAAGTCATGATTAGAAGACGATTCATCGTAGCATCACTTTAGCAAAACATAGATTAATTAACCTCATTAGATTCATCTCAAAAGTTAGCACCAATTTGTCAAAAGGATTTTATCATTAAATTGATCGAAATATTCATAAATAGTAAGATTCTCTTTGATGTGACAGCGCTATATTTTAGAAGGCGAGAAACGAACAGGGCCTTAATGTTTTTTTTTATAGTACTCTCTCACACCTTGTCCTGTTCCTTTTTGATGTGTAACCTGCAATTGTTGGCTGAAAAAAGATACCCGAAGGAATAAGCCAAAAGTATGCCATATTATTGCCGAGTTCATTTTATTTTCAAAGGTATATATATATATATATATATATATATATATATATTGTACAAATTATTGGCACACTAAATCCTCTAACTTTTTTACACAATAAATTCTCCGATGAGCCGCCAGTTTCTATCATCAGAGGAGAAGGTGTTAGATTCTAAGGGCCCAAAAGATGTGGCCATAAAGATTTTACAAATCATGTGCACACTAAATTCTCCAAATTCTTTACACACTAAATTCTACAATTACACCCTAGGTGTAGAATTCTTTGCACTCATGGATAGGTGTCTACCCCATCTCTTAACCATATGATGAAGATGGATTTAACCATCTGATGAAGATGGGCGAATGGCTGGATTTAGCCACATAAAAACCTGTTATGCATGACGTGGTTGAATCTTATCCCTCTGAGCATGATGAAACATTCAAACTGCTGATGATTGGCCACATCATAGGTTAGACACTGTGTTGACTCAATCCGTTCTCTTAGACCATATGATAGTGGGACATCTTTTTATCAGGCATCAAGTAACTTTTTTCAAACAGAAAAGGCACTGGGCTGAAAATTGTATTAGCTGTTATCGAAGTGCATCTCCAATTCTCCATGAGAGTGCGAAACACTCATCCCCAAGACTGCTTGTCTCTCCCTCTCCAATAATACTTTTTTGCCTTTTCGGTAAGTACTGCGGCAGCAGACTACCAAATTAATTAGAAGCACAACATTAGAATAAGATCCATTCTAGTCCCCCCAAACAATTCACTTTATCCATCCGGCACCCTCAACAAATTGTTGTCACTTTGCTACCTCCAACTTTTCATTCTGGTTTACTTAACTCCGTAACCTGGTTTTGGTAGGCTGATTCGTTGATGTGGAGCTGTTCCTGACAATACAGCTCGTCGTCCGCGAATCAGCCAACCAAAATCGGGTTAGCGGGTTAAATAATTCGGAATGAAAAGTTGGAGGTAGTAAAGCGAGACAATAATTTGTTAAGGGCGCCGGACCAACAGAGTGAATTATTTGAGGAATACACCTAACAAATGAACCCCACCTGACACAAGTTTCAATTTTGATTTTTCTATTTTATTTTGAGCATGACAGCATGTTACCTTGGCCTACTTGGCGGTAAGGATAATAAGCATACACGTTCTACCATGTTCAAAGGGAGAAATGCACGTAAAATAAATAGTACATAATCCAGCGCCAATCTTGTTTGTTTTCTTTGTCCAAGTTTCTTGTCCTCTTGGTAGCTCTTCTCATTAATTTGTAATAGGGACCACGCCGACTTCCAATCTATATCCACATGACCTACACTTTTGAGTGGGCCATCATCGACTAAGGAGCATACTATGGTTCCACGGTGTCGGCCACTATCACAGCCCGTGGTAGTTCAGTTGCCTGTATAACTTCTTGGATTACTTTTCTCGTCTACTCTGTTTTACAAATATAATATGTTTGGCATCAGAAATTTTTAGTGAAAAAACAATAGAGTTTGACGTTCATGTGGATCATCCAGATTCTTTTCTTTTTCGGGTAAGATCATCCAAATTATGAATAACTAAGAACATCAATAGAGTTGGAGGCGAAGTTTTTGCAATGTAAATAAGGAAGTTAGGCAACGAGACTGTTTATCCCCTTTGCCCCCGGTTCTGATGACTCCTAATCTACTTCAATCTATGTTAAACAGGCTAATGTACAATCTTGCTAACTTTGCCTCTACCCAGGGAGCTGGTGCATAATTTTCAAGTCGTGCAATATATTTTGATGGTACTCTAATAGTTGTGGAGGCCAGTCCCAAGAAGTTGTCCACGCTCAATGGTAATTGGCTAGATAGTCGTCTCGTTTATTTTTTTGGTTTTCAGTTTCTTTCTTCTTATAATTTTTTTATTTTCTTTTAACATAACCAGAGTATGGTGTTATCCATCCTGTTTCACCAAATGAGCGTTGAAGTGGAAAACAGTTAGGACAAAACATCCAAACTCAAGAAACAAAGAAATATTTATACACGTACACTATTTGAAAAGAATATATTGAACTAGAATGAAATGCGTTAGGACCAAATAAACAAACATACACTAAAATGACAACGAGCCGGCGGGACATATAAAAGAGAAGAGATGCAGTCCACAACCAACAAATACAATATATAACTAGAGTAAAATGCACCTCAGATCCCTAAATTATTTACAGAGGATCATTTTGGTCCATAAAGTTTTAAAATGACCACTTGGATCTCTAAACTACTTTCAGATGATCATCTTGGTCCACAACAACTCCCTAGATCTATGTTATATTTATATTTTGTGAGCTATGTTCATAGTGACACTACCGAACTGCTCTTCACACGAGCAACGTCGAGCCTATGCGAGAACACTGTGCTAGCAGGCCCATTGCGGCCTCGCCTCCCCGCGCCTATGCCTGAACCTGTTACTCATTGCTCATGACGATGATCTACCCTCCGTGTTTGGTGCCCTTCGCACATGAGACCACCAACATCTCTCCTGGCGAGCCGGTGGGCTTGTCCACGGGCATGTATTACCTGGGGGCACGAGCAACATTTTCTGCCCACTGCGGGTGGGAAGGTGAGACGTGGTGAGGAGAGCTAAGTCAGATGGGAGGGTGAGGACGCAACACACGAAGCGGACCTGATGCTATAGTTGGTGTTGTCGTATAGGCCCGATGAGGTTTGTGTGGAAAGTAGTTGAGCAGAGGCGTTGTGTTGAGTAGGCCGGGTTGGTTGTCGATGGTGTAGACCTAGATGATCATTCAGAAATAATATAGGAATCCACGTGGTCATTTTGAGAGTTCAAGCTCAAAATGATTATTCTTAAATTGTTTAAGGATCTAACGGGCAAATAGCTCACATGCGGCGTCTTTCACCTGTAATAGCTGGGAAATCACATTATTGGATGGAATAGCTCACATGCGACAGTTGGAACGGTCCAAATAGCCATGGACCGATACAGCTCTTTTAAGCCCTTAAGCAGTTAACGTATCGGGATTATGTTCGAGCGCGGGACCCGATGAGTCGATGGTTGCTATGGGGGACCCACTCCGTGCCACCTCACACTAGGACCCCATTACTTATCCATGTCATGCTTTAAGAGGCAGAGTCAGCCCTCTGCTCCCGTTCCCCGACATAATCGTTGCCTCCTCCGTTCCCCTGTTCTTCCTCACGCACCTTCTTCTTCCTCTTCTCCGACAATTGTATGTTGCGGCGAGTGATGTCCAGCTCCACTTCTGGATCCCATAAGGCCACCGAGAAGGCATGGCCACGTTATGGAGAAGTCCCTTTGACTAGAAGCCCGGAGTTCCCTCGTCCGGATCTACTGAAGCGCTTGACATGTCTACGCTCGCAAAGGGGCAACGTCGGTCGGGAATTTGCGAAATGCGAGAGCAAGCCATGGGTGGGGAAGGATGGGAAGGTAGGATTTGTCTCGAATTGGGAATTAAGGTTTGCGTTCCTCTTTTCGGGAACCGTCATTTTGAGTGGATGGATAGGTACCTTCAAGATCGAGGGCTTGAAGTTCAAGTGCTCGGGTTCGCCCCCCCCCCAAATCGAACACATCCAAGCTCCCATCTCGTCTGCTGTGGAGGAGATCTCAAACATATCCCAGGATGTTTCGGTGATTAGGGAGTTGCAAAATTTGAATAAGCAGTTAAGGCAGATTGTAGAATTGAAGAAGCAGTCAAACCTGATGGGAGGAGCATTTTACGTTTGTATTCTTGTAATTTTTTTGGTGTTTGTATGCCGTTCGGGTTAGGAACTTTTTGATGTTGTTTGAATGGAAATATATGATGAATTTCGTTTCATGTTACAGATTTTTTTCGCAAATTTCGTGATTTACTCCACTTGGTAACCCCACCTGTCATTGAGATGATGGGGGCTGACATGTCATCCCGCCTCCCCACCAACCTGTCAGTGAAAGAGTGTGGCCTATTTGTTATCTATACGAGCGTGGCCCATAGTTTTCCATCCTAGCGCAGCCCATAGTTATCCATACGAGCGCGACCCATTGTTATCCAACCTAACGCGACCCATAGTTATCCACTCGCCTCGGTTGCTCTGACCCGAAGCCCAAGTGTTATTCATTAGAGTGCGGTCCATAGTTATTGTTAAGAGTGTGCCCAATATTCTTAATAGTGCGGGCTTGGAGTGGAAAGTGGCGAATATGGGAGCTATCTGTATCTATCCGTATTCGAATTCATATACGTCATTATATCTTTATATTATTCATAAAGTATTAAAAAATATGTTCAAATTTCATATGATTTGGTGACTCTTAAGGTACAATATATCAAACTATACGACTAATGGTAATTTTAATATGAAGAAGTGTAGATAACAATCTTAGGGAATTAGATGTATTTGTATCCGTCCGAATTAGTGAGTTACTCGATTTGTATTCGTATTCGTGAAACATTCGATTCGTATTCACATGCGAATAATATTTGTATGTGATGTGAATAATATTCATATTTGATACAAATACAATATAGGCCCGATTCGAACCATATTCAATCCGTTTGCACCTTGCGGCCCATGTTTTGGTCTGCACGAATTTGATCGCACAAATTTGATCGAATGTAGGAAGATTATGCAATCGGTTTTTGAACTTGATGAAAATAGTTGAGATTAATATATTATATATAGATAGATAAATGAGATTTGGTTACAAAATTTGGTCTTGATGACCTACATTGGCCTGGAGTACTCGGGGCCTAACAGTGGACTGTACTCGCCATCGAAAAGACGAAGGACAACGTTGTCTAAGTTAACCTCGGAGGCGATGGCAGTCGCAGTGGACTGATAGTCGGACCAAGGCTGATGTAGTTTTTGCCCGAGTCCAGGTGGGCCAGAACGAGGGCTGTAGTGGCGCCTTCGTGGACGCCAAGCCTAGCGAGTTCCCGTGCACGCGTCGGAATGTCGAGGAGACGAGCGGCGACGGTGTTGCTATGGGCGTTCATCGCCTTGTGGCGATGCCGGCGGCTTGGTGAATCTAGTTTAACATGACCGACAAACCTGACCAAGAGCAAGGAATCAAAAACGAGGGTCAAATGTCGAAATCTGAGAGAAATGGGAAGAAAAGCTAAAATGGCAAAAATACTACGTACCAGCCACTCTGGCGTCGGCTGCGGCTAGCAGATCATGAACCCTTGCCGCCTCCTCTGCTGCCGGCGCTAATGGAGCTGCTAACGCCTTCACGGTCTCCCGCAGCTCTTGTGTGGACGGTGGTGGGACAGGGGCTGGTGGCTGTGCGGGGGCGGGTGGAGGAACCGGGGGTGGTGCATAGGGGCCATTGCTCTGGGGTTGCCAGCCGTCCATGGTGGGGGCCTTGAGTAGGGGAAGAACAACGGCGTGAGGACTGAGGAGAGGCGAGGAGAAGAGATGAAGAAGAGGAGGGCACCAGTGCGAATTGTTTATAGCAGAGCCGACAGAAAGAGGAAGAGGAGCGGTCAGTGCGTGGCATGAATGCGTGCTGCAGAGGGATGTGTGCTGCTCGCATTCTCTCGGGGCTCGTGTTGTCTCATGTGTTGTATCGGTGGGTCACAGCATGTGGGCCACTGGCCCGCTCGTCAGCGACGCCCGAAGCTCACCCGTCTGTTTGGGGGCCGTTCGTTTCACGCCCCGACTAAAATACGTTTTCTATTTATTTATTTCGTATCCGACTTGCACAAGCGTCGGAGAAGAGTATGGTTTCATCCGTCCGTTTGGGGCCGTTCGTTTCACGGCCCGATCAAAATACGCTTTCTATATATTTATTTCGTATCCGACTTACACAAGCGTCGGAGAAGAGTATGCTTTCAGTTTTTTTTGCATACCTTGGAGATTTTTATGTCAAAAAATATAGAGAATTTTGCAGAGGAAATTGGTTGGCATACGTAATACATAATCTTCAAACATAAGTAAAATCTTGGTTATTTTTTAAAACTTTAAGATTATGTACGTGTCATGAAAGTTTAGCTTAATGGCACTACTAAATTGAGTTGCACATGGTAAATTGCAATAAATTCCACAAAGTTTACTACATGTGTAGGAACATGTGTTACATGCCTGCATCAGATTGCACAACCTAACTCTTCTTATTAAGATCGGTAAAAAAAAACAAATTTTTACTCAATCTTTGAATATTTTTGCGATGTTTATTTCAAAAACTACAAGGCTTTTGGAACTGTACTTTTGCATATGATTGTTCCATGTTACATGCAACCACCATATATTTTTGTTTTTTTTTGGTAGTCTGAAAAATGAAGTGTGTTCAAAATGGACTAGTCCATCCATGTGATATGAACATTGTACATATATTCATGCCTACTAAGTGGTTTATAATTCTAATACCGATAACATGATTGAAACCGACAGAAAATAATAGAATTGTTTTTTATAAGACCGTAGAAAAAAATAGTATCAAATTTGGAATTGAAACGTGAGATCTATCCGTATATGAAGATTTAATTATGAATTAAAAAGAAAAAAGTCAACACTCGGCAAAAACAGACGAAGAACATGTTAGGAGTAACGGACGAGAGGAAGAGCAGCCCAACATGCCCAAGATAGGCCGACCTCTTGTCTAGACTTACCGAGCAGCCAAAGACGGGAGGGGTCGGCTCGTTGTCTATGCTCCCATCCGGCTTTACCGGCTCAGTGGCCCATTGTTTTGCCAAATTTCAGAAAAATAAAAAATTCAAAAAATTGAAAAATTTGGCCGGGTCGATGTTGTAGGTGTTACCCCTCGAGTTTGAGATCATTTGGAGACTGTAAAGAAAAATGATCGCGCTGCAAATGGGACAGTTTTGCCAAAATTCAGAAAAAATGCAAAAATTCAAAAATTTGAAAAACATGGTCGGTTGATATTGTAGGTGCAGTAGATCTTATCCCTCGAGTTTGATGTCATTTCGACACAAGTTCCACCACTCACAATACAAAGTAAGACACAAGTTCCATGCCGCACACAAGAGTTTACCTTCCACTCGATTTTCTCTTCTACCTACCACTTGATTGTGTAGGCACACTACACAACACTCTCATGCTCTTGGTTTTCTTCGCGTCACTAGGACTAGACCGCCGCATGTACACCACAGGTTCTTTGTTTTCTTCTACTTCCTCCATAACATCCACCCTGATTCCGTTTGCACATCTAAAACTGATTCAGCTTGCTCTCCAATTGATGCGGTTTGCTTCACAACATCCAAAACTGAGTCACATGACACCACATCATTCAATTTTGATTCAGTTTACACTAAAATTGATGTAGTTTGCGAGCCATCTTCCAAATCAGCTGACTCCGGTAGACTTCTCTTCCTCCCACGGTCATTCCGTCTAGCCTGTTGCCCAACCATTTTGATGGCACATATCCAACACGTGAATCTGATTTTAGATCCACCAGCTCCGCAACAAATGTAACACATTTGCTTGGCCAGCCGTCTTGCGAATCAATTTCATCGACAAGCGCTTCAAGCATCCTCCATTCCCAAAAACTCACCCTTCCATTCATCGTAATGTATCAATGCTACTTCTTGCTCTAGACCCAAGGAATGCTCTCCTCTATTTTCTCCACAAAATCCCTCATCGCTTACACTCCTTGCTGCATAAGGTCCTGCGGGTCGATCTCTGCATAATCAACCTCCCAACTAACTAATCTGTCCTGCTCTATGGTCCTCAAGATACTGTCCGCTAGTTTCGTGACAGATATAAAGAATCTAATAGACCATTCAAAGCTACGCCGCTGCCCCCTGGTTCGACAATGGTGCATGAATGTTACAAATTGGAAGCGAACGAGCTCTAATCGAATGCAAAATCAGCATGACAAGCAGAGGATTACCTCGAATTTGCCTCTCCCTCGCTCCATGCCCCCCCTATGTACAACGGCACGCCGCTGGACAGATTTGGATTTCCGTTGGTGGCCGAGCGGAGGGACTCGCTCGTGACAACGGTCCGAGTGGTTCCTGTTGTGGTTACGAAGGCCACAATCAACGAGGATTGGGCCTGTCCAAGGATGTCCCGAAGAGTGGACAAGGAGATTCGGGATCGCGGAGGCCCTTAGGCTAGGCCTAATGGGAAAGAACAGGAAAACCACGAAGGGAGAGGAGGTTCGAGAAAACAGGTGGAGTCACGGAGGACCCCATACGAAGGCTCTCATTGCTTATTACAGTAATATTATAGGAGGTGTCCAATCTGGGCTGATGTGATGGGTTGAAAGAGTATTTATAGCCTCATACTCTCTCAACCCTAATGGTCACTATCAGCCCCTCAAATTACACTCATGCCCAAACAATATCCACTTACTCAAAGGGCATTCTAGTCAATTACAATTATCCCACATGGCTAGCTCTTATGGGCTAACTTCCCCTTCGTGACCTAATTGGGCCTTGGCTGGGCCAAGTGCTCCCTTTCAAGTGTTTCTCCTTCGGGCCACCAGGTGTGTGGGGCACCTCTTCCATGGCCTTGTTGGGCCTATTTCCTCCGGATCGGCCCATTGGGGTAAGGTGGTGATCTCCCCCAACAGGAGCCCCTCATAGGTGAGCTCCGCCTTCGGTAGGACTCCCCCTTTCGGGACTCGTCCGGAGGCGTCTAGTCATCTTCGAAGGTTCTTCGTCTTGCCCTCATTGAAATAACATAGGCAGAGAGCAAGGTAAACTCATAACGATAGTTCATACACAAGCGACAAGGCGACCATTTTATTATCACCAACAGGATCGATTACACTTGGATCGAAGGACAGTACCAAAAAGAGAAAAGGATACAATAAGGAGTGATGCTCGGCAGTCCTTAGACTAACCTCGAAAGCCACGACTTCCCCAACTAAAAGGGTTCCCCGACAAGAAACAAAGCAACTACATGTCCGCCTTCGAAGGATGCCGATGACCCTCCGGGGTCGCGACTCCCATGGACTTAGTCACTCTCGTCATGATACACCTTTCGCCGACCAAATGGTCTTGCTTAGTCGGGAGCTACCCTTGGCTTTGTCCAACTACTGTGAAGGGCATGACAACCTTAGCCATCGGGACCTCCGATATCGAGTCATTAGATCTTCAAGGTGTGTGAGTAAACCTTCAAGATCTCGTTAGTAGACCTACAATATCGGTCAAGAAGCCGGACAGTTCCTTCTCGTCGTGGCTATACTAACCTATAGCCTTCGGGCTAGAAGGAGGCTATCGTTGGCGCTTTGCCACCGAGCTTCGCCGAATACAGCCCCCACGTACCACCGCCTTGGGAAGCACTGCGGACTCGTGACCTCGGTGAAGTCGCTTGGTAAGCGCGTTGCACACCCTATGAAGTCAATTGGTAAAGCGCGAAGGCTATGTAGGCATGTCCTTCAGCCTTCTTCTTATTGCGAACCGAAAGGCCCAACTCTGCATTTTGCTAGTTCTTAGAAAGCTAGTGGATGAAGTTATGAGTTCTAGAGGTGAGTGACCTTACCCCTCTTTTATAGGCTATGCCCATGCCTACATGGCAAAGGGAATCTAGAGGTGAGTTTGGTCCTTCTCTATAGTACCATCACTTGTCGTTTTCTTGCAACACTATGCGCACTTCTTTATTCTGGCGTTGATCAAGATGTTTGGATGCGACCACAAGAACGGGGGATAAGTATGTCCAAGGGACAGAACTGTTATATAGTTTACCCAAAGGCTCTTTGCGAAAGAAACTTTTAATTCCAAGACTTACCATTGTGTGCTCAAAAGGGGTGTTTTCCGGAAATGACCCTATCATAACTATTATGCTCAATGTCGCATTAAATACCTCGATGAGTGTGCTAGCCGTTACGCGCAACCCCAAGCGACGCGCTTTGAAGCGTAACCGTGTTAACCCACGGGTGTGTATGCGTGCCCGTTCTTAGGGAAGCGCGTCCGACCTTGATGAGGCGCGTTTGTTTGTACCGCGCGCCTACTCGTATGGGGTGCGTTACTTTCAAGGCGTCGCCTCATCAAAGCCGACCAGGTTTTACCGCCTATATAATGACGGGTGCCATGGTGAATCGGACTCCCCTACTCATTATCACCGCACCCATTCTACTCTTGTCTCGCTTAGGATCCTCGGCGAGGCCTTAGCCTCCGTTTTCGAGCCTCGCCAAATCAAGCCACAACCTTCATGATCAAAACTTCGTTGAGGATTATGGCGAAGCAACGCTCGGCCTTCGCATTCCTCCGAGCGTCACCAAGCCCTCCGGTGCCTACCTAGGCCGGAGCACCGTAACCGAAGCGCTGTTGGACAAGTGGGTCGGGAGCCACATTGGTGTTTTGTCCGGGAGCGGGCCCATGTTCCCCCACCGGAAGAGACAACTCCGGTGGTTCGCCCGAGCCGCTCGATCATCTTTGCGAAGCTGCTAGAAGGCGGCCTTCGTTTTCCCTGCTCCCGTTTTGTGGGTGAAGTGCTTGGATCTCTTCGGATCGGATATTCAGCATATTACCCTCAACACCATGATTCAGCTTGTCCATCTTCGAGTGGGCTTTCTGGATGGAGGGAGCAGAGCCCTGTGCTAAGGCCTTCACCGCCACTCACTAGGCTACCCGGTGGCCTCCGAACAGCCCGTTGGGCGAGCAAATGTTTGTGAGTTTTATGTGTGTGACGCGCGGCCCCGCGATGGCATGGAGCACCTTGTGCCTGCGAAGGCTTACAAAGACCACCGGGGCAAGACTTCGTTCCAAAAGTGGTTTTATTATGACCAAGACCCCAATTGCAACCTACACTCCCTGCGAACGGAGATAAACTACATCGGGCTTCCGAAGGTTGCTATGAACGACTCGGTTCAAAGGCTGATCGACTTGCTGCAGCGGATTGCCCGAAAGGCATCCATGAGGGACTTGTGCGAAGAGTTCTTCACCGTAGGGATTATGCCTCTTCGCTAGGATTGGGGCTCCCTGTTTACTCCTAACGCTGCTGGGAGGGCTTTAAATTTCAACCTTGCCCACATTCCAGGTTAGTGCTCGAAGGTCTCTTCACCGTTGGCTGGTCCTCCGTTTGCTGTACAATACTGACTTATTTGGTGATTATATGATGTTCCTTGCAGATTTGACACTCGAAGAGACTGAAGATAAAGCTTATTATCTTCTTGGTGGGGTGAAAGCCCCGAACTAGCTCGCATAACTGCGTGTGGGTAGACAAGTCGTCCGAACCGGGTGTATCATCCGAAACACCCGGAGGCTATCCTGCTCCCTCGCGCTGTCACCCCGAAGGGCGGACGGAAGCGTAAGGCTTGCGCTGCTTTAGTGTCTCGGATGATGAAGGCAGCGACGACGAAGACGGAGAGGGCTCTCCGAGGGTCGATGAGGCCGTCGCCGGGGTTTGCAAGGCCCCTCGAGAGCGGCGGCTCCGAAGCGTTGGTAGACCACGATGAGGCCGACAACGAGGTGGAAGAGGGTGAACTTCGAGGTGACGCGCCTTCGACTAACCCGCCCTAGGTTACCTCGCTTCGTCACCATGCCGGAGGCCTCCTCGGGCTATGACACGACGGGAGAAGCGGCGGGGTCTGCGGCTCGCCGAGATCGCCGCTTCGGCTCCTAGAAAGGGATTTGGGGTGGGTGCGATGAACTTTGATTTCACCACATCTTCCTCGGAAGAAGATCAAAGCCCCATGCGTGATGAAGGGATAGTCCGACCGAAGGCGGAGGAGGTGACCGACTCTGTGCCGGAGGAACAACCTAGGAGGCCTTCGCCTTCGGCTCAGCCCCTTGCCCTCACTAGTAATTGGGAGCAAGATGATATCCCTACCGAAGATGAGGGAGGGGCAAATCAAACACACCTTTCCGCGAGCGGGGAGGGTACTTGCGAAGATGGTACTCCCGGCCGCGGAGGTGGCAAAGGGTTCATGGGAGTGCTGCCAAGGGGAGTGTCACGCCACTAGATAGGCTGTTTCTTGAAGCCCGAAGACTTTGAGGACAGAGCTTCGGCCTCTCGGGGCCTCGAGTACACCGGCCCCATGCTGGACGTATGCCGGGTCGACAACAGCACTGCAAGAGATCGACGGGAAGGAACTCGTGGAGAGCCTATCCCTTATTACTATGAAGGTATGTTCTTACTTGACTTCTTATCATAACTATGATATTTTGCTCACCCTAGACTTTGTTACTTTATACTCACAGGGGGCTCTACTTGCTCTCTACTTGTCAAAGGTCAACCCCCTCCGAGGTTACCGACCTAAAGCAGCGTCTTCGGAATTCCGAGGATGCTCTTCAACAAGAGCGAGGAGAAATATGCCAAGCTGCTACGCGAACACGAAGAGCTGCAAAAGGCCTCTTCGGACCACATAGTAGTTCAAGAGCGAAGGATTGACCAACTAGGGCGAGCGCTCTTCGACGCCAAAGCCACCATCAAGACGTAGGCGGAGGCTCGGATATGGCCTCCAAGAGCATGAAGGAGACAGAGGGTGTGTTTGGTTGGGCTCTTTCTCGACTTTGGCTTTTTCAAAAAGCCGGTAGCCCAACCAAAGGGGTTGATCTGTCAACAAAAGCCAAAGCCAAAAGCAGCTTTTTGCTAGTTCATTTCCGAAAGCGGTGTGGAGGTGCTTTTTCCGGCTTTGGCTTTCACAAGTTTGAAAAAATTACCTACATATGTATATATATGTATACATGTAATATATATGTTATATGACTTTTATGTATTTATATACATATATCTTATATAAATATTGTGTGTTTACTTATTTATTTATATATATCTTATAGATATATATATATATATGTTTATATGTATAAGATACATGTTAATAAATAAATAGATGTATATATATGTTTATATGTATAAATATACTTTTATTCATATCTATATGTCCGTGTATATATATATATATATCTATTTATTTATATACATGTATATATGTTATATTATATATATATGATATAAATAAATATATAAATATAAAATATATTATACATATATTTGTATGTATATATGTACGTATATATGATGATATATACGATGATATGTAGGGTCTGCTAGTAAATTTCGAAAAGCCACAGCTTGTTTTACCAAACGGCTTTTAGCTTTTTCATAGCTCATAACCCACGACTGCTTTTTTCACAGCCCACGACCCACAGCAGCTTTTGCCACAGCCACAGCCTCAACCAAACACACCCGAGAGACTCTAGGTATGAGGAACCGGGAGCTTATGAACCAGTTCCGAGACTTCTTGTCATCGCCGGGCGTCGTATGCCCGGACCCAATGCATGAACGCGGTGACGGCCTCGCGAGCCTCCGATGGAAGTCCTCCCGTCTCACCGCTGTGAAGGCTGCATCGATTCGGTGGGGTTATCACCGTGCCCGCGTTGCATGGACGACGACATTCCGAGTGGTGAAGGCCATCACATCTTTCCCGTCCCGCCAAGCCAAGGAGGCTGCACGGGACCTCCGTGCCATGTGTGGCGAAGACTTTGCCGCCTTCAAGGGGCTCCAAGCTGATGTTGCCGCCGCCGACCGGTACTTCGGCCGCGAGTCCGGGGGCCTTCGGGGTTAGACCTTGCCCGTGCCGCTGCCCTAGAAGCAGCGAACGCGGAGCTGGCCCGATCCACCGACCCTAGCTTCGAGGTCGGTACTTCCCGCGGAGCTTTGGATGACGGAGCTCGTGACGAAGGAGAGGGTCCGCAACCTATAAGCCCTTCTTCGCGGCCTCGGGTTTGACTTTTTCCTTAGATCTTTTAGCCTTTTGGTTACTGCTAGCAGTCATGTATCTAGATTCGTAAGCGTCTAGTGCTCCGAAGCTTCTTATTGTACCTCGGGTTTATGATAATACAATATCAAGTTTGCCCAATATTATTTTGTTAGGAATTCTTCGGCTCCGATGAGACACACGAAATTCGGAGGAAGCCATTAATGAAGATGCGTTATCTCACGAGGCTACTTATCCCCGGGGATTCCAAAGCCCCTGGTCCATTTTGGGCGACCGGGACTCAGCTGCGTTCGTAGAAGCGCGATAATCCGGCGGGGACGCTTAGCGAATTTGCGGCCTTTGTCAACGAATGCAACGATTGCATGAAGGCTGCGCTCCGGAAGATCACACCGGAAGAGCATGCCACTCGGCGTGCTAGGCGAGAGCGCCTCCGGGCATCCTTGGGGCAACCACCGGAAGTGAACATTAAAACGGAGCCCCTCGACGCTTCAAGTGATAGTGATTCCGTCCCGGTGGATCCCGAGGCCCTTCGGGCTCGTGCGTCCTTAGCCGAAGGTCGAGCTGCTATTGCTGCTGACTTAGCTCGGCGCAAGAGGGAGCTAGAAGAGATGGAGGCTGCTATTAGTCATAGCCGCTCCCGTCTTTCGGAACTAGAAGAGGAACGAACACACATGGAATCCGAGTGTAATGTAGAAATGTAAATCATGAAGGGGCCTTCGGGCCCTCTCTCTCGTTATATTGGAAATAAACAGTTGTTTCTTTTCTTTTTTTTTTTGCACGCGTTTTGGGTGTCTAAGATGGGGTTTTCATACTTAGCCCTCTCGAGAGATACTTTTCCCGAGGTATTAGGCCGTAGTTGCCTAGCATCGAAGTCATGGGGGTTTCCCGAGTAGCTTCGGGTTCTAAGTTGGGGTTTCCAACTTAGACTTCCTGGATTTATCTTTCCAAGGTATTGAGCCGTAGTTGCTCGAAGCATCAAGGCGTTAGGGTTTCTAAGCACCTTGGAGTCATATTGTTGAAGTATGCATGGATAACACACACAAGTTGGTGCCAACATTATTTCATTGATAGAGAATATTTACAAAATTGATCTCCCTTGCACGACGTACAAGACTCAACACTAAACGAGCGACGACCGAAGGCCCTTAGACTGTAGCCCCTAGACCTAAAGCACTTGTGCACAAACCCCGTCTTGCAACACAAAACTCTTAGACTATGAAACTACTGACTCTTCTCATGCATAGGGAGAGAAAACAAAGTACCTTAAACTTAAGACTCGCATCATGCTTCGCAACCGAGGGGAGAGCTTTCCAAAAAAGAGACATAGCCAAAAAGAACTACCATCGATTTCCGAAGGAGCATCGGATGTAGAATTTCTTGAGAGTATCGGCATTAAAAGTTTTTGGTATGGGAGTTCCATCAAGTTCGAGCAGATGATAGGCTCCTTGACGAATGGATTTGTCGACCATGAAGGGTCCCAACCACTTGGTGTTCAGCTTGGTGACGTCCACCGGATTTCGCTCGAACACGAGGTCCTTGGGTTGAAACTCTCTTAGGTGAACCTTGGTGTTGTATGACCTTTCCAAGGAAGAGATATATTTCTGCAAGTTAGCGACAACCTAAAGGTGAGTTTGTTCGAGAAGGTCCTTAGACACGTCCTCATCATCCGCCCGGGTCTTGTAGTGCGAAAGGAGCCGACCTTAATTTCTTCGGAGGTCACGACCTCGGCTCCGTAGAGCAGCCGGAAGGGTGAGAACCCGGTTGGCCTCGTGGCAAATGTTATGATGGACCACAAGATATTAGGCAACACCTCCGCCCATTTTCCTTTTGGGAGGCCAACGAGGGTCTTAGAGATTGCTGTGAACACATTATCATTCATTCGCTCGACAGCCCCATTAGCCCTTTGATTGGTCATCGAGATTTCACACTTTTTGACACCAATGCTGAGGCAATACTCCTGAATCTCGAGACCTTCGAACTGCTTGCCGTTATCCACCGCCGGCTCGACGAGGCACTCCGAAGCGACACACCACATTGTTCCGGAAGAACTTTCACACATTTTTAGCTGTGATTTGTACCAACGGTTCAGCTTCGACCCACTTTGAAAAGTACTCCACTGCCACTACGGTGAACTGAAAGCCCCCTCGTGCTGCCGGCAGTTCTCCCACAATGTCGATTCCCCTTCTTGCTAGGGGCCAAACCGGAGGTATCGGTTGTAAGGTGGTGGTCGCGGATGAGACTCGCTGCCCCATCCATTGACACCTAGAGCACACTCGTACCGGATCCTCTCGCATCCCTTATGGCCGTTGGCCAATAGAACCCTTGCCCGAAGGCCTTTGCGACCAGAGCCCTTGGGGCCGGATAAGAAGAACATGATCCCTCGTGAATTTCTCGCAAGAGTTGTACGCCTTCGGGCTGACCGAGACATTTCAGCAATGGTGCACGGACTCCCCCTTGTACAACACTCGCATCGACCAGGACATAACCCCTGGATCTGTGCTGTAGCCTTTGCTCCTCCAACCTGTTATTCGGCACGTAGCGCTTTTCAATAAACTCCCGGATCGGGGCTCGCCAATCTTCCGAAGCCAATGCCATGACTTTCTTAACTCGGTTGTTGGTTATAGCTGCATGATGAAGTGTTTCGTGTAACACGTCCGGCTGAAGAGGGCCTTGTCCTGAGGCTGCCTTCGCAAGCAGGTCTGCTTCTTTGTTCTCCATTATTTGGATGTTTCTAACTTCAAATCCTACAAAGAACTTATCCATCTCTCCGACCTTCCGAGCATACAAAACCATTTCTGCATCAAGTGTCCTGTATCCCTTTGATAGCTTTTCCGTTGCGAACCGAGAGTCACAATATACAATCACTCTTTGGGCCCCTAGTACTCTAGCTTGCCTTAGTCCCAAGAGGATGCTTTCGTATTCAGCGGCATTGTTTGTGGTCTAGAAAGCTAACTTGATGGATTATGTTAGTATCTGGCCACTAGGAGATGTTATGACTACGACACACCCTGTGTTGGAGATCCCCCACACGCCATCCGTATAAATAGTCCAAATTGGGTCCTCCGGGGCATCCCGACTTTCTGCCTCTCGAATTTCCATTGGGAGTCCATTCAACCACAAATTGTACTAACACGTCCGATTGTATGGCTTTGCGTGCCACGAATGTCAAATCATACTACTCCGACTCGGTGGCCCACTTCAATATCTTGCTAAAAGCCTTGTCTGATTTTAGTGCATCCCTTAGAGGGTATTTAGTAGGAACCAGGATAGGATGAGCATCAAAATATCTTCGGAGTTTGTGTGATGCCATGAGGACAACATACGGTAGCTTCTCGATGATGCCATAACCGCATCCGGCTCCAGTGAGGGTTTCCGAGACATAATATACTCGGCATCCGCTTTGCTTCCCGATCTTCTTTTGCCCGATGCATGAGGACCCCACCGATCGCCTTCGGTGCCGCTACGACATAGAGAAGGAGCCGAGCCTTCGGCGGAGGTGGTTTAGCATTGTTAGTTCTACCGGATATTCTTTGAGCTGCTCGAAGGCTAGTTGATGTTCTTCTGTTCACCCGAAAACCCGAGGGCCCCTCGTAATTTCAAAGAACGGCATGCTTCGTTCGCCGACTTGGAGATGAACCTGCTTAATGCCACTATCCTTCATGTGAACCTTTGCAATTCCCTTATAGACTTCGGAGGCTCCATGTCCAGAATCGTCCGAATCTTCGTTGGATTCGGATCGATGCCGGCCTTCGACACCATGTATCCAAGCAATTTGCTTGCCCGTACTCCAAACATGCACTTAGCTGGGTTGAGCTTCATGCCTACTCTTCGAAGGTTCGCAAAGGTCTAGGCTCAATCCTTAACGTGGTCCTGCTCCATTGCACTCTTGATTACAATGTCAACTATATATGCTGCTGCATTGCGTCCCAGCTGATCGCCTAGGGTGGCTTTGACTGTGCGAGAGAACGTGGCACCGGCATTCTTGTGCCCGAAGGGAATTCGATTATAGCAATATGTTCCTCCGGGTATCCGGAAGGCTGTCAAGGGTTGATCTTCTGCTGCTAGCCAAACTTGATGAAAACCCGAATAACCATCCGGAAAGCCCATTAGTGCAGCACCAGCTGTGGTGTCAACCAGCTGATCTATCCTTGCCAATGGGAAGTCATCCTTCGGGCAGAACTTGTTGAGAGTTGTGAAATCAATGCACATCCGCCATTTCCCATTCGGCTTCTTCATTAGCATGGGGTTAGCCAACCATGTAGTTCGGTCAATCGGCCGCACTACCTCCGCGTCTAGCAACTTTTGTACCTCTCGCCTCGAGAATGGCAATTTTATCCTCTGTCCTATCCCTCATCCGCTACTTTATAGGTCGGACCTTGGGATCTACATCCAGCCTATGAACAGCGATCGCCTTGTCAATTCCCGGAATATCCTTTGACGACCAAGCAAAGATGTCGGCGTTGTTTCTTAGGAACCGGAGGAGCTCCACTTCCCACTGTTCGGACAATCCACATCCAATCCAAACAGTTTGATCGGGTCGATCAAGGCACAACACGACCTCCTTGGTTCCTTCTTGTGGCTGCACCTTCGGTATGTACTTGGGAGCGGTTAGCGGTTCCACGAGGCATTGACTTATTTTCAGACTTTTCAATGACATTGATGTGATGCTGCCCTGGAGCCATGTCAACTTCTAGCCTTCTTGCCTCGGTTTGATCCCCATATACCGTGATGACCCCTTTGGTCCTGGTATCTTCATGCAAAGGTAGCCATGATGAATGATGGCCAAAAACTTGTTGATGACCCTTCGACCTAGCAGCACATTATATGGATAGACCATGTCCACTACGTCAAACTTGATGTCTTCGGTTCGATTCCCCCTTGTCCACTTGGGCCTGAAAACGAGACTTTCGGGGTGATACAACCTACGGGGTGAATTGGCTGGCCTCCGAAGCCTTGCGGGGAGTATACGAAGGCTGCAAATCAGCTTGAGTGAAACCCATTTTCTCAAGAGTACTCCATATCAAGACATCTGCTGAACTACCTCCGTCAACCAGAACTTTGTGCACATCAAACCCGTGAATGTTGAGTCTCATCACCAAGGCATCGTCATGTGGGTAGATCATAGGCCTAAAATCAGATGTTGAGAAAGCAACAGGAACATACATCCACTTGTGAAGTCCGACTGGAGGACATTCCGCCACATGAGAGACCTGTCTCATGTAATCTCCGCGCTGCCTCTTAGACGGGAAATCTCTACCATTTCCTCCGGTAATCATGAGAATCGATCCCTTAGATCCTTGACTGCAAGCATACTTGAGCTGGCTCAGCCAATGGGGCTTTATGTAAAACCCTCGGTCCTGGCTGATGAGCTTCGGAAGGTCGAGCTGCTACGGACGCGGATGAAGCCTGATCATGCTGTGTTGCAGGTTGATAATGAACTAGCTGGGATGACCCATAAGAGGGTGTGTAAAGTGGCGGAGCATAGGGCAGCGAGAATGGCAAAGGTGGCGGTGGTGGTAGCGCTTGCGAAGGTGTGAGGGGCGTATAATGGCTGGTATGCATCATCGAACGAGGACCTTCGGACTGCCCCCTCTACCTTGCTACACACATTGCCTTGATTTCCTCGCAGTTGTTTGTAGTATGATTCGCCCCGACCCGTGGTAATAGCAAAAGAATCTCCGTGACCTGTTCCCTGTGAAATTCCTGCCTCGACCTCCTCCCCCGTGATTGGCCGACGGAGAAGGCCCTCGTGACTGTTCCGAAGGATGGTTTTCTTGCTGAGCATATTCTTGTTCTACGTTGTACACATTCCATGACATCTTCCGATGATTTCCATGATGCTTGAATTTGTCGGACCGCTTCCCACCCCCCCTCGGTCGGAATGATTGCGCCATCCCGCCTTAGCATTCTTTATATCTTCCTCAACCCTTACTTGAGCTTTTATTATCCTGAGCAGATGGTCTACGGTTTCTGGTCACTTTTCCCTTATCCTCGTACGAGCTTCGCAGATGTGAGGACCCCTTGCCACGGACTCGATAACAATCGGCTCCGGGACATCTTCCACCTGGCACTTTAAGTGCATGAACCTCTTGGTAAATTGCGCCAGTGTTTCACCCTCTCTCCGACAACATGCGGCCAGGTCTCCGCTGTTAAGTTCCTTCGGATGAGTTTCTCGAAGCGGGGTTTGAAATCCCGACCAGTTTCCGAGCTGGTTTCCGCGGTTTCCGAAGATCCCAGCTCGGATTTGAATTTTGAAAATTTTAAAATTTTGAAAGAATTTGATATGAAAATATGTAAAAAAACTAGAGGAAATTTGATGAATTATGGTGAAATCGAATCTTAAAAATTTTCAAGTTTGAGTTATGGAAATATTAAAGTCGGTTACAAGTGAAGAAAGAAATAGAAAAAAAACAAAATGTGGCAGCAACCATGTTATTGAGTTCATGTTTATCTATCATAGTTGTATTTGGCATCAACGTATTAGTTGTGGACTTGATTTAGGGACTTGTAATTGAACTATGTGTGATGGATATATGTTTGATGTCTTTATCATTCATTTGTGATGGATGAATGTTTTATTTGCCATGAATATGAGTACAAATATTACGGAACTGTTATGCCAATTTTTTAGATTAATTCCGAGGCTTTTTTTTCATGTTTTAACCTCCCATCGGATTTTGTAAAACAGTCACCGGAATCCCATTAATCCCGGCCGGGATCTTGGTCCGTCCCGTCCGGATCGACAAAACGGAGTTCGACCGGAATCCGGACCGGGATTACCGGGAGAAACGGGATGTAAACCTTGCCCGGAAGTGCACCGAAAAGGCTTTTTTACTGCCCCCAAGAGCTGATGGATCCAGCTGGAAGCTGAGAATACCAAGTACTTGCTATGCCTTCTAACGCTAGCGAAGCGCTCTTGCTTTAATTGCATCTCCACCACCAGCGGATTCAACCACTATTTCATACCAAATGAAGAACTCCTTCGGGTCCGACGTCCCCACGTACACCGGAAGCTTGATCCCAGCCAACCGATGATGCCACATTGTTGTTTGTAGTTCCCATGCCAAGGGTAAGAAAGGATGCACCTCTACACTCGATCCGAGCTTACGGTTGAAGGAAGAACAGTCTGCCCAAGTGTAGGGTCTTGCAAAGACCGGGTTGTCCGCTCGAGCCCCGGATCTGCGAAGGCCGCTCCGATAAACTTCATGTGCTGGGGCCTACCGCTCCGACATGTTCGCCCTTCTCATAACTTCTAGCTGCTTAGTCAACAACTCTTGAGTTTTCATGGCTGCTTACAACCTTTCCTTATACCCTGTCTCTGTCTTGCGATGTTCTCTAGAGCCCGTGCCCTCGGCGCGCGCTCTTCGACTTCCTTCTTTTGAGCCTCCAGCTGAGCAGCAAGAAGCTCGACATTCTCTTCTACTCGAAGAGCGATTTCTTCCTCTTGGCGAAGCCTTTCCGGAGCCCCCTTCGTGCTTGCTCTTCAAGCTCTCTTTCCTCTTACGCCCGCCTTTCCAATTCCGACCACTCTTGCTGCAGCCTAAGGTCTTCGGGCGGAGCTTGCACCGATGCTTCAAGGACCCCTTCAATCCCACCGAGAGGTTCCTTCGTTGGTCACCCCTTCGAGTAACTCGCCCTGCGTGAGTATGACTTCTTCTTGGCCCGCTGCATCGACCAGATCTGCTGTTGTAGAGCTCGGGGATCACCTGCCCTTCGGCTTCTGGTGTACACCTCCGCCCCACCCCCCGCCATGATGTAGACTTTCCTGTTCGCTCCCCCACGGACGGCGCCAAGCTGTTGTGGTTATGAAGGCCACAATCAACGCGGATGGGGCAGCCTAAGGATGTCCCGAAGAGTGGACAAGGAGCTTCGGGACTGCGGAGGCCCTCGGGCTAGGCCTAATGGGAAAGAACAGGAAAACCACGAAGGAAGAGGAGGTTCAGGAAAACAGGTGGAGTCACGAAGGACCCCATACGAAGGCTCTCATTGCTTATTACAGTAATATTACAGGAGGTGTCCAATCTGGGCTGATGTGATGGGTTGAGAGAGTATTTATAGCCTCATACTCTCTCAACCCTAATGGTCACTATCAGCCCCCGAAATTACACTCATGCCCAAACAATATCCCACCTACTCAAAGGGCATTCTAGTCAATTACAATTATCCCACATGGCTAGCTCTTATGGGCTAACTTCCCCCTACATGACCTTATTGGGCCACCAGGTGTATGGGGAACCTCTTCCATGGCTTTGTTGGGCCTATTTCTTCCAGACTGGCCCATTGGGGTAAGGTGGTGATCTCCCCCAACAGGTCTGTTGGAAGTATAAGCACTTTCAGTTTTAATTTAATTCATAAATAAATCATCAATATGTCAAACATATTGCTAAATAAACTAGACAGGTCTACGTAGGATCCAGGACATGTCTAATAAGCACAAGAAGATGAACACATCTACCATACTATCCGTTACTATCATGCATAGATAGAACACGAAGGCTAGTATGGAAGACATAGTGCAAGCGAAAGTACGTATGTTTCCGGCCCGACGGTGTAGAGGAGTCGACGACGACGTTCAGCAGCGTCACGACAAAGAGAGCGAGGTGCTCGGCTCACCCGGCAGGGACAAAGACGCGTCGTGGTGGAAGCGATCGAGCGAGTCGCGCCGAGCGCTTCCAAAAATCTTATTCGTCCTCTCCCGGTGCGGGATTGCGGAAGGTGTTCGTTCCGGAGACATGCTCTCCCGTTCGCCGGTGCACACCGACGATTGTGATGGAGTAGTTTTGGCAGCGCAACAGCAGGAAGAGGCTAAAACCCTAGGTAAGTGCGAGTGATTTCTGCGGTGGCGCCCGTACGTTTATATAGGAGAGACCGCTAGGGTTAGGCAAATAAAAGCCGAGTCGGTTTCCAAAATAGAAAACGTCATCGGACACACAACAAAAACAAAGTGCAAAACGAAGCCCCCCCCGCAAGACAAGGGGCTGGATTTTGGCGAGACCATTCACACAGGTGATGCGTGGCCGCGCCCATGCCCACGCCCCACCCGACGCAACCCGGCGAGACGAGGCGAGCGAGCGCGCGCGTGTGTTTTTCGCTTCTCTCTTTCTCACACTTGCAAGGAAGGCAAGAGCATCCAAGTTTATAAGTTGGTCTCCCTCCACCTTCACTAGCAATGTGGTAATAAATATTGCACTCCCACCATCCCTATATGGGCCTTTGAGATTTTCCAGGAATTATAGAAATTATAAATGGGCTTTGGCCCAATAATTCCAACAATCCCCCACCGGATATCAAAGTCCCATCAAGACTTTGGCTCATCCTAGTTCTGTTCAATATACCGGTGCTTTAGTGGAGACTGTTAAGTTGACCTTCCACCTAGAACAAATGAGCTACACTCGTTTACGACTTGAACAATGGACTATGCCTTGAATTGCAAGTCTTGTGCAAACAAGCTTTACTTAGAGTCACAACTAGTACTAGAGCTCCGGTAGGCTACTCCACGAGTGGAGCATATAGGTCGTACTCCGTGGTCTTTCATGAGCTTAATAGAGATCATCCAAGTCTCACGGATCGCGACCTTACAACGATCGGGCTCATATAGGTTTATTCTTTCAAGAATGCTCTACAGGATAGTATCTTCACTAATTAAAGCGAACATAGTACATTAAGGAATTCGCCAACCTGCCATGCGGTGATGAAAGTATTGCATCATTACTCGACAGGGTTAAAAGGATACTCTCCGGTTAACCGGTAGCTTGTTCTTCCCAGGTCCTACTTCACGGGATCTCCGGTCACATGGGTTGGGTTACCACTATGGAATAACACAAATGGATCTCATACTCATCTCCTTTGATGCATTGTCTATCACATTACGTGACAGCCCCTAAGTAAACTAATCTGCTCAGTTCTTATCGGTTGATATGTAATCCACTCGATATTACTCTGGAGTTTCCAATTTTCCTGACGGACTTTAAACGTCTCTTAATATGTCTTGATGACTTCATATTGTCCTTTGAACTGTTCACTTTGACTATAACAGTTTGATTGTCACAATTCATCGGTATTGTCGACACTGGTTTCTCGACAAAAGGTAAGTCCATCAAGAGCTCACGTAACCAATCGACCTCAACTGTAGATGTATCTAGCGCGGTAAGCTCGCTTCCATGGTAGACCTCGTTAAGATGATATGTTTACATGATCTCCATGAAACAACAGCACCGCCAAGAGTGAAAGCATATCCAATCGTGGCATACAACTCATCTGCATCGGATATCCAATTGGAGTCACGATATCCTTCTAGTATTGTAGGAAAACCAGAATAATGAATTCCATAACCCGCAAGTACCAACTAAGTAGTGCATTACTCGCTAAGGCGCACGACAATGATCATCTCCTAGATTAGAAGTAAGCCGGCTCAATTTGCTCACAGCAAAAGAGATCTCGAGCCTAGTAGCACTAGCCAAGTACATGTTTGATCCAATGATCCGAGAATATCTCAATTGGTCTCTACCAATTCTCTTGTTCTTCCGAAGGATCAAGCTGGGATCATAAGGAGTTGGAGAAGGTTTGCTGTCCTTGTAGCCGAAGCGACTCAACATCTTTTGCACATAATGAGATTGCATTAAAGTAATCACATTCTCTCCTTTGATTAGCTTAATGTTCAAAATAACATCACCCTCATCCAAATCCTTCATATCAAAACTTTGAAATAGAAAAGACTTGACCTCATTAATAACATCAAGGTTTGTTCCAAAGATTAGTATGTCATCCACATACAAGCACAATATAACTCACTCACGCCCACCATGGCGGTAGTACACACATCTATCGGCCTCATTGATCGATACGCCTGCTGATCCGAGTGTAGAGTCAAATTTCTCATGCCACCGCTTAGGTGCTTGTTTCAGGCCGTATAAAGATTTCATAAGCTTACACACCTTGTCTTCTTGACCCTTTACTACAAAAACATTTGGTTGATCCATATAGATCTCCTCATCCAACTCTCAATTAAGGAAAGTTGTCTTAACATCCATCCGATGAACGAGAATACCATGAGAGGCAGCCAAAGCAAGTAGTACACGTATGGTGGTCAATCTCGCAACAGGTGCATAAGTGTCAAAGAAATCTTCACCTTCTTTCTTCCGTATAACCCTTAGTCACAAGCCGAGCCTTGTACATGTCAATAGTACCATCAAGCCTAAGCTTCTTCTTGAACACCCACTTGCAACCCACGGGTTTGCACCCATATGGTCGTCAACGACCTCCCATGTTCCATTAGAAAGAATAGAGTCCATCTCACTCTGTACAGCTTCTTCCCAATCATCTGCATTAGGTGATGCATATGCCTCAAGCAATGGTTCTGGGAGTATCATCCACAAGATAGACAAGTGAAATTATCACCAAAAGATTTTACAATCCTTTGTCTCTTTCTCCGTCTAGGAGCTTCACTATCTATCTCCTCATTAATAGGTTCAAGTTTTTGTTCAGCATGATTAGAAAACGCATCAGGTTCAAGAGTAGTTTCAGCAATCACATGAGTAGATAATCCGGACATGCTATGCAAATCTTTTATAGGAAATATGTTCTCAAACAAAGTAACATAAAGAGATTCCATTAATGTATTCACGTGAACATCGGGCACCTCTGATTTCACTACTAAAAATCTATAGGCAATGCTATGATGAGCATATCCAAGAAAACACAATCCACAGTTTTAGGTCCCAACTTACGCTTCTTGTTGATTGACACATTAACCTTGGTCAAGCAACCCCAAGTACGTAAGTAAGAGAGCGATGGTTTTCTTCCAATCCATTCCTCATATTGCGTTTTCTCCTTATTTTTCATGGGAACTCTATTTAGGACATGACATGATGTCAATATAGCCTCTCCCCACCATGCCTTAGATAAGCCCGTAATGTCTAACATGGAATTAACCAAGTCAGTCAAAGTGCGTTTCTTTCAAAGCTTCGACTTAACCGTGCCAACACCATGAACAGAAGCATGTGATCCATCTCCTATCAAGATGGAAGAATCCTGGGTGACCGGGTAAAAGGAAAACAGAGAAGCATCAGCACACATAAGAACATTTTCACCAGTATCAAGCCACAAACTTGTAGATTGAAATATTGAAAATACAGACGAGTAAATTACGAGTACCCGGTAGTGTCATCAGCACCGATCACCATACTCGCAGACTTCTGCCGAGGAGGCTTCGGCTGTGGACACTTCTTTGCCCAATGCTCGGTGGATCCGCAAATGAAGCATCCCTCGTTCTCCTTGTTCTTCCTCTTCTTGAATGTAGTGGTCTGCTTAGGCTTATTGTTCTTGTCCCTGCCCTTGCCACCATTGTCATGACACGACCGTGGTTGGTGCACCATGTTGGTATTGGTCCGACCCTCAACAGCTTTAGATCTCCCATCCTTAGCCCGAGTTTTCTCCTCAATATCAATAGACATGATCAAATCTGAAACAGAAATGTCGATCCTCTTGTGCTTGAGAGAACTGGCGAAATCCCTCCATGATGGAGGCAATTTGGCAATGATGCCCCAGCCACAAACTTGTCGGGTAAGGTGATCCTAAGCATGTCGAGTTCCTTGACCAAAAACTGTATTTCATGAGCCTGTTCGCCTATAGATTTGCCTTCAGCCATCTTATGGTCAGGGTACTGCTCCATGATATACAACTCAGTGCCAGCATCAAAACCACCATAGTGAGCGCAGAGAGCATCCCACAACTCTTTAGCGTGTGTGTGATGGATGTACACATCTTGCAAATGATCTGCAAGGTTTCCAATCACAGTGTCCACAAAGAGAGTATTGGTCTCCTTGTACTGATTCTCCACATCGGAGTAAGAGTACCTTCAGGTTTGCCATTGGATACCTCAAACAATTTCATGGCATGAAGCCACGAGTGACTTTCACTTGCCATTGCTTGGAGTGCACACCGGTAAAACGTTTCTGCCTCGGTGCCTCCACAAATCCAACCATAAAAATAAAGTGCCTATAATAAGGTTTTTGGATTGTTGGAAATATAAGCACTTTTAGTTTCAATTTAATCCATAAATAAAACATGAATATGATAAACTGATTGCAAAATAAACTAGACAGGTTTATGCAAGATCTAGACATGTCTAATAAGCACAAGAAGATGAACACATCTACCATACTATCTGCTACTATCATGCAGAGATAGAACGCGAAAGCTAGTATGGAAGATATAGCGCAAGCAGAAGGTACGAACGTTTCCGGCCTGACAGGGTAGAGGAGTCGACGACGACGTTCAGCAGCATCACGGCGAAGACAGCGACATGCTTGGCTCACGCTGCAGGGACGAAGACGCACCGTGGTGGAAGCGATCGAGCAGTCGCGTAGAGCGCTGCGCAACACCTTATCCGCCCTCTCCCGGTGTAGGATCGCAGAAGGCGTTGGTTCAGAAGACCTGCTCTCCCATTCGCCGGTGCACGTTGATGATCGAGATGGAGTAGTTTTGGCGGCGCAGCAATAGGAAGAGGATAAAACCCTAGGTAAGTGCGAGAGATTTCTACGGCGGTGCCCGCACGTTTATATAGGAGAGACCGCTAGGATTAGGGGAACCAAAACCGAGACGGAAGCCGCGCCCTGCAAGGCAAGGAGCTAGATTTTGGCGGACCATTCACGTAGGTGATGCGAGTGAGCGCGCACGTGTGTTCTTTCCTTCTCTCTTTCTCACACTTGCAAGGAAGGCAAAAGCATCCAAATTTATAAGTTGATCTCCCTCCACCTCCACTAGTAATGCGGTACTAAAGATTGCACTCCTACCATTCCTATATGGACTTTTGAGATTTTTCAGAAATTATAGAAATTATAAATGGGCTTTGACCCAATAATTCCAACGGACCCGGCCAATTCCGACCAAAGACGTCGCATGTGAGCTATTTGTCCGGATCTGAGTCCTACGAAAATTAAGTAGGCAGAAAGGGCCTCCGGAATATATATATTAGCCAATGCAATGTTGTCGGGCTGACATGGTCCGGTATGTGCTGAGTTCTTGGGATATGCAGTATCAAGTTCAGCGATTATGCAGACGATCTATGCTCTAAAATACAAGTCATTTTCTCATCCTAGTGGTCAAATCTTTCATTCTTATCGAAATGGTGATATTTAGCTGGCTGCGTTGCATGTCGACAGCATTGCAGACTTGCAGTACAAAATGATACAGTGCATCACCGTAACGTATTCCAGTATTAGGTACATCGATCAGATCAGACCTATATATTTTGTCACATAATAAGACCCAGCAAGTTGCATAGCTGTCATGGGTGAATAATGTATTAATTGCATGGTAAGTATCCAAGTGCTCGATTTGTCGCAAAGTGCACCTTACCAATTGTTGGCTCGCCTGCGCGCATTTGACCGTTGTTTGTTTTGGCACCAGTGTCCACATTGAATCACAAGGATTCAAAGTTCAAGTTCAGTTTCTCTCCCGCGCATCAGCAGAACAACGGCGCGGACTTGGCCGTCTAAAACAAGACGGCATACCACGTTACAAAGAGTCTCCGTTCTTCTGACGAATTGCCTATTCGTCGCTATTGTCATTCTCCGCAGCTACAATTCTACTCAACGTATATGAAAAAGGGCATAGCAAAAACTATAAACCTAAAAATGCCTGAAAGACCTATAATTTAGGACAGATGGAGTATTTTCTTACTGTTATATACCGTCCGTAAATGGAGCAAATGTTTACTTTTGTGGGACTGTCATTCAAGAAAAATATACTAGTATTGCTTCTTCAGACTCAATTTGAAGTCCACATTGAATCACAAGGATTCAAAGTTCAAGTTCAGTTTCTCTCCCGCGCATCAGCAGAACAACGGCGCGGACTTGGCCGTCTAAAACAAGACGGCATACCACGTTACAAAGAGTCTCCGTTCTTCCGACGAATTGCCTATTCGTCGCTATTGTCATTCTCCGCAGCTACAATTCTACTCAACGTATATGAAAAAGGGCATAGCAAAAACTATAAACCTAAAAATGCCTGAAAGACCTATAATTTAGGACAGATGGAGTATTTTCTTACTGTTATATACCGTCCGTAAATGGAGCAAATGTTTACTTTTGTGGGACTGTCATTCAAGAAAAATATACTAGTATTGCTTCTTCAGACTCAATTTGAAAAGGCATCTTGTAGTCACAGTTCGGGAATGGTGTACTTTAATACAACACTTGTCTGGTTACGACAAATCACTTTTGTTTTGTGAATCAAACTCATGATGGACCACAGGACCCCGCATGCAATTTGTATAATTGAGCGAATTTCTAGGTCGTTGTGCATTTCAAAAATAAGATATGTCTAAAATTAAAAAAACTTGTGTGTGGCGCACATTTATATTATAAGGAAAGTACTCCAGGACAGAGGTAGAGCCTTTCCTATGTTTGTTATATAGCTTCAATCTCAGGACATGTAGAGGTAGAGCCTTATCGGCAGTGTAAGGTTTATGGATGACAGGGGGTTGTGCTAATTCGCGTGTGTGCACGAGAAAGCTAACTCGCGCACATGCTTTTAACAGCCAACAACTTTTTTTTTGGTAGAACTTTGAAGCAAACTTTTAACATAAACCTTTGATCAAACCTTTTCGCTTGGAGTAGATGATAAAAGTGAAACCAAAGACACATGTACAAAAACCTCCTATAGGAATACACAAGGAAATAAAACATTTGCCCAAAATAGATAATGAGGGCCATTTCCATATCATTTTAGATTTCTCGACAAATATAATCTATTTAGCTGTTCTAAGTGGTTCTTTTTTTCTGGGTAAAGAGACACTTGTCGTTTTAATTCTTGATTCCGGAATTCGTCTATAACTTAATTAAGCAAATTTTTAGGTACCCTTTTGAATGAAACTCCGGGTCAAACTTTGAGCCAAAAATTTTCGGAAGAACTATTGCAAGAAGCACACCATATGTTGAGTCCACCGTTAGGACTTGTAAAAAGGAGAGGCCACTGTGATCTTTTGGGCATATGTATCCAAGTAAAGAGATGAAACAATTCCAGTCATACAAAGGAGAAACTCTACATGTTGTCTTTTAATAAATGTATATTATTAATGATTATATGACATAAGTCGTCTCTTCACATGTATAACGGTGTTCGGAGTTATCTCTTTCAGAACACGTGATAGAGACCGTCTCTTCGTCAAGAGCCCACCCGAGTCATCTCTTCAATGGTTATAGGGGCTATTTGTAAAAATGCACCTGGTACATCGGATTAAGAGCCCACTCATTTATTAGTGTTGTACACCCTTATAGGACCCACCATGCAGGCCTAGGCTGACAACAAGTGGGGCCCACCATCCCGGATCCACCATGTGTCTCATTTCGATCTTGTTCACGTATTATTTGCTAACAAGTGGCATCGAGCCGATATCAGAGCTAGACAAAATATTTGATTGAAAAAATATATATCGGGGTTCTATTCCCATTTCATTGCCGCCAACAATGATCGGATCTATTTTGTGTTTCGTCTCTACAACCCAGGTTGCAAGGCGTGGTTTGTCTGGTACGGCCATCTGTGACATGAGGTGGATTAATCTCTATTATGGTCGTCACGTCTTCGCGTCGATCTCGATGATTGAGCGTTGTCCTAGTGGTCTTCAAGATGGGATATGTTCCTGCGTTATGAGCACTACTTAGGCATGGCAACGGGGCGGGTTCGGGGCGGGTGGAGCAAAAGCCCACCCGCGATGAGATATGTAACGGGTGAAAAATCAAACCCGCGCCCACACCCACGGGTGGAAATTCACACCCGCGCTCGCACCCGCCGGGTTTCGGGTGGGTGGCGGGTCCCCTGCGGGTCTTCCATGTACATATTAAAATAGATAATAAACACAATAAATATATATTTATAATTAAAATCAATACATAATTAAAATATATATTTATATCTAACATAAGAAAAGGTTCAACAAGTAAATAAATTATACAAAATATGTATAGATTTAGATGTCAATATATATATAGCTCAATTATAGATTGATTCGGAGCCCGCGGGTCACCCGCGGGTGGAAAAGGAAGCATGTACCCGCCCGCCATTTTGCGGGGCGGGTGTGGGTGAGCCCCGCGGGTGGAAAAGTCCACCCGCACCGGCACGTCGGGTGCCAAACCCGTCGGAGCCCCGCACCGGGACCCGGATTGCCATCCCTAGCACTACTGTTGTTGCTCTGTGCCAACGAGAGTTACCGACATTTTCTCTCCCTGGTGTTCCGCGTTGATCCGACGACTCCGAGTTTGTTGTCCGAGTCCTTGGTGGGTTCAAGACGGAATTAATTTCGGGTCCCTTTGTTAGAGCTTCAGCTCATGGAAAAAATAGCTTCAACTTTAGATTATGGGTCAAAACAGTTTATCCGGCTTATTTCAGCTTATGCAGCTTATACGATCAAATCGTTTGGTAAAACAGCTTATCCTGTCTGTTCAGAAACAAAATTATGAGTGTGAGCTATGAAAAGCTGCTATTTCCAGCTCCACCATCCTAGTACAAAAATGAAAACAGCTCATGACAAGTTCTACCCATAATCACTTATC
Organism: Chloris gayana; assembly: GCA_031894775.1. Lineage (NCBI taxonomy): Eukaryota > Viridiplantae > Streptophyta > Magnoliopsida > Poales > Poaceae > Chloris > Chloris gayana. Next base: position 116,165 of record JAUNZO010004812.1, on the reverse strand, counting down.
CAGCTCTTTGGTACAGCTTAGACCATAATTCAAAGCTAAAGTTGTTGCATAAGCAGTGCCAAAGGGACCACGATTATCAGTTAATTCCGTGTGGCATCACGTTGGAGTCCTTTGATCTCCGTGCTGGAAATTCTCCTCCGGCGATTCTCAATGCGTAGATTCCAGCCTGCTCCGTTGCCGCATCAATTTCTTTGATCTCCATGTTGTCTTCATATTGGTGAACTCGGCGAGTCCTCGTTTCTTTTGGCAATCATTCAAGTCGCAGTTTGCTGCGGTTTCGCCTGGATCAAGTCCAGCTAGCTGGTGATTCCTCCAGCCGCATGTCCTGAGGAGAAAAGCGCCAGGTTGGTTGCTGCTTAGCACAAATTTGGTGTTACGTTCTGCACTTTTGCTCCATGTACATGAGGAGGCTACCAGGTCAATACTGGTTATTGTTTTTTTGAAGTTTTTCAGTCTCAGTGCTGCTCAAGTCTTGGTGATTTAGATTGCATTGTTATTGGATTGGTCTCCGTGATTTTGTGAAGTCAATCTTCTTCGTTCTATGCCGATAATTGAAGTCGGGGACTGTACTCCAAGGCAGATTTCTGTTGAAATTGATCCCACATCTGAAACTATCCCTCTGTTACCATGTGTTCATACGAATTAAAGAGTAAAATCTTTAATCATCATGGTGCATTAATTTCCCAGGAGAACACTTCATCTTCTGCGTGCTAGCCAAGTCGTTGTTTTTTTCACCGAAATTGCTAGGCAGGTAACACTACTACAATAACGTTCTGTAGTGCCGAACGTAGCTTTTTAATCAGTGACGGACATTTAAAAAACCACCGCTATTTTGTGTCAAAAGACAATGTCCGCTACTAATCGTAAGAAATAGTGGCGGACACTATAGGTCGGCCACTACGGTAGGCCAGCCCGCTACTATTTTCTAAGAATAGTAGCGGACACATTGAGCCCGCTACTATATTTTAGCCCAGCCCACTACACATATAAAACCATCCTAAAACCTAACCCTCAGTCCCTTACCCTAGTCCCTCCCTTCAGCAGCTGCCTCTCTCTCTCTCTCACCGCTGGCGGTGTGCCCTTCTGGCGCGACGGCGCAGCCAGGCGCATTGACCTCTGACGCGAGGCGGCGCTTAGGGCGGCGTGGTCGAATCTCAACGGATCCGGCTGCCGGCGCACGGATCCGACGTGGATTCTTTTTCTTATTTTTTCTGTCAGAAAAATAGTAGTGGCCAAAAGACCCGGTAGTGGCAGATTTGTTTCCTCAACTATTGTTTTCCTTACTCGCGGTTTTGATTCCGCCACTGCCATTTCCCTCTCGTAGTGACAGAGGCACCGTGGCGGAAATCAATTTCGCCACTATGGCCACTTTTAGCCCATCACTGTAGAGCTAGATTGGAATAGTGTAAGAGGATGAAAAGAGGATGCATCTATAACGAAGCGATTATTGTTTTCTGGTCTTCATAAACTGGAGTTTGCAGATTTTCCTTCGTGCACCTGAAGCATTCAAGTTATGTTGCGGAATTTATGACTAGTCTCAAGTCTCGTATTCTGCTATAAGAACATAAGAATGCTCGTTCTTTAGACCCGTTATGGTAATGGCTCTGTTGCTTTTGCTCGAAGCAACACTTTTGATGTGCTCTTGATCACAAATAGTATAAGTACTCCATTGGAGATTGAGTTACCAAGTTTGAGCAATGCTCAAGCTTGACTAATGCTTCCGTTTTAGTCCTAGTCACTTATTGGTGTTCAGTGTTATTGTTTATGCAAGGGAGGCCCCGGTGGCGATCACAAGATCCGCCACTGGGCATTTGTCACATTTGTCACTACTTAACTACAATCTTAGTAATGGGCCGCTATTGGCCTATGTACTACTTAACTTAAGAAAGGCGTCAGCGATAGTCCTTAGACCACCGCTAACGCTATAATCAGTACTAAAAAATATGGGTGGGTCATAGCGCCGGGACCCAACCTAGACGCTCCCGTCTTCCATTCGACCTTTGGTTGTCCCCCGCTACCGTGCCGCATTACCCGATGGCCACCACCACTCGAGGAGGGGGACCCCACGCACATCCGGTGCCACCGAGTCCCCCACGAGCCCTGCCAACACCGCCGACGCGCCATCGTCCGAGGTGCCACCGTCGTCCCCCTAGGGTTGATCTAGTGGCAAGTATTGCTAGATACACGGATGGCGGCGCCAAGGGTGGAGGAGGATTGGTCGGGGGCGGGGGGGGGCGGGGGGGGCACAACGCGAGTAGGCTGACGGGGGACAAAGGAGGAGGAGGGGAGGGGGCAGCATTGCTGCTTCTTCCTCACCGGGAGGTAGCGCCGCCTGCTCTAGAAGCACCACAGGCGGCTTGGCGCCACGCACGGCTTCTTGCTCGCCATCGATCTGAGAGAAGGGGGCATAGAGGAGATTGCGGTGCGACGCGCGGAACCCTACACTACCACAGAACTACCCCTTTAGTGACGGTTTTTTGGCCTTTAGTGACGTAAAGTAAAACCGTCACTAAAATCGCGTCACTAAAGATATACAATTAGTGACGGTTTATAAAACGTCACTAAAATTTTGTGACGTGTTTTTTATAAACCGTCGAGTAAAATCAGCGACGGTATACAAAAAAAACCGTCTATATATTGAGTGACGGTTTTCGTAGTACACCGTCTGTAATATTTGTGACAGTTTCTACAATACCCGTCACCGACCTTGTCTTATGACGTGTTTGTGTTCCCGTCACCGATTCAAAGCGACAGGTTTTTTATTTGACCTTGTTACGTTTTTTCTTTCCCGTCATCGACGTCATCGACTTGTTCTGACGGTTATGTTTATTCATGATAGTCTGTGTCATTGATTTCATACAAAACCATCATAAATTGAATACACCATCACATCACAGGTATTTCAAACAAAATACATCATCACAAACTGAATAATCAGAGACATTTCACACAAACTGAATAATACATCATATCCACCAACAGAGTAATATTCAGTTATTGTGAGCTCAAAACAATGACACACTCTAAGTGTTCAACTGTAGATTAGTTCTTAGCTACATCAAATCTACACCTAGTTCACAACTAGACAAAAGAAGGCATCCAACAGAGTAATCACAAAGCAGTGACACTTTGAGTGTTCAATTGTAGATTAGTTCTTAGCCACATTAAATCTACACCTAGTTCACCGCTAGACAAAATAACTTGGATCTCAATACTCAGAATTTTTGTCATGAAACTCTCCTTCGAAGAAATCACTTCGACATCACGAATTTGGCCAAATTTTGTCGGATAGCGAGAGAGTGCCCAGCCATCAACGGGACATGTGGATAAGGTGATTTTCTGAAAAAGAAAATAAGTACAGAGAATAAGGATTCAGGTAGCTTGTAATTGTTAAGTATAAAGACAATATGAATAAATCTGTACAAGGTGAATTAATCCGTGAAGTGTGAATCAATCTGTGCAAGTGCGCAAGGTGAATCAATCAGTGATAGACAAGATAAGTCCTTAGCAGAAATAATTGATCAATTAATCATGGGAAAATCAATCTAAAAGTATAATTTCAGGCTCAGGTTCTTTAAAAAGCATATACCTCAGGTTTCGTTATTAGCTTTGACCCGGCAATAGCGATCATATGATGGCAGCAATAAAAACCACATGCATTCCCAACTTGTTGCTGGTGACACTACAAAAAGATAGAATAATAATATCAATGTTTCATTGAGTCAAAGTTTGTCACTTTTCAATAAAAATAACAGAAAAATGTATTGATGGTAAGCTGACATAAGATAATATGAACTAGCATTACAAGATAATATGACCTAGCATTGCAAGATAATATGAACTAATGGTTGAATAGCTTACTGGAAATTTTGTGAGATGCTTTAGTGAAGATCCTCCTCCTTTCTTCACTTTTACATCACCACCATTGTAAGCAGCCCAAGCCCTACACGGTACATATATAGTAAGTATTTATGGACTGATTAGTAGCAACTTGAACCTAGGGTAAATTCCTTATTTGCCATTGGAAATTATACCGTTTCCTTATTTGCCATCAAAATTTTCCAATTCCCTTATTTGCCATCGGATTAAAATTTGTATCTCTTATCTGCCACTCTAGTTATTTTAGTTGATAGAAATATTTTCTCCCATCGCTAAAATGTTTATCCTATAATAGTAAATAGGTAATTCTTAGTATGTATTTTATGTCAAAAAAGGTTTAGATCTTTCGAATGAATATTAGTGGTAAATATTTTTTTCCTCAAAACATACCTTTAATTTTCATTCAAAAATTTTGAAAAAAAAATAATTGATATAAAGTACAGTTGAGACGGACCTATTTTGCTACTATAGTACGAACATTATATCAATAGAAACAAAATTTTCTACCATCCAAAGTTACTAGAGTGGCAAATAAGGGATTCAAATTTGAACGCAATGGCAAATAAGGGAATTGGTAAATTTTGATGGCAAATAAGGGAATGATACAATTTCCGATGGCAAATAAGGAATTTTGCCAAATATATAACATGGACACAAGAAAGGACATAATTTCAGTCAACGCACCTATCAAGCAAATCGGTGAGAATGGTAACATCATACTCCTTTCCAAATAGTGAATCAAGATACCATACAGCTTTTCCATTTCAAGCTAACTACCACAGCGATCCAGTGACCGACAGTATTACATGGGAAGATTAGAAACTCCGCCTTAGAACTTAGCCTCATCGCCCTTACCACATAGCTAAAAACTTCATCATCCTTATCACGTTGGATGATAGGCAAGGCCATCATTTGAGGATCAAGCATAGCAATAGGCCACTTCCTAGTTTTGCCTTCTTGATACATGTACCTGGCATGATTTGAGTGAGAATAAAGAACAAGATTTGGACCTTGTCTTGTAAGCAATCTAAATCTAAGTAAAGGATGCAATTCATTTTCAAATGAAAGATTTAACAATCTATCTAAGGAACTTACAATGCGAGCAGACGTAGCATAGACATATCCATGGCATCCAGGTTGAAGAGATCGTATAAATCGGCGAAGTCCACAGGAAAAAAGAATCTTCACTTCTTAGTAAATGCTCAGCTTTGAAATACACCGAAATCTCATGTTTCTTTTCCTTGCAACCATCTAAATAGTAACTATGTAAATTGATGCAATGGGGTCCGGCGCTTTTGAGTTCTGCCTGAGTCAACAAAGGCCTTCCATAACTGAATTTAGGATGAGGTTGAGTCCAGGGTGAATTAGCAGCAGCAATGGAAGTTTTAATCATCTTTCCCGTCTTAGAGCCCAAGTCTTGACTGCTCTTACTTTTCTTTGCCTTCTTACCTTCTTCAGTCTTGCCATCGACAGCTTTGGCATTCCTGCCGTCTCCACTCTTGTCTGTTTGAGGAACTTGAGCACTGCTATTTCCTACTCTATTTTTAACCTCAACATCAGGTTTTGAGCTGCCGGATGGAGGTTTTGAGCTGCCAGATGGAGGTTTAGGTTTAGGAATCTGAACCTTTTGAGGTTTGACCTTTTCTAGAGGAGTATTGTTAACCACGACATAGCCCTTTCTCCATTGGACACGTTGTAGTAGTGCCTCTCCAACTGTTGTCACCTCATCATTCATGGGGCGCTCCAGCTTTTCATCCTTGAACTTGGCAACCACAGAATCTACAAAAACAACTACGAAGCCTTCATCCACTGGAACACAATGCAAGACTGTTTGTTGCGGATGTACTTGACCCATGGCAACTTCAATTTGATACCCTCCAATATTTGACAAGAGTGTGCACCGAGTTGGCTCTGTTAACGGACCTATGGAGTCAGGCTCCAATTCTGGAACATACGACTCATGGTGTTGCATCATCTCGTTATAAAGATCATGCTCTACCATCAATGGAGTTCCTCCTCCTGGTGCATCAATAGATGAGCAACTACTTAACCGTCCATCGGGCGGGCTTCTAAGATTAGGACTTGGAGAAATAGGAACAATCTTCAAACCCTGTGATGCTAGAATACTTGGCATATTTAACACACTACTAGAAAACACCCCCTATAGACACGCTTTATTTAAGGTCTAGATACGTTTATTTTGTCTCAATCAAAAAATAGAGACGTCTTCATAAATCGTGTCCGAGGCGTCTCCGAACGTGCCGTGTCAAAGCTTGGTAAATATGATTTTTGAAAACATGTCTATTAAAGTATAAGACGTTTAATAGAGATGCTATGAAGCATAGATATGTTTATAGATACGTTTTCACGAATGCGTTGTATGTATTAGAGTAGACACGTTTTGTGACATGTTAATAATCTTAGATACGATTTTATTGATACGTTTAGACTGTGTTTCTATCAATATAGACACATTATATAAAATACATAAAAAAATTATTATTGTAAAACTTGTTCTAAACGATTGACTTATTCATGCAATTAGTAGGGAATTGAACCTGCGACTTCGTCATTTTCTACAAGCTCATCTAACCAACTCACCTAGGAAACAAAGTTGACATTCTTTGACCATATATTGTTTTATATGCATGTTCTCTTAGTGCATTAACGTCTCTAGGATTTTCAATAGCATGTCAAAAATGTCTCTAAACGAGGGTAGATACGATAAAAACGTGTCTAATATCGTCTCACTTTTTATACGATTTCAATAACGTGTTAGAAAACGTGTCCGATGTCGTGGGATACGATTAAAGCATCTCTCAATCCCATATCATTTTGAGATTTCCTCTAAAACATGTCAACAAACGTCTTTACGTTGGATACCGATGGTTCAAAGTGTGTCTAAAATCGTAACACTTTGTGATGTTTTACAAAGCATGTCAAAAAACGTGTTTATCGTTTTATTTACGTTAAAGCGTCTCTAAGAGCATGTCATGTTGACACATTCTCAAAATCGTGTTAAAAAGTGTGTCTAGCTACTTATGTAGACACGCTTACAAAAACGTAGCAATATAAACGTACCTAGAGGCCATTTTTCTTGTAGTGACATAATGTCCTGCACAACTTGAGACCTCAGATCTTCTGCAAACTGATGCATGAATTCCTCTGTAACTCTCTTCCTCTTATAGCCTGGCAATCTAACCTTCCAACCCTGGTAACTTGATATGCCTCGCACGCGGCCTACAAAATATGATGGAGACAAGTTTCAGCTTTCATGTACTGACATGAGTGTAATAAGTACCGAATAAGAATATGATCAACAACTAAAAATATTAAACAGATACAGATAGGATAATTTGAGTACTGACCTGGGTGCTCCGGCTTACCCAAGGCAGCGCTGAGTACATCATCCTTCCCGGTGTTTGACAAAGAATCATCGCTGAGCTCCTTAATACGATCGGACACTTCCATAGTTTCTTGTTTCTCAAAAGTAATCTCTCCAGATGGTGTCAATTTACCCCTTGCTCGCAGCCACGTCCTGGCCCGACCAGTAGGATATAGCGACCATGGGTTTGGAAGACCATCATTTGCCAACTTATCATCTTCAGCTGCCCACACCTCGATTTTTCCATCATGACCTGTTGTCCCCAAATGATGTGGATGCTTGTTTTGTTCCCGTAGAAGCTTAAATCTCTCACTTGTCTTTTGAAATTCTTCCGATCCCTTCAACTTGACAAAGGCATCCTAATCTTCTTGTTTTAGATGCTTGAATCGTTGAAATGGAGAACGATTTTTCTTCATGTAGTTCACAAGTGTGCTTTTATAGTTCCTCCAACACGTTGATATTGCATTTATGGCCCTCCGGCATCCTATTGTTTCCATTTCTTTACTGAACTTCAGGTGAGGCATGACATAGTCCGTAAACAAGGCTTTCTGCCATCTTTTCCCAAAGAGGAGAATTTTGGAAGAAGTATTGACACTTTCTGTCTAGCAATAAGTCCAGCCAACCTTCTCATTCTTTGTTTCTCTTTCTTTGGTATAGGCATACCATCTGCAGATATTGCTGTTACAATGATCTGGTCTTCAGGCCACTGGGCCTCTGCCCTAGCCCTTCGATCATCACTAGCTTCCTGTCCGGCCGTTTCGCTGAGGAATTGTTCTTCCACATGCTCCTCGGAGTCAGTTTCAGACTCTTGAGAACTGGAGGATGAAGTTCCTTCTGACATCTACAAGAGAAAAAAAAATATCTTAGTGCACAACATTGAAATTATTAACAGGTTACAAGGCATAACTGCAAGGATATCAATTCACTAATAACAGAACAATGAGGTCAGGCCTTTCTCTAGGTGCAAACAAACAAAATCAACTAAGCAGATTGATCAGTGGCAATGTTTAAAGAAAACAAGAGTTACAGAAAAATTGCTTAGCTGATTTTGATAACAAAGCAACATGTAGGTGGAAAGAAAAATAGCCTTGTGTTTCTACAGCCCTAGGGGAATGAAAGAAGCATGTTTCAGAAACTATGTGATCTGCAAAGTATATGTAACAACCATATGACCGTACCAGCGTATCTACAGCAGAATGCACCCATCTAACATTCCCTCTCTTTTGACGAGTTTTTTTGTCCGTCACTAATGGTGCGTCACTAAAGACTGTTTTGTGGTAGTGCTAATCCTAGAGAGGTTGTGGTGCAGCACGCGAGAGTGTTTCACTGCTGCACTACACCACCACCTATTTATAGAACGTTGTTAGTTTAGTTGAGGGCCTTTTATAGAAACTACGAGTAGGGTTTATAATTCAATAGCAGGCTGGGCCAGCATCATTGTGGGCATGATGACCGTCACTATTTTTCTACGTGTAGTTGTGGTGTGAGCACTGTACCTACACCTAGTGGCCGTTTCTTGAGCAGCCCGCTAGTGAAGTAAAAATGGCTACCGCCACTATAGAGCCGAATTGTAGTAGTGATTGATGATTCTTCATTGGCTACCAAATGAATTTCGTCTATAGCCCCGATTGGCTTCTTGAACCGTGGCAGTTGTAATCCTCAACAATAGCCACGGTTCGATACTTCAACCGTGGTTATAGTGGGATCTATAGCCACGGTTGAAGAAGCAAACCGTGGCTATAGCTGGTGGGCGCACGGTCGGCCCACCTTTTTTGCATTTCGAAAAATAAGAACGTACAGGCAAATTTTTATTAAAATATTCAATTAATAATGCTTAGGTTGTGTGTTTAATTCTTTTGATTTATATTTAACTTTTAAAATATTTAAGTAACAATACTAAGGTTTACTTTTATTTTTTAAATAAGGTAGAGTCCATTTGTTTTATAAAAGTATTATATTAATAATATGCAGTTAAATTTTAATTTTTTTGCATATTAGAAAAATATAGAGGTATCTTTTTATTAAAATATTTAATTAGTATTGCTTCGTTCCATGGGTTCACTTTTATTTGAAATTTATAAAAATATTAAGGTATAGGAAATTTGTTTTATTAAAGTATTTAATTAATAATAAGTATTTCATTAATAAGTATTTCAATTTTAAAAACAAATAAGAAGACACATGCCAAATTTTTAAAGAGTAGTTATTGAATAATGCTTGGGCCCACTCGTCACTTATTTTGATTTTTTATAAAATAAGAAGCAATGAGCATTTTTTCAAATTTTAATAAACTAAGAAGGCGAGAGGACATTTTTTTTATTTAAAGTGGTCGGTTAATAATTTAATTATTCTTGAATAATTTAAATGAATTGAAGCCCATTAGTGATTTGGGCCTAGCTCTTAATATGAGGCCCATTAGTAGGTCCTCCACTAGTTCATTAAGTTTGTGTGTTTTATTCTTTTGATTTCTATTTAAATTTTAAAACTTGTATATAGTACTCAAATATTGTCCAGAATAAGCGATTTTTGTTTCTAAATTTTTGTAAAATTCCAATCTATCCATTTCCACCTTGCTTTGTAGGAATCCCAACGTTATTTTCTTAAATTATCTATAAATGTACTTATGGTACGTTTTAACATTTATTTAATTATTTTTATTGCATAAACCATATCGATTTTGACCTCAACATTCGGTCGAGTATGCATGCCATTTATAAACACAAACGTGGATTTTCTGGTTCAATTTCTTAAAACATATAAAAGTCGTTGGGATCAAACAACATGAGTTTGAGTATAAAACTCAACTCACTCGAGACACATAGTCCCATTTGAACTACTTTTTTTCTAATAATCTTTTAAAAAATCATCAAAAATATAAGTGAGTTGGAATGCTCGGGAAACAGATGCCATGGCAAAATGTTGGTCAAGCAAGCTTATAGTTAGCAAATGATAAATATGCAAAATAATAGAAAAAATGTGGTAACATTTCATTTTTTGTATCGGAAGAATTTGTATTATTTTGGAATTGACCATTGGAACACACATCTATCATACAAATTAAAATGTACCATAATTTTGTTAGAATTTTTAAATTATTTGGTTCATGTAAAAGTCAAGAAAAACAATTTTGTAGATGAAATATTATATTAAAAAGTTATGGAGTAGAAAAAACAAAAAATATATATGTGTTTGTAAACAACTAAAACAATGGCATGTCAAAAATTAGATGCAAAGGCATTACAGTTTTTAGATTAAAAATTGAAGAAGTAAAAAAAATTACACATTAAAAAATAAAGTCTCTCAATGAAAAGTTGAGCCAGTAGAAAACAATAGCCACGGTTCGCTTCGGAACAAACCGTGGGCAATTATCCGTGCCACTAACATGTGGGGCCCACACCACCATTACCAAACGTGGCTAATGGTGGTTACAACACCGGCAGGCCATCGCGGCGGCCAACCCTATCTTGGCGCCATACGCCATGGACATCGAGACAGTCTAGCCGTCCGAATCCGCCTCGGGTCCGCCCCCCCCCACCCCCGCGCACCTCCTCGCTTCGCCTCGCCACGCCTCCTCCTCCTGTCCGCGGGCTCCCGGAGCTCCTCTACACCACCATGACCTCCTCTACGTAGCCTCCCCGGCCAGCAAACCCTAGCTCCCGCTCCGCGGCTTCCTCCCGAAGCTCCTCTCCGTCATCGTGGCCCCTCGGCGCGGGCCCTAGCTCCCACTCCGCGGGCTGCCGTGCTCGGGCTCCCGGAGCTCCTCTCCGTCATCGTGGCCCCTCGGCGCGGGCCCAAGGACCCGCTCCGCGGCCTCCTCCCGAAGCTCCTCTCCATGGGCCCTAGCACCCGCCGCCGCGACATCCACGCGCGCGCCCCAAGCCTCGGCCGCGAGCTCCTCCTCTCCGTGCCCCGAGCCCCGGTCACGAGCTCCTCGCTGCCCGAGCTCGTGCGCGCGTGCACCACCGCCTCCCTCCTCCTCACCGACGGTGCCTCCCTCCTCGCCCCCTCCCCTCCGACGAGCTCCCCCTCTCTGTGTGCCCCGTATGCCCCATCCCCCTCTCCCCTCTCTCGGTCGGTGGCTCGTCTCTAGCCAGCTCACTACCGTGATTTGGCAGTATGACCTGTGCTACTGGGATTGTTGGTGTAGAACTTTGTTCCCGATCTCGCTACTCGTGATCTATTTCTCTTAATCTTGCTCTAAATATGCCTCTCAATTAGCTCTTATTTAGCATTGAATTGCTCTGAATATGCCTCTAAATATTGCTCTGAATATGCTCTGAATTAGCTCTAATTTAGCTTTGATTTAGCTCTGAATATTGTTCTGAATATGATTCTGAATATTGCTTTATATATGCTCTGAATTAGCTCTAATTTAGCTCTGATTTAGCTCTGAATATGCTATGAATTAGCTCTAATTTAGCTCTGAATATTGTTGCCAATATGGCTGTGAATATGGCTTGTCCCTAATGGTGACATCTTTGAATTCAGAGCTAATTTAGAGCTATTTGTAGCTCGCTCCGTATATGGCTTTGTTATACCTAATTACTCTGAATATGCTCTGAACTTGGGTCCGCATATGGCTTTGTTATGCCTAATTAGCTCTGAATATGCTCTAAAATTGTCTCTGAATTTGGAGCTCATTCGGAGCTATTTGTAGCCTCATTTAATGGCTAGACCTTGAATGGAGATATCTCATAAGTGCTGATTTAGGTCTGATCCGATCTCGGAATATTCCTCTTTTCTCTCTTGTCCCTCTATTTTCCTATATTTCATGGCTAGACCACTTTTTTAGAGGCATATTCAGAGCAATATTTGGTAACCATATGAAATTTCCCCTATTTTCTCCTGTTTCCCCTACTTTGGCCCTCTATTTTCTCTATTTCATGGCTAGACCACTATTTTCTCCTCTCTTTCCTTTTTTTCTCCTTTTCTCTCTACTTCCCTCCTTTCATGTATATCCTCATCTCTTCCCCTCTTTTCTCCTCTCTTTCCTCTTTTTTCTCGTTTTCTCTCTACTTCCCCCACTTTCCTCTACTTCCCCCTCTTTCATCTATCTCCTCCCGTCCCATTGGTCTAGCCATGCTCGATGATCAAGGCGGACTAAGTGAGATGAGTTTGGCAGCATGGACCACATCCTCGGATGTTGGAAACATGTTGACATACGAGTCAATGACCTTAATGATAGCATTGGATGGCCATTGATTCGGCAACCCACACCGAGAGCAAAAAATCTATCTTCAACTAAGTCTTGAAAAATATCCTAACTTTTTATCAGATGATGACTATTGATAAGCATCTATATATATAGGAGAAGGGGTAGATGGGGGGATGAATATAGAATGTAGGGTGTCTTTCATTAGGAAGGTAGGAAGACATACTCGCAACTCGTACGACCTTAGGTAGACATGGTCGGATGCTTGGGTAATTTACTAGATCATCTTTGTGATGTGTATCACATTATATTTGATTTTCTGGTGGATCCCCAAGTATCCTGACCTATTTACCTCGAGATCGTATAAATTGTGGTATGCACTACATAATGTGCACCTACCTTTCTTATGAAAGTGTTCTACATTGTATGTGAATCCTCCTGGTCTACCTCCTCTACTATATGATTTTGATGCTATCCCTATTCCGATGCCATGCAAATAAATTCTCACTATTTTCCTCTATTTTGTTCTGTCGTCCTTTCCTGTTATATTTCATCTATTTTGAACTCTTTCCTCTATTTATTTGCTGCTAAATCTTTTCATTCTTGCCCCCAAAGGTATCAGGTCATATAATGGCGAGACAAGATGCAATTAGAAGGGACAGGCCCACATAATCCGAGAAGACAACCCCCGATCTAGTACACACAAGAGGATTTTGTGGATCTAAACCATGAAAGGTCCTCATCAAGTGGGGAATGGGAAGAAGCAGATGATCCTCATCCTCCCCTCCTCGCGAACCTTGGGGTATTGATCGGGACCACGATTACGTGTCTGCAGAAGAGGTATCACGACAAATGTGATTCTTTTTGTGAAATTTCTCAAGTCTCCCTTATTAGAAAATTACTGAACTTTAATGATTCGTTATATGCTAGGTTCCTCGACGAAGTGTCCGTTGTGCCTTGGCCGCAACAGCGACGATATCTATGGCTTGCCAAGACAGACCTCATGAGGCACAAACGGAAAACATAGCTGCCCATGAGTCCCCAAAAGCGCAAGCGCGGGGTAAACGCTATGCGAACGAGGTTGAGGGACCTTTGAAGTGACAACCCTGGACCACGCCGACCGGGAGCCCGACGAACCATGTGGTTTCCATGCAAAATGACGGAACCGTTGTGGTGTAGTGGTCGGGGAGAAATGCAAAATAACTTGGTCCTAATAGAAGGTGGTGCCTCGGGTTAGCAAAGAGGAAATGTGGAATGTCGTTGGATCACAAATCCTCTTCCCATCGGTGAACATCAAGAAAGTCGGGATGGAAACACTAACCTCAATGTCGCATGTCTTCCGAGAATGGAAGACAAGGCTAAACTTCCATTATGTCAAACGTGGCATAACACCTTTTGAAGACTAGTACAATGCCCGTGCTAACGCTACGGTGATCAAAGTTTAGTGATAGAAATTAAACATTTATAGTATATGTCAAAGGATTAATACTCATATCCAAATATAATATTTGTGCTAACACTACACCGATAAATCAAATAAAAAATGCAGACTACGGAAACCGATATAGATGAGCCACATTCAAAATAACAATAGTTGTTATATTGTTGATTACATGTCCTGATGTCCAAAATACTTAACAAATCATTCTCTCTCTCCCATTTATATCTTGACACGTTTAAGTAATTCTTGCATGACTTCCGGAATATTGTCTTCGCATTCATTTTGATTGTACTTCAATATGTCAATCAGAAATTTGGTCCTTAGTATATTCCCGTCCTAGAGATGAGTTATAACAAGTTATGGTCTGAAAATAATTGTTAGTAGAATAGATATGTATCGCCGAAGGATAAATGATAGTACTCACAGTAGAAATTGGTATTAGTTCTGTACCATTCCAATCATTCATGAAGTTGATAACAAAATAGCCCGTGATATTCCTGCAAAAGAACACACATAATCATGTGCATATAAAGGTAAATCGTTAATTTGTATGCAAGTTGGTTTGCTAGGTAGTTACCAATCTTCTGTTTTTGAAACCCATGACGGTAACACACGGCGCCATAAATAAATATCGTCATTCCACGATGGATTTGCTATTTCCATAGCAAGCTTTAGATTGTTGGCAATATTATGTATTGTGTGAATGTAGTACAATGTTGGATGAGAATCCTTGAACCAGGTGGGTATAGGTCGTGGGTCCACAATATAGACACTTCTACTCTCCATGTTAAGTATGAATAATTTGTAATGACCGAGAAAAGAATATGGCAATAAAATCTGCAAATGTTCATGTAAAAAAGTTATAATATGCATTACTTGAAGAATAGTAAGTGCAAATGAACATATCTCACACTGCTGCAGTCTGATATGTGATACTCCATGTCAGGCCAACATTCAAACAATTTTGCTAGTTGTTGCACATCAAGTTTCACACGGCGACGTGGGTCTCGACCAAAATCAGATATGGACTACATGTACAGAAATGTGAACATACATAATACTATGATTAACCAATGCCATATTTATTCACCAAATAATAATGGTTTTTCACTTACACAAAATTTCAGGTCCATGTAGTGGAATTTGACTTCATCTATCCACAACAAGAGCTCATTGCATGCGATCTTCCGAACAGCCAAGTTGAAGCAATCTTTGTCCATCGACATATCTGGATTCAATATTTCTTGAAGTTTTCTTAGAGTTAGAGAAATAGGATATGGCTTGGTGCTCCGAATCCATTCTTTCCTACAAGTAATGATTATTATATATGTTAGCTGCAACACGTTGTGTATATACTGCCTAATAATTATGTATGCCAAAACAACTTACTGTAAACATCCAGCATCGTCTATTGACTTGATATATGTGCAAATTGCACCCAATAAATCATTTGTGCTTATCAGTGTCTTTCCTTGGAAACTAACACATAGAGATGTATCTTGGTCAGTTTGACATGACACATCTGATGGCTTTGGTACCTTGTCCGGATCATCAATTATTTCAACATCACTTGGACTTCCTTCGTCTTCATCGCTTGTTTGTTCAGGTTCTTCATACCCCTTCCTTGTGTTAAATATTGATTCCCACAAGATTGCAGCTAACTTAAACCTGAAATTTGTTACATTCTCCTGCAGAAGAAATAAAACCTATATTGTTCAGAGCTTCAGGTGATATAAGTGAGCATGGATATGAAATACCTGAGTTATAATATCTGACAGTTTTGAGCCAGTCCAATACTCCATATAGTTTATCAACCACAGACCACATGATGTCCTATATATACATGATAAATTGATTCATTGAGTTGTATATTAGGTTCTTGCAAAAAAAAAAAAAACAATTCTGTTATAACAAGCCAAGTGTTGAGCCTTACCCATCTTTCTGCATTGGCTCCATAAACATCTCTTCAATAGGCCATGTTGCAACATCAAGGTCAGGCCACCTAGCTAGGTTAAGCTCTTTATGCCGTGCTGCAAGTTTTATTTGTCTATCTAATCCTCTAAGCTGTAGACAAAAATTAGCATGGAAGGATTAAGAAGAAACAATAATTGAAGTAGTTACTTAACTATATATAATAACCACTCACTGTATTCCTAAGGTCTTGACGTCCTCATAGTCCCATTGAATCAAGTACTTGTATCTGACGTTTAGATGCATTAACAACAGCCAGATACCAATGGGAATCTTGTATGTTAATTGGTAAAAAAACCTGCATCAAAGATTTGTTTGTAAGTATAGTCCACTGGTACAGATTATTATTGTGTTGATACTTGGACATGGTTCAAGTATGTTACCATGTCATGATCCAAATAATTATCCACCCTTGTTTCAATGGTATCTTCATTATAACTTATTTCGTTCTCATCAAGGACACCATCACGCTTAAGAATATTTGAAATATATGTATTCTCCAAGAAGACCTTTCCACCATCCCTATTGCTTAGATGTTTTTCCTCCCTGATTAGGTGTATATATGCACTTATAACCTGTTTTTTAAGATAGGAATATATATACTTATAAGAAAATAATGTAAGCAGATCATACAACTTTGTGTTTGAATAAGACTACCCTTTATAGATATACTTACATCTCCATTCAAATAAGTATCACAGAAAAGACAACCCATATGAATTCTGTCTACAAATGCACCACTAATGTCCACCAGAATTGTTTTTGCTGGTGCAGATATCATATGCACAAGAATCTCGATATCCTCTTCATTGCATATATAATCTGCAATGCACAAATGACATGAGCAACAGATAAAAGAGTCAATAAAGAAAAACCATAAATAAGTACCTGCTGCCACAATTCGATCTATGTGCGCTTTCTTTGGCTTGTTGTGTCGTGACCATCCTAAATCTTTCTCCATCTCCAAAGATCTCATCAGTTCAACTTCACTTTCTTCGTCAGTAACATCTCATGCAGCATCAAGTACTGGCTCTGCAGCAGCGTTAGCACCAGTCAGCATTTCCTCCCTTGTATGTCCATGGAGTTTCTCACGAACACCATTATCTGCACAGATATAATCTTTACGTAACGGTTAAGAGACGACAAATAAAAATCACCTCAATCAAATAATTCTGTTATGAACCCAGCAATTGAACAACAACTCTACTTTACGGGAAAGGGAAGATGGTCACCTTTGGATATCGATCGACGTCCTGGCGTGCTCACCGTCCAGCTTGGCTCGGGACTCGCTCTCTGAACCGGGGTCGTTTCCACGGACCGAGCGAGCGGCGGAGGCAGACGCGCGGCAGTCTGGAGACCGGCGACCGGCGGAGGGAGGCAACCGGCGTCGGGTGTCTGCAGACCGGCGAGCACAGTTTCGTCCGCTTATCATCCCTTCCCCATCCGCGTCCTCCGTCACGCAGCGTCGGCCGGCAACGCTCCCAGCGCTGGAATGAAAAAAGCGCAGTCGGTGTTGTCGAAACACTTCGGATTGATGCGTACGGGAGAGATTGGAGAGAATGGAGAGAAAACGAGAGCTTGGTGTTGCGGAAACCGCGGCAAGGCTCCTCGGTTCTGTAATCGACTTTCCAGCTGTGGGGAGTAATGAGAGAAGACGTTGTGGCTCCTCTCTGCAGCGACAGGTATGGGGGAGAAGACCTGTGGTTCGTGGGCTGGGTAGCAGCAGGAGTAATGGATGGTTTTGGGGAGGAACCGGTCGGACCACATTCATGGCTGCCTCGTTTTCTTGCACAAGGACGATTCACTTCAGATTTTGCTTCACTTCAGATTTTGAATTTTCAAATTTCCAAATTTTTGAGTTATCGTTTGTTAGATTAATGAAATTCCATCATTTAATTTTATGAAAGTTTGAATTTTTAAGTTTTCATTTCAAAACTTTTGAATTTTCAACTCCAAGTTTTTTGAATTTCAAATTTTAATTTCCAAATTATGAATTTCGAACTTTTTCGAATTCAAAAAATTTGAATTTCCAAATTTTCAATTTTTCGATTTGCCAGGGAAAATAATTAATGTTAAGAAAGTTAATCTCCAATCTTTTATTGTAAAAGTGCTCATTATTATAATTTCATTTAGTTATATTATGAAATTTCCAACATAAATAATGTGTGGTGGTATCTGCTATAGATGTACGTAGCATGCATAATATAGCAATTAAGAGAAATTACATGTGATCAATATTTCAATCCCAACTCACGTTCTGGAAAGTAGTAAACTCCATCACCATTAAACGAAACTACACAAGTTCATTACTTGCCGGTAGAGAAAAACAAAATGGTTAAATGGAGAAAGTTGTGGCCACAAGATCTTGACTACGCAGAAAGCAGTCCAAATGCAGGAATGGCACGAATTCACGTTTTGGAAGTAATAAACGTCCATATCAACTAAACAAAACTACACAAGTCCAGTACTGCCGGTACAGAAAAACAAAATGGCTAGATGGAGTAAGTTTTAGCCAGAACGTGCTCCCAAGCAATCCAAAATCATTTCCTGCCTCGCCATGATCCCAAGTTTTATATTTGCTCTTGTCAGCTCCTGACCATAATAAAATTGGAGAACTGTAAGATATTGAGATAACAAGTATAAACAGGTGCTGTCATGTTTTTTTTTTTGTATTTGATTACTTACCATTCTTCTTCACCAGTCCAGGACATCTTTATACACAATATTCTTGGTGCTCTTCCCTGTGGAATCTAGTTCTTTCTTTGGTTTGGCCAAGATTCTTGTAGTTTGCCTTGACACACCCCTAGATAATGCAACGTAAAGCTGGCCATGTGAGAAAACAGGCTCAGGAAGGTATATCCCAACATTCGGGATCGTTTGTCCCTGAGCCTTATTTATGGTCATTGCAAAACTTAGACGTATAGGAAATTGTTTCCTCTTGAACTTGAAAGGAAGTGAAATATCGTCAGAGGGAGACATTGGAATCCTGGGTATGAACACCCTTTTTCCTTCATGCTGTCCACCAACAATCTCAGCATCGATTGCATTGTCTTGCAATGCTCTAACCATTAGTCTTGTTCCGTTGCACAAGCCATTGTTAGGATCAAGGTTGCGCAGAAGAATTACAGGACAATTAATTTTGAGTTTGAGGACATGTGGTGGCAGACCATTTGGAGTGATCGAGTTGAGAAAATCTATAGGATAGTGGTTACGTGAATCATCATCAACAGAGTCAAAGCTGTGATAAACCATTTCCTCACCTGGAAACTTCTCGATCATCCTTTCATTGAGCTGATCAACGTGCTCATTCTTTGTAGAAAGAATGGCTCGTGTGCTCATATAACTTGCTGATCTTGCATTTTCTTCAAGTGAGGGAAAAACATCTTGAATGAGTTTGTTTATTGAATCCACAGTTTCTGTATACCCAATTACAATGTCATCCGGTAGGCGAACATAATCATCTCCAATCGTTGGTTCTGTACCATTTCCAATCCTAAGCAGATAATCTGAAAACCATGGGTCAGACTGAGCTCTCATGTTCTGCTTCAACCTTATTTTCCTCATATCTTTCCACAAATAAGATTTCTGCAGTGTAGCATCAGTGATTTGTGCTCTCGTGCCACGTGTGACCACAGGAAGTACTTGTCTGAAATCTCCACCAAATACAACCACCTTTCCTCCAAAAGGCAAAGTGCAATCCATAATATCTTGTAGGGACCTATCAAGCGTCTCCACTGCTTGACGCTTTGTCATGGCCACTTCATCCCAGATAATCAAGGATGCCCTTCGAAGTAACTCTGCTGTCCCACTCTGCTTTGCGAAGCTGCATATGCTAGTTTCACCGATCTTAATTGGAATTTTGAACCTTGAATGTGCAGTGCGTCCTCCGGGCAATATCGATGTCAGCATCTCCATTGTCATCTTGATCTTCGATGTCAGCATTGACTGTGGTTATTACAAGAGTAAATTCAAATAAAGGAATTATCTTGTTATTATAATTTCTATGAATTTGTAATAAATTGAGTGCAGGAACCTGTACCATAATCAGAGGTGCCTTGTTCCCTGGTTGTTACATTATTAGATGCCACAACTGTAGATATTGGTGTTTCATTTGGTATAGGTAGGCCTGGAAAAAGATCAAAATATCAACACACATAAGATTATATGTTTTGTTACAGCTTTTACTTATAAAAAAATTGGTGTTTCATTCGGTATAGGTAGGATTTGAAAAAAATTCAAAATATCAAAAAAGTGAGTGTACGAACCTGTATCATAATCACAAGTGCCTTGTTCCCTGGTTGATACATTATTACATGACAGAGCTGTAGAAATTGGTGTTTCATTCGGTATAGGTAGGCCTGAAAAGATCAAGATATCAACAGTCAGCAGATTATATGTTTTATCACGGTTTTTACTTATAAAATTGGTGTGCCATTCGGTATAGCTAGGACTGAAAAAAATATCAAAAAGGTGAGAGCAGAAACCTGTATGATTAAAAGTATCTTCTTCTCTAGATGGTACAGAGGCAGATAATGGTGTTTCACTTAGCGTAGATAGGCTCACTGGATCATTGTAGGGCATCCCTTGGTTCCAGCCAGTCTCTCCCCTAGGAAAAAATAAAGGATATGCCAATGGGTCATAGCAACCATGGTATGCTCTTATGTAGCGGGGACGATCACCTTTGGCATATACAATCACACTCCTGTCAAAACTTTTATGTGGATCATTCCCCTCTAACCATATAGCAGCCACTTGTGAGGCTGTGGGTGCATTATATCGCCTTTGGTCAGGTGTGATATTTGTGTTCAGCTCAATTTTGTAGTCATCAAGGTTGGGAATAGCCCCTACTCTGTTGAAAGTTTGCACATAAGGATTGTCCTGCAATATTCTTAGGATATTCCGGATTATATTAATATCAAGGTCAGGAGATCTTCGTACTCGGTGGGACAGTGTCTCATTCTCATCTGTGTCATAAAAGTAAAGCTGCAAATGTCGAGGCCCCTGTGAACCTGGCACTAATGGATCCAGTCGATGATACAACCCACCCTGCACACGAAATGTATATATTCCCGTGCCTGCTGCTGTGCTAACTCGGCGGTCTAGGGTAACACCAAGACTGGTGAATGAGAAATGAGAGTTGAAGTACCTAATGTTCTTTCTAAAGTATTTGGCATCGTCATGCACCTGGCTGGTAAACAACCGTTTTAACTCAGCAGGCACTTCTGGAACATGGATTTGAACTTTTCCTTTCCTGCAACAGAACCCAGGTGGCTCATATTGAAATCTCAATGCACCACAATATTGGCAGTTAGGCACTTTTCTCAACACATGGTGTCTATCTGGCAGATTTTGGTAGACAAAGTCATATGGATCATCGGTGCTGTTTGTAACAATACCCTCAACAGGAACCCGATATGACTCAAATGCATCCCCTGTCAGGATGAGTTAATTTAATTATAAATTTTAAACCCCTAGGTGACTGAACCATTAACTGAAAATTATAAATATTTACCTTCACCAAGTAATTGCCTTGTTTCATCATCATAACTGTATTCTGTGTCTTCTCCATTCAGGTTAGGCACTTGTGCATCTGTCACATGTACATATCTTATTTATGAAAATATGAATAAAGAGAGGAAAAACATGAAGTAATACAATGTTTAGTGGGGAAAAACATAAAGGCACCAATGTTTAGTGAGGGAAAACATAAAGGCACCTTCTTGTTCAGAATCAGGGTATGTCGGCTCAAACAAAGCACTATCAAATTCTGAATCAAGGAGCTCTGCAATAATTATAAATGTATTTATTAGCTGCTAGAATTGGTAGAAAATAAGAAAATAAGAATTTGCCACCACGAAAAATTTTGTAACCTGAGTTAGGATTTTGGATTGTTGAATCCTGAATATTATCCTCCGTAGTTGCTTTCATATTATTCTTATTTTGCCGCCTATGTTCCCTCCTCCGGCTCAACAGTTCCTGCTTTTTGGACTCATCCATATTGTAATATCTTTCTCTTCTGATCATAAGTTTGTCTTGGCTTGATCCACTCCCTGCTAATCAAATTTACCATCAATTCAAAGATTTATTCTCACAATATACACAACCTGAAATATTGAATAAGAAAGGCACCTTGATATGGAGTATTTCCATATTTTACTGGATAGACTCGCCGTGAGTAATTATCATTCCTATGTAGCCAATCAATGGGATCATCTGGTTCGACATTCTCTTTGTCTACCATGCCTACTGCCAACTCTGTCATTGTTGAATTTGGCTGACCCACGTCAGATTGATGCCCTACGCCTGCATTAGTACCTATACATGCAGCCTTGATTAATAATATATACACAAATTTCCCTTTCAGTTTGTAGTTCTACTTTTTCCCTTACCACAACTCTGCTTGTTCGCTGATGCTGCAATCATTTCTTTTAGAGTTTCACGCAGCTCTGGTTCATACTTCTTCCTTGCTCTGTACTCACGCTGCTTCTTGTTTCTTTCTTCTTTCTTCTGATCTGCATCTAGAGCTCTCTGCCGTTTACCTTGTTGTGTGACGTTGGATATTATGTTCGATAGTAGAACTACAAAATGGACGCAAGGATGAATTATAAGGATTCACTGATCGGCCATTATATAGAATTACATTTGAGCTGGTAATCCTAATGCACCTGTGTTAGTTGGTTCGAGGATCATCTCAGTCTCCGGAAGCTCTGCAGAGATTGTAGGGACGGCATTAGGATTATTTACTTCAGCCTTTTTCCTTGCCCTTCTCTCTCGCTGCTGCCTGTTTCTCTTTTCCCTCCTGCGGTTTTCTTCTTCTGAAACTGTCGATTGCATTATTTGGTTCATTGGTGTTTCTTTAGCATTAGTTCCAATCATAGAGGCAAGAAGAAACTGCCATACCTGGATCATCTCTGTTTCTGTTGGAAATATTGGTGAAGGGAGCGCGCCGTCCATTCTGGTTGTTCATGGTGAATGAAGGTCGAATCAGCAGTGCATTCGATGCCTGGAGTCGATGCCGCGCGGCCTCCTTCTCCCTTATGGCACCAGGTGCGGCTAGCCGGACAGTTCGTGGTGGCAAGTGCAGCTCGGGGTGAGGTGGTGGCGCTGTGGCGGCGCGGCGGCGGCCGAGCAATGGCTGCGCGGCGGCGGCGCGGCTGGGCAGTCGTGGGCGGCGCGGCGCGGCAGTCGCGTGCGGCGGCGGCGCGGCTGGGCAGTCGTGGGCGGCGCGGCGCGGCACTCGCGGAGGGCGGCGTCGGCGGGTGGGCTCTCGCCTACAGCGGCGGCTTGCGGCGCGGCGCGGCTGGGGCCCTCGCAGCAGCGCGGCGCGAGAGGGAGCAGCAGCGGCGCGACGCGAGAGGGAGCGGCGCAGTGCGAGAGGGAGCAGCAGCGGCGCGCGCGGGAGCGAGCAGCAGCGGCGCGGCGCGGGCGCGGGCGGCGGCGGCGGGTGGGCTCTCGCGGCGGTCGAGCACTGCTCTCGCGGCGGGCGAGCAATGGCGGCTCTCGCGGCGCGCCCGGGGTCGGCTCTCGTGGCGGCGGCGGCGCGGCGCGGCACTCGCGGGCGGGCGGCGTCGTGCCGTTCGTCACGGCCAGCGCCCGGAGGTCCTTCCGGCGTCCTCGGTATCCGCGTCATTTTTCGGTTCTCGTTGTTTGCGCTCGACATTGATGACGGCAGTTGGGGAGCTGGGGAGGAAGGCGCGGGAGCCGGAGCCGGTGCACGACCAAATCGCTGTGCACCGTTGGATTCGAAACTTTCATCATTGGAGTATTGTGGACCATTGGATATGAAGCCTGGGATGTTTCTTGGTGCAAAATTTGGGTGGTTGTAGCTGTATTGCTCTCTGGTTGCTGCATAATAGGTAGACTGGTGGGGTGGCTGTAGCGTATTTTTGTTAGGTGCATTTATAGGGGTAGAGATAGAGAAGAGATAGAGATTATGGATAAATAAGTCCACAAGGCAAGGAACTATTTGTTCAGCAGAAGACGACTGGACCTACCAAGGACCTTAGGGAAAAGATGTTAGAGTTGAACAAGAAAAATAAGCACAAGCCACACTTGGGCCCCGGCAGATACAAGAAAAAGATTCTGGAGTGGAGGGCGATGGAAGAAAAGCTCAATGCGGAAGGGAAGCCCGATCCACCGGAGGGCCAAAAAATTGGATTCTTGTGCACTCCACAATGGATGAGAATGTGGAAATTATTTCGATGGACTCGGGCTCGGTGCAAGTTATCCAACAATTGATGGGTGAAATCATGTCGCAGATGCGGTTTGGTGTTATTCAATCCGAATATCACGGAGACCAACTATCTCTTCTTATGGGGACCAAAGAGCATGGTGGGAGGGTGCGAGCGATGTCCTCCAAGGCCACGTGAAAGAGGTTTCTCGTCTAGCTCTTCCGCCTCCTTGTACAAAAAACATAAATTTCACAAGAAAGATAAGGAGGAGAGGGACAAGGTAGAGTGGTCGTGATAGATGGAGATGTACCAAGCTGACTTGCGAAGTGGTAGTATCCCCAATACGACCGATGCGGTCCCAACCACTTCGCCTAGCTTTACCTCCCCATTAGAAGCAGAAGTCATAACACAAGAATGTCCATGTGAGCTGCATGTGCCATTTGGTTACAAGGGAAAGACCTTC
Organism: Chloris gayana; assembly: GCA_031894775.1. Classification (NCBI taxonomy): domain Eukaryota; kingdom Viridiplantae; phylum Streptophyta; class Magnoliopsida; order Poales; family Poaceae; genus Chloris; species Chloris gayana. The sequence goes on along the minus strand of JAUNZO010004812.1, from coordinate 91,703 downwards.
AAGCTTGCAATCGACAGAGCATTTCCAGGACGAACAATCCACAATATGGATATTCCCCCTAGGTACGTGCGTGTCACCGCTAAGGAGATTGATCAAGGTTGTGAGGAGCACGAGATTGAGTGTCCCATACCTGTCGCGGGGATTATAACCCTATATGATGCTATCGGTTCCTTCATCATGTGGAAACGCTGTGAGCTTGTCCTCTTAGATCCACGAGTTCCCCCCCCGTGTCCGGACACAAATCGGTTCATGTGAATCAAACAACTCACGAGAGATAAAGCTCGTGCCGCTTTGTTGGGTGCTGCTTCGCCGCTAAGGAACAAGATGACCAAGGACAGGAAGCGATTATGAGTCTTATACTCGCAGACCCTCCACAGCAAGAAACCGCCATAGTACACGACTACTAAGAGCCTCAACAACGGATAGTTCCCTTTGTCAAGCCTCGAAGGGCAATGTGTCCCTCTCGTCGAGCCGGAAGGTGAAACACTCGCCTTGGATGAAGAGCCTCGGATTATCGAGCACTGTGCGGAAGGAATATACTCCTCTAATCCCTAGGATTATTACGCATGTGGGGGTCGATTCGTCAAAGCCGCAACGTGAAATGTCATGAAATACTTGGAGCGAATGAGGAAGGGACCCGTGCAATCAATCATACCTATCATAGACCCTCGTCAATTGCTACGGGATGAAGATGACATATTTGAGGGTCACGACGAGAATGAGGATTCCTAAGTTTCATCTTTGGCAAGCATATGGTATCTAAAAAGATGTTGTCGAATCTACTGTGGGAGATACGAAAGCTGCACGACCGGTACATAGCGGCAGCGAAAGAAGGAGTGGATGTGATCACCTGTAAGCTTCCAAAGGACATATTCAACAATACCGCTGACTCGACCCTTGGACTATATTTTAACGATATCCACACTATGTTTCGACTCAGCGAGATGGACACGACCTTCATAACCTTATGGTGCATGTAGGTTTCCTCCATCCCTTGTTTTCGTATTTCCTACTTTTTGAAATACAGATTATATATTGCCTTGAGCTTTTTCTGTAGTTTGAATTAAACATTTCAAAAGAAGAAATACGATAGACCCAATTGGAAGGTTGGCTACCTCAATCGAGCTTGATCAATCAAAGTGCGATCATTCCCCGGATAAATGAGAAAGACAAGATATATAAGGACACGAAACCACAGGAGTTACAAGAACCGAAGGCCACTATGAGGACAAGAGCAAGGTATCAAGCTGCAGGTTATATTTACAGGTGCTTCGGGGAATGGCGGGATAGATACGCCATTTACGCACCTTACCACTTTGAGTAAGTTCGACCACTACCTCTCGTCGGTTGTAAAGATAGATGACATTCTAACTAATATGATCTTTTGTTGCATTGGACATTGGATTTGTTTTCTGATCATGCCAAAAATTTGCATATCTATTAGTCTTTTATTAGCCTTGACTACGATTGCAAGCGCTACCCGGATATCGTCAGCGTCATAAATGGGTAAGTACAGAAGTACAATTAAATAACGGTAAATTCATAAAATAATATGTTTTTTCAATATTGTAGTGCTTATATGAACTACATAAAGAACACGAAGTGGCACGTTACAAGATTCAGAAAGAAATATATTTTTGTCATAAATTTCCGGTAAGATATGCGTCACATCTAATTGTTTTTATCCTTACGTCGTTGAAATTGGAAATCATGTTATTTATTTCGTCTATTTTATAGTGTATTAAACAAGCAGCCGGTAGTGTCCACTGTGGATACTACGCACGTGCGTATTCGAGCTCCGCTGCATCCTACTTGACCACCATCACACACGAGATCATTGAAGAGGTACGCTAAGATTGTTTGTGTTTAATTTGTATTCTTTTTGTTTTTTGTCTATCATCTACCAACTTTTATGAATTTATTGACGAGAGAACACAAAGGCTAGAACAGAGCAAGGATATCGAACAAAAAGATAGTTGATAAAATCTCCAAGAAAGGATTCACGATGGTGCGAAAACATTCGAGTACAAACAACTTGTACTACATTGTCGCTAGGATGTATCATTTCTTGCTTATGGAGATCATCAGTCCTCGTGGTCAGTTTTTTGACAAGGAAAGTGACTTGACGAAGGAGCATTGGACACTTTTCGAGTGGTGCGGTTCGAAACGCTCTGTTTGAGTCCGATGTAGTTGAAGATTCGTATAGTGTAGACTTAGTTTGAAAAAATATGTCTCATGTGCACTTTGTGATAACTTTGATGGATTTGTGAATATTTTTGCAATTATTGGTAAATATTAATGTGATGTAATTCTGAAATGTTAATGTTAATGTGACGTACTTATAGTTAATGTGATATAATTGTCATTTGTTATTTATAATGATATGGGGTAACCCCACTATAGCCATGGTTGACATAGTGAACCGTGGCTATTGTTGCGTACTATAGCCATGGTTCACTATGTCAACGGTGGCTATTGTTAGGTACTATATGCACAGTTGACCTGTTTTTCCAGGCTACGAGATGATTATCCGTAGGCTCGGAAGCTATCGCAATGGTTGGGGCTGACCACGGCTATATAGCCCCACAATCGTGGCTATAGTAGGTTATTGTTATAGTGTAAGGTGTAGTTTGTTGGAATATGATTCAAATTATAGTGTCCCGTAAGCTATTTTGTTGATCTCTGAATTCCTTGACAAATTTCATTCAATTGGTGTGTATGCAAGTGCGGTTTTCAGAATAGAACAATGGTGTGTGTCTCGCTCAATTTGTTGAGACCTCGGCCATACTCTTCTCCGTCCAGCCCCTTTGAGCATATACACATTTCCAAGCTAGAGCACAATGGCTGATAATAAAAGGATATTCCCAATTAGGTGACCATTTTCCGAATAGCTTATCACTGGTTCCAATCGGTAAGATTAATTTCCAACCAAATTCAAAACTGCTTGCTCACCACTTTTTGTTGCAACACCGAGCTACCCGTGCTTTATTCAGTTTTATTTCTTCAACGCAGTCAATCGTTGTTGTACCACATCTTCAAATTTATCCATCATCAAGGTGTTGTACTCCTCCGCGGTTAACTGATTTTGCTCCTGTGTTCTTCTTGACCCAAGGTTAGTTTTCCACGGTAATACAGCCTCATGTCCATAAACAAGCTGAAATGGGGATCCATGACACGAAATCTGACATGCCCATAATGATTTAGCCAATGTAGTATGTCATCTCCTTAGCTATTCATCGATCTTTCTCTTTATCCATTTCATTAAACTTTTATTCGACACTTTTGCCTGCCCATTGGCGTGAGCATAATATGGCGATGAATTTAGTAGCTTGATTCCCAGGCTCTCCATAAATTCTTGCAATAATATATCAATATTTTATCTGCCTTTTTCTATATCAAAATCATACCTTGGCTCCTGAACGCTGATCCACTTTTCACCCATGGGAATAGCATTGTCTTCTTGTTCCTAGACCATTTTGCCAAATCAACTTCTCACTCATCATCAGAACTTGAAGAGTAGTCAATCCGCTGCACTTGATATTTGCCCTGAGTATTCTGAAATAGACCTTCAAATGCTTGTAGCTTCTATACCAGTTGAGCTAGTCCGTTGAATTCCTTTGGTGAGAATCGGTGTCTGATTTTATGAATAAGACCTTGATATGCCAACTCTGCCAACTATCTATCAAACACTGCTACAAAAAGAGCCAGCAATATCGGGGGTCATTTTTCAGTAATAGCGGGCACCCATAAAAACGCTATTGCAGTGCCACATTGCTGACGTCCTCGGATAGCAATGCTATTACAGGGTCATTGCAATAGCGGACGTCACCGACATCAGCGAGCACAACGTTATTGAAAATAGACGTGTCACACTAATAGCGGGCACTGCTGACGTTATCAAGGCCCGCTATTAAAGAAAACCCTCTAATATCGGGCTTCTTACGTCATTGATCCGTTATTAAAAATGAAGCCCATAAGGCCCAACAAACTAAACCCTAGAGCCCAAAAATTGACTACACTATAAAATGCACCATGCTCTCCCTGCCGGACTTCGTAGGCACCACAACCCACCAGACCACCACCGTGCCGGGCGGCATCGCGCCCTCGCCTCTCCTCCTCGTCGGGCGGCGTCGCGCCGGCGGCGCATCGGGCCGCATCCCTCCCCTCGTGCTGCGTCCTCACCGGATCCGCACCCCCTCCCTTCCTCTGCGTCACGCCGGTGGTGGCCTTCGAGCCGATGGCACATCGTGCCGCGTCCTCGCCGGATCCGTGCCTCCTCCCTTCTTCTGCGTCGCGTCGGCGGCGGGCGTCGAGACGGCGGCACATCGGGCCGTGCCCTTCCTCTCGTGCCGCGTCCTCGCCGGATCCGCGCCCCGTCCCTTCCTCCGCATCGCGCCGGCGGCGGGCGTCGAGCCGTGGCACATCGGGCGCGCCCTTCCTCTCGTGCCGGATCTAGCCACCGGGCCTGGCAACGGGCCGGGTTCGGGCTGGGTCCGGTGCCTCGCGGATTTTTTTATTTTTTTATTGACCACTGTAATAACGGGCAGCATGCCCGATATTATTATGGACCCACTTTTAATAACGTCAACGCAATAACGGTCCGCCTGCCCGCTATTGTAGGGCTATTTTGCCCGTTATTGTAGACCTCTTTTCCAGTAGTGAAATAGACTCAAATTGGAGCATTGACTGTGTACCTTGAGAAAGCATTGCACGAAAATTGGTCACTGTTTCTCCGGCTTGTTGTTTGATGGCAGCAAAATCAGACAAGTTCATCTGGGCACTCTAGTGAAGAAGTATGGATGAAATTTCTTTTCTAGATTAGTCAAAATCTTAATAGAGTCAAGTGGAAATGATGTGAACTTGAGAAAGCTGATCCAGATCTTGACAAATTTTGTGAAGAGACCTTCAGTTTGATTTTGAATTGACATAGTTTGGCCCCCGAGCATCTGACTGTAATATTGAAAAAGTATTGGGTCTTGATGTCTTCCAAGAGAGTGACATGATTGCAAGCGCTTCTGCTCTAGGTGCCGATGTAGGTCCTTCAATAATTATTGTAGGCAACGGAGATTTCAGCACCACCTTTCCCCTAGTATATTTGAGAGTCTCAAGAAACATATTGGACAATCTCCCATGAAACTACCAAGTTGTGTGTTTATATCTTAGCCTTCCCGCATTCCATTATTGGCAATCCATTGTCATCCAACATAGGGTCTATATTAGCATCAGTCTTGATTCCAACCATAGCTTGCTCTGTCGCACGGGCATGCCATAGAGGTGTGCTGATGGAAATTTTTTCTTGGACCGTCATTTACACAACGTGGACTAAGAGCGTTACTGAGGCGTGCCAGTTGATTTTCTGAACAAATACAAAGACAAATAGATGCGTAAAATTCTTGGGTCACAAGCTGTTGACTATAAACAGATGGGCCTATCGGCTCATGGTGCGTGCAGAGCAGATAAACAGTTTTCAATCGACCAAATATAAGATAAAGCAGGAATAATGCAAGCTGGCCAATTTGACATAAAGAACAATTAATTGTGGTCAAACAGTAATTTTTATCTAAGTGTTCTTAATCACATGCTGAAAAAGGTAATATTATTTCAATGTTACTCGATCTACAAATTTAGCATCTACTGTACATACAAGTAAGATAATCACATGAAACCAACGGCTAAACGTCCTGTTTCAATGGTGAAACTAGTAGCAACCAACTATTTTCATAATCTACTGAGTCGCTTCATTGAGGATACGCCAACTAAGTGAAGTACAATAGGATAAGTCAAATTGCTCGACACGATTGGTAAACATAGGTATAATCGGCCAAAAACAGTCCTAGGTACCGAACTCGACTAGATCAAATCCCTTATCGACTGTTTCACCGAGGCCACATGAAGTAAGCGAAGTAGACAAAACAAATCAAAACGGCCTACCCAGCCTCTCAGGTCAGATTTATTCGGCCAAGTACCTTAACCTTGACTCGAATAGCACACTCTAAACAGCTTAAAACCTCTCATATCGACCATGTGCTAGATAGGACAAGTCAAGCTACCCAGCGAAGGGCTGGATTTGGTCAAAAGCAACCCTACTTAATCAATACCCGAAACACTAACCTAGGATATATATCAATACTACTGGATAACTACCAAGTTACGCTGATTCAAACAGGACAAGTCAAACTGCTAGAATCAACCACACTTACCTGATGAATCCGCATATCCTCCAAGCCGAGAATCGGAGCCCCAAGATGATGGCGGGTGATGTAAATCTGTCGATAAAAAAGGGTTGCAAACCTAACCGTGACTGGACTGAAAATATAAAACCACCCAGCCATGTAACTGCAGACTATGTGTCCATGGGCGAAATCAAATCACTGTTTGATACAACCTGCATTTGAGTTTGTAAATTGTACCTTGTACCAATTTGACACTGAATAAAAATGTGGTGAACTTTTCTCTCCATTCACAAATGATGATTTGGAATTGAACAGTCATCACTCATTGAATTATTGTGGGCACAGCATGCTTGTTTCAGCTTCGATACATGCTGAACTGACTTGCATTGTAACAGTATTGCTATAGCAAGTTTTGGACCTCATTGTCTGTGTAATTTTGGTCTTTCAGAAAATGCTTCAGCTTGATCCGGCAAACAGGATATCAACTAAAGCAGCGATGGAGCATCCCTACTTCAACAGCCATGAAAAGTCCCAGTTCTAGTCCTTGTTAACATCCTGCCTAGGGCTTAATAGGATTGATAGAATACTCATATCAACAAGTTACAACTTCTTTTCCGGAATCTCATCTCTAAAGAACTCGAGGCTAAGCATGCTTGATCTGGAGAAATTTAGGAATGAGTGATGACCAAGAAGTCCTTTGTCGGATGTGCACCGGTGAGGATTAAAGTTTGCGAAAAAGACTAGTGTTGATCCGTGAGGGAAGTCTTGAGGGGCTACTAAGCTGCTAGGTGTAAGCGGACCTAGCTCGGAGTGACGGGACGTTACGGATGATATCAAAGCGGACTTTCATGGTTTCGAGGGCACATGTTTCGCACATGTGCGGACATGGTGTGCATGGCTAGTGTGGGTCCGGAGTGGTCACACAACATGCCACATGCACCGACAGTGGACACATGCACTATACCATAGCACAGATTTAGCGACCTATAATTAGGACGAACGGTGGGTCGCTGAAACTTCACATCGGATTGTCGGTCGCTAATTCCCCATATAGCGATGTATCGTTGGTCGCTAATTCTCACAATTTTAACGTTTGACGGTTGGTCGCTAAAAGTGTTCGTTGTGTCAAACGGTCGGTCGCTAAACAGAAGAGGGGCGGGAACCCGCTCTGCGAAAATTGTGAGGCGCCAATGTCCATTATTTTTCCGAAATTCCCTACACTGACGAGCCCAAAATCGATCGTGCCCTGCAAAATCGGAATCCTAACTCGCCGCCGCCGCAGCCCCGCGCGCCCGCATCCGCCGCCGCAGCAGCCCCGCGCACCTGCATCCGCCGCCGCCGCCGGTCCACCTACGCACGCGCAGGAATCCTCGCCGCGCCTGCGCTCGCTTGTCCTAGCCGCACCTGCGCTCACGACCTGCCGCCACGCAATCTCTCTCCGTGTTGCTCCCCGCATCTGCGCTCAATTGCTGGCTGTCGCTGCGTGGCCGCGAGCAGCAAGTTTGCCGTGCTGGCCGCGAGCAACTCTGCCGTGCGAGGCCGCGAGCAGCAAGTCCGCGTGTCCGACGGCTGCAGCCGCTCTTGCCAGTGCGCCCGCGACCAGCGAGCGTCCCCGCCTGTGCGCACGCGCGTGAGTGCGCGCCCAGCTATTGTGGCCGGCCGTCCGCCACTCGATCTACTCGCCCATCCACCTGCGTGCTCCTCTTGCCGCCGGCCAACCCTTCCTGCGCCCGTTCGACCCTCAGATCCCACCTGCTTCCGACCTGCCATCCGCCGCCCCTCCCTGGTCAGCACCCATATTTCTGTCAGTTCTTCTTTGTTTGATTTTTTCTCTTAATACTATGTACTAGAAAAATGTTACACATAACTTGCATCTGCATAACCTTTTTTGCCTAAGCTATGAATGGCATAAGTATTAATTTTTTAATGTAATCTGTTATATGCAAGAACGTGCGTGGTTGTGAGTCAAAGACAGTTGGTAGCAAATAACCTATTCGTGTTGCAAGTGTGCTGGGTGGCAAGGAAGGGTTGAACGCTGTGGAAGTTAAAGGAGAAGGTACTATTCTATTCCTTTGTATGGCGTGCTGCTATTTGTCATGTCTATTAATTTCATTTCACTGTCACTTGTATGGTAATTACATTCTCTGGTCCGTGTTTGCTAAGTTAAAGACCATCCTTTGTTTATGTGTGGTCATGGAAATTACTAGCAAATGTGTGTTTTTGGATGGATACTTTATGTTTCTTACATTCAATTTTGAATGTTGCATGATATCCCATATTAAGAGGTGAATGGATAAATCGTGGATCGACATTGAGGCTAGGTACAACAAATTCTTTTTGGAATAACTAAAAGTATTGTTTGCAGCTATCATGAAATTTTACATAGAAATTGCATGTAGGGACACAAAGGCCTATAAACAAGGGATGAACAATTTTATAGCTTTTGCATTCAGAAATTCAGCAGTAGGGAACAAGATATTATGTCCCTGCAGAGTGTGTGTGAACTCATTTTGGAGAGATGCTAGTGAAGTGCGTGAACACTTGATATGTGATGGATTTCTCAAAGGGTATAGAATTTGGACCTTACATGGAGAAAGTAGCTCCTCTAGTATGAACAATGCTAATTTTGATCCGGAGGTTATGGAACATTCTACCGAGGATGATGATATATCTGAATTTCTTAGGGACCTAGCTTGTGGTTTAGAAGATGGAGGGGATATGGAGGATGATGGATCTTTTGGGCCTGTTAATAACGATGTAGAAGCCATTCATAAGTTAGAAGCGAGATAATAGTCAAGAGTTGTACCCAGGTTGCAAGAACTATTCAAAGTTGTGCTTTCTTGTTAGATTACTTCACACCAAGCTTCTTGGAGGATGGACTGATAGGAGTTTTGATTTGTTGGTGGATTTACTTGCTGATTCACTCCCTAAGGGTTCGAGCACTACCTAAAAACTATTGTCAAGCCAAGAAATTGGTGAAATCCGTAGGACTTGGGTACACTAGCATTCATGCATGTGAAAATGACTGCATTCTCTATTGGAAGGATCATGAAAAACTGAATTCATGTCCAACATGTAAAGTATCACGTTGGAAATCCGAAAAGAAGAGCCTAGATGGGAAACGTGACTACGGGGTTCCTAAGAAGGTTCTTCGTTACTTTCCTATTAAGAAAATACTCCAACGACTGTTCATATCTTCTAAAACTGCGACTCTCACAAGGTGGCATGATGAAGAACGTATTGATGATGATTTCCTTAGGCATCCTGCAGATTCTCCTCTTTGGAAAGAATTTGATAAAGTTCATCCTCCATTTGCTGCCGATGCTCGTAATATCCGCCTTGCATTTGCTATCGATGGCTTCAGTCCTTATAGGAGTATGAATGTTAGTTATAGTATTTGGCCTGGTATTTTGATTCCGCTAAATTTCCCACCTGAAATGTGCATGAAGGATTCAAATTTCATATTATCTGCTCCGATTCCTGGTCGATCTTCTGTTGGTAGTGACATGGATGTATATTTCCAACCACTAGTTTATGATCTACTTTATATGTTTGAGAATGGTGTGCGCACTTATGATACTTCAAAAGGAGAATTCTTTCAGTTGCATGCAACAATAATTTGGACCATCACCGATGTTCCTGGTCTAGGTAGTGTATCCGGGTTTGTTACATCGGGTGAAACAGCATGCCCTGAATGTCACTCCAAGATTTGTTCACTTCGACTTGGTAATGGTCCCAAGACTTGTTATATGGGTCATCGCAGGTTCTTGCAAGAAGATCACCCATATAGGTTTGATGTTGATTTATTTGGTGGTGAAATAGAGGTCATGCCAGCACCATCTCCTCTTTCAGGAGAGGAAATTTTGGAATGCACTGTAAATCTTGAAATAGTTTATGGAAAGGATCCATCTCGTAAACCAGGAAAGAGTCACACGCACAAGGAAGGTGAGCCATTAGTCTTTTTGAAAAGGAGACCTATTTGGTTCATGCTTCCGTACTGGAGGAAGCTGATGTTGCGGTATAATTTTGATCCAATGCACATAGAGAAAAATGTGTCTGACAATATGATTAATACATTATTAGGCATAGCAGGAAAATCTAAGGATAATCTGAATGCTCAATTGGATCTTCAAGCTTTAGGTATTAGAAGTGACCTACACCCGGTTGAACTAGAAGACAACAAATTTTATTTACCTCCTGCACCATACACCATGAGTCCTGGTGAGAAGAAGTTATTTTGTCAAGTATTAAAAGGTGTGAAATTTCCTGAGGGATATGCAGCTGACATACGGCGGAATGTTGTTGTTAGTGAGAAAAAGGTATTTGGCCTGAATAGTCATGGCAACCACATTTTTCTACAAGACATGTTGCCCTTTTGTGTGAGAAGAATTCTTCCTGAACAAGTTAGTGGTGCTTTGATTCGTGTAAGCAATTTTTTCAAGAAGTTGTGTGCCCCTGTTATTCGAAAAAGTGATATGGAAAGGCTAGAGATTGAAATAGCAGAAACTCTGAGCCTTCTTGAAACTATTTTCCCTCCGTCATTTTTTACTATTAATGTACACTTGATGGTTCATCTACCCGCACAAGCAAGAATTGCTGGTCCAGTCCATTTTCGTAGCATGTGGCCAGTTGAGAGGTAATCTTTTATGCATATTGCATCTTAAGAAATAAACACCTATATTCTTTTAATAAAATTGATGATTGCTTATTGTATGTACATGTATAGGTATCTTAAGAAATGTAAGGCCTATGTTCATACGGAATGTCACCCAGAGGGTTCCATTATGGAGGGTGCTATGTTTGATGAGGCTCTCACACTTTGTTCTCAGTATTTAGAAGATGACATCCACTTTAACCAAAGAGTTAGAAACCAAGATATGTTACAAACAGAAATCTGTAGTACAACTCCTTTCTTTTCCAACATTGGTCGAGGAATGGCAGGAAAGTGCATTACCAATCTTGATCACAAGACATGGCTTCAAGCACATAGATATGTCATTTTTAACTATCCCCACATACAGCCATACTTGCAGTAAGCTATCCAACTCATTTGGGATTTTCTTAATACTTCTCTTGTTGATGTTATTTCTAGCCTTTGCAGCAAGCATGCCCTTTATCTCTCCTCCATTGGTGTTACAAATCAACGTGAGATTAGCCGCATGCATCATGAAACCTTTCACGAGTGGTTTAGGTTGCATGTAAGTAGCAAAAAACTTTGTAATGTAGAATGTAATATGCACATAAGTTTTATTTTAGCACTAGGAATGATAATTACAGGTTGAGGAAATGTGTGAGGAAGCCTCGGAAGAGATTAAAATTTTAGCTAAGGGACCGATGATGATTGCAAATAAGTATAACAGCTACAAGTTAAATGGTCTTAGCTTCCACACACAATCCTATGATGAGAATAGGTCTGTGCAATGTAGTGGGGTGGCTCTAGCTGCAGAGAGAACCTGTTTTGAAAGAGGCAAGGATCACAGTCACATAGTAGGAAAAAACATTATTACGGTATCATAAAAGAAATTCTTGAACTGAACTATCACCACAAAGGAAATATTGTGCCATACAAATGTGACTAGGTTGACAATCGTGTACAGAATAAATGGGTGAAAATAGATCAATTTGGGATCACAAGTGTTAATTTCAATCATCTATTCAATACTGGTGAGAAGTTATCAGATGTACCTTTCATATTAGCTTCTCAAGCAGCTCAAGTTTTCTATGTTCGTGATCCTATTGATACTGAATGGGTTACCGTTGGTCAGCCAAAACCTCGACATTTGTATGATAATACTGAGAATCAAGTTGTGCAAGTGGCTGACTTGAACTCCGATGTGCGTGTAAATGTGGTTGCTGGACGTGTTCCTTATGCTAGAACTGATATAGATGGTATTATTGTTAGTGGAATAAAAAAAGTAAAAAGTAAGTTGCTGTATGTATGCCATTTATTTACTTGTTCCTTGTAGGCCTAGGCCTCCCTTTTATCGTGTCATTTAAATTCAGCTGCCTAACATTGTTGCAACATTTTCAGGAAAATAAATGGCAAGCGGAGACGCAAACATAAATGAATATGGGCAGCGGAGGCTTCAAAATCTCGCTAGAAACAAAATGAGGTTGGCAGATCTTTCCATTTCTGAATTAGCTGCTGATATGGCACTACATGGGCACAAGAAAAGTGCTAAGGTAATGTGCAATCTGCAGCAATTTTAATTTGTATGCAGCAAGCACTCTGTTTTCTTGCTTGAGCTCAAACCAAGAATTGCACCAACCGAAGCTCCAAATTTGCGCCCAAGGAAACCAAGGAACTATGCTCAGTTGGACAAGGATCAACTAGTGCATGATGACTTTGAAGTCGCTGGAAATTTTCTTAGTAACAATGAAGGTACAGAGTATTTGTGCTTAATGCTGCTTGTATTCTTGATGGTACATTTGTGCTTATTGTTGCTTATATCGTTTCTTCTCTTACTTAATGGTATATTTGTTCCTCTAGATATTCAAAATGATAACCAAACCAATGAAGTGGTGCACAAAAAGAACAGAAGGGGCATAACTAAGAAGGATGAAATATTTGCAAGAAAACCCGGCATGCCTAAAATCAAAATAATGCTCAACGATCGAGGTCAACCTATTGGTAAGAATTCTAGGGAGTTTTCTAGTGTTATTGGATGCCATGTGAGAAGAAAATTGTCTCCTGCATCTCTGGATTGGAGACTTGTTGATAGTGAAAAGAAGCTAGAGCTATGGAATGATATGAAGGTAACATTTTGCTTGCTGTTTTTTTTTGTAAATACCCCTTGTACAGTTTAGTTTCACATCCTGAAATGTTTGTTATATGTATTAATATCCTGATTATTTGTACATAGTTAATTTACGATATTGATGATGAAGCTTATAATTGGTTTATGCGCACTGTTGGGAAGAAATGGAAGCAATTCAAGGCAAAAATAAAGAAGCAGTATTTCAAGAGTGATACGACTATAGAGGAGCTCCAACAATCTCCTACTTCGATTATTAATGATGATGAATTGATTTTTCTAGTCAACTATTGGTTGTCCGAAGATTTTCAAGTAAGAAATAACTTGGCATAACTTTTCAGAATTGAGCTTTAGACGTATATATAGACAAGTTCCAATGTGTGTTAGGTTCGCTCGGAAATAGCAAAAGGAAACCGAGCAATGTTGGAGTTGCACCATACGTCAGGCAGCATAAGCTATGCTTGTTCAGAGTATGATCTGGTAATGTCAATCAAGCTGCTTTACTAATTCAATGCATAATTCAGTCTCATATTTACTTCTAACAAGAAATTTTCTAGGCTACGGAACTTGGACGACCCCGCGGAGAGATGAAAACTTCATCAAAACACATACAAAGAAAAATGGAGTTCCTTCACGGCAGGCAGAACCAATAATAGTAAGAATTATTTCTCCTAATAATTAGTTGTAGTACATATATCTGCTACTAGAAAAAAATTTATGTCACATCAACTTGTGTTCTAAATTGTAGAATCAATTGAAAGAAATTATTGAAACTCGTCCGGAGTTGAAAGAGCTATTCAGGAAGGTGATGCATTTGTTGTAGTTTGTGGATATAAAGAGCCAAAAGGATATGTTCGTGTTATGGATCTAGGTCCAACTCCTCAAGATATTGGTACCCCGGGACTGAAGTGTTATAAGTCAACAAGACTACAAATGGAGATTCTTGCCCGAAAAAAGGTTACAGAAGAGAAAGCTGCTCTTGAACGGCGTTTAGATGATCTTCAAGCCCGAATGGATCGGATGGAGGAAAGGGCACAACACGAGAGGGAAAGTGCTGAGCCCATGTCACAACACGATTCTACCTCACGTCAACATGTATGGTTATGTTTCCTATACAGAAATGAATGCTTATTTGGAATATTGTCTTCCAAAATAATGTAGTGTTTGATATAGGACATAAACATACAGGAAATCGGTGGTGTTGCACTAGATCAAGATGATGCGGATTATAGTTCTAGGGACGATGATGAAGATGACGATGAGGATGAGAATGATGATGGCGGTAGCTAAGGACAATATGTAGTCCAATCACGGCTTCGCTCAGAACATGACACTTTGGTATTGTTCCCACCATTCCAACATATTTTATCTTTGTCAGTTTATAATTAACCCTGCATGGATTTTATTCTCACATACCGTTTTCATCAGGTTGGAAAAGAGGTCATACTATATGCTTTGGTGAGATCTGATCAGCCTGTGGCTAAAGGAACAATTGTTTCAACTAGACCCAGCACCATGGTTGGAGGTCAGATCCTTGGTAGAGAATTATGTGAAGTTATTGTTACATGTGTTTTGAAAAGAGATGCAATTCTACCTCGACCCTATGATGATATGTCTACTATGGCTGATGCCAACATGATGTCGATTGCCTGGCCGTACAAGAAAGTAATAAGACTAGACTTGTTTTGTTTTGTTCTACAAGAGTAATCAGTAAAATCTAATTGATCTATTTTTTTTTCAGGTGAAGGTTAGCAAGAAGGCAGCATCACCACATCCTTCAGGTATTTTACCCTGACTTCTGCATGTAGAGACCAAAAAAGAAATAATTTAATTAGGTCTCATAAAACAATAAGTAGGACTTCATATTTTGTGAACTCTGGACATATGCTACCAATAATCATGTTTTAATTGTCACATGCTAAGAATTATATGTATCCCTTTTTTAGTTAGTTTTCAAACTTCATCTAAACTGATATGACATAATCTCTTTGCTTAATGAGTGTTTGCTTGGTCATATTATTTCAGGGAGTGTTGGCCATTGATAAGGAATCTGATGACTTGAAGCTAATATTTTGGTTGACTATAGCACTTGTTGGACCTCTCTTTTCTGAACTCATTTTGTACAAGGGTGATTTTGCTAGTTCTGTGCAAGACAAACATCATTAGTTGTAGTAGAAAGTAGCTAGGTAGCTCTGAACTATCACGAACATTTGGCATGGCTTTCCAGATGTGTGGAACCTCTTGTATGTTGTCTTGTGACAAACTTGTATTATGAGCTCATGACTCTTGAGCATTTATATAAATGTGAGACTTTATTGAAGTTACTTGTGGTGTATAAATGTGTTATCACTTTCTGAGTGCGAAAATAATATTATACAAGTTAATCTTGGTGTTGTGTAGAGTTGTAATTATGGATTAGTGTTAATAATAAGGATTTGTATTCTGGTTATGCAATTTTTTTATGGACTGACTGTGAGTTGCTAATTGTATTAGTAGCAATGAACCGTTGGTCGCTAATTCTTTTCACAGCAATGGACGATGGGTCACTAAATCTTTGGATATAGCGATCGACGGTTGGTCGCTAAAAAGATGTCGGTCGCTAAAAGCTTTAGCGACGCCACTTACAGCGACCGAAAACATAGATCGCTAAAGGTCTTTAGCGACCGACCGTGAGCGGCTAAAGGGGCCTTTAGCGACTCACTGCAAGTTGCTGATGCCGTGCTGTGGTATAGTTATGGACGTGGCCAAGAGAGAGAGTTCCTAGCTTGGGGTTGGTTAACGAGGACTTCGGTCTTCTAAGCGGGTGAGTGTGTAACATCCTGGCCTAGGACTTTATAAGATTGATAGAATACTTATGTGAATAAGTTACAACTTCTTTTTGGTGCTCATCTCCAAAGAACGCTGAGGTTACGCGTGCCTAACCTAGAGAAATTTAGGGATGGATGACCGACCGGGAAGTCCTTTTCCGGGAGTGCACCAGTGATGATAAAAGTGTGCACCGAGGCCACATTTGTTACTAATGCTTCATTAGTGGCTGTAACGCTGGTGTACATACTGTTCTTAGTGTCATATTTGTCAATGAGTGTGAGTTGTTGCATCGAACTAGATTAACAATTTAATTACACCTATGTTAAGAAATTGATGCTATTAACTAATCCTACTGTCCTAACGATAACAATGAGAATGATTTTTGTGGGCATAATGACATGTGCACACCCTAGCTTTTTATTATTTATGGTTAAATTTAAATATTAAATCTGACTTTATAATATTAAACATGTCGAGACTAGTTGTAGATATGTTGTCAAATCATAAATTGAAGTACGAAAATATCGAATTCTGACAAATTCGTCAAATTTAACAGAATTTCATGAATTTGTCAGAATTTGATATTTCTGTACTTCAATTTATGATTTTATAACATATCTACAACTACTCGACATGTTTAATAATATAAATAGAGATTCAATATTTAGATTTAACCATAAATAATAAAAAAGATAGGGTGGGCACATGTCACTATGCTCTCTGAAGTGTTTCTCCGATATCAATTTCTTACATTAGGAGTATACACTTTTTATTGTGCGAACTTGCCATTTTTTATCCTGATCCTAGTCTTGCACATTTTCTGTTTGCACATATAAATGTAGGCATGAGTTTACTAAGGGAGGAGTCTGTGAGGATGTTTCTTGCAGTATTGAAAAAAGCAAAGGTGACAATACTTTGAAAGGTACTGAGGAAGGCAACTTGAAAGTTGACTCCGAAGAAGAATCCTTTAACTTGAAACCTATGGATCTTTTGCTTGTATGTTGTGTTTTTGTTGGAACTAAGTGAGTGTTTGTGCCAAGTGAATGTTCGAACTTGTTTGTGTTGCAACAATAATGTCAATGAATCTGTTTCAATTAAGTGCAGGTTTGAGTGTCAAATCTCTCATTTTCAATTATATGTTTGTGCCAAGTGAATGGTTGGTGCATGCTGTTTTTTTTTTTTTTTGGTCTGGAACCCGGTGGTGCATGCTGTTTTTTTCCTCTTTATTTTTTAGGCCTACATAGGCCTACAGCACGGCGCTGGAAGACTAAGCACATCATGCGTTCTCTTTTTTTTTAGCCTGGTACATGGCTCTCGTAGAGACTCGCCCTGGTAAAGGAGAAAAGGTTTCTGTCCATCCAGGGTATTAGTTCTATCGGTTCAAGTATCTATAAATAATAAATAAAACTATCTATAAATAACAAAAATAACAACTTAAAAATTACTAATAAACCGTTATGGGCATTTCACCGCAGGCCACAAACATTATAGTGTGTTTTGTTATATAAACTAATAAACCTCGCCATCAATTAGAACTTTAACTTTGATACCTTAAGAAAACAAACCTATAAAGAAAAAAATTGTGTTGCTCATAATATGATCCACCATTACATGCCCCCAACTAGCAACATTTAATCTACATATATTTAAAATACGAAGCCCACTGGAAATCCTTAATTGCTATTTCTCTCTTCTCTCTGGTGCAGCCACATCAGCACTATTGTTTCAACCATCCGATTGCATAAGAATCATTCGTCTTCCACCGCGTCCAACACTGCCACTAACCATTAATAATATAGCAACTAAAATCATTTACTACCCACTAACTAGTGCTTCAATATGATTTTTAATTTCCAAAACACTCTTCACTTTATCATAGATTACCCATTTCTTTCAACTGCGGGATACCATCATTTCTCAACATTAGGGACGATATTAATCTATTCCGTATTTTTGGTTTTACGAAGGAATGCATCTGTTATTTTTTTTTTGTTTTGGGTTTGATCCCTCAAATTCTTATAGAGGAGAATGTAGTTAGCGTGATCAGTAGCTCAGATACGTTAACTTAAAAATTTTGTATGGACAAAAGTGTTTACTTTTGCAGACCCTGCTGGTAAAGATTTTTATGCTTCATCTCATTACCTTTTCCTCTAATGCTAACCACATGCACTTTGTTTTGTAAGCATCATTAGCTTTGTGAATAGAAATCAACGTGCAAATCATGTTTCATGGAAATTGCTTCGTTCTATAAGCACGACTGAAAATATACTTAAGCAACTAATTTAGTAGCATGCATTTGTTATTTCCTATTTCAAAGTAAATTATGTCTTATTTCTATCAAATAAATTATATATCCAGTCATTTAATTACTATAAAGTGTCTCATCTTATTGATCCTATATTTAATTTTATGTAACTCCCACGCGGCAACGCGGGTTTCATTTAATTAATAGGTAGTGTCTGTTATATGACGTTATTTTCAGCTTCGTTATAAATTTTCTCATAAAAAATTTGTGACGTGTCATCTGTGACGAATCATTTTATTTTCATCATAGATAGGTCTAGTTCTATGACGCAATTTTAGAACGTCACTACCCAAACGTCATAGATGTTGTCATTTTTACTAGGGGGCCGTGCAGAGAGTTGTATTGATTGGTTGATATCTTTTATAATGCGCCAAGGTCTTCATTCATATCCCAAGGCTTAGACTCCATAGAGAGCATAAGCCGGTTGTGTCAACCTAGTCCTATTTTGACTCCAAATTACACTTTCTATACTAATTAAACACTTTCTAAGATAATAACGGCCCCTTGGTCACGCACACGATTGCACGTCTCCTGTTTCCTACCTTATCATGCCATGTTAGCCACATGCGGCCCCCTCATTTGATAGTTGGGCAACTGTTCACCTTCCTAGCTACTTACCCATACCTGACTCCGAGTCACTGTCAGGCAGGATCACTAGGTCCAAATTTCATCGTCAACACCTGCCAACCCCTCGGGTAGGCCCAACTTATCCAACAGTTGCTTGACACTGGTCCACTGACCCCTGACCCAAACCCTAAAGGAGACCAAGAACCAACTAGGAAAAAAGCCATCCCAACCATTGAAACCTAAGTCACTGGATGGGATGGCACTTTGGGAGATTGTCCATGTCAACTGGCCCACCACGCCGCCTGACACATCAAGCCAAGGGCCCAAGAAAGTTAAGGCAGCAGTTAGGCACCAAAGTAACTGCTTGCCCAAGGCAGTCAAGACCACTTAGAGACAGGTTGGTGGGAAACTGACCCCCCCCCCGCCCCGTGCTGTAAAAGGAGGCCTACTCCGGCAGGAATCAAAGAGAGACACACCAAGGAGTCCTGTGCCACTACTTGTGCTACTTGAAATAGGATAGTTTAGTTTGGGAGTTAGAGTCTAGTCGAGGGCTTTGCATAAGACTCCACTCAGCCTTAGAGTATTGGTAGGTTCTCATTGTATCCTTTCACATATCCTTTATCAATATAGTTATCTTCCTTTGTTTATATCTTTGCCTTGACTTTGCTCTACTTGAGTTATTTCTCTAATTGCATATGGTCAGGTTGTGCCTAATTTTATCCTATATGTTTGTGGATTTCTAGGTCGCACGTTAGTTATGTCTTTTTCTCTCTTGCATATATAGTTGAGGCTTGGTTACTTTATGGTTGCTTCTATTGATAAAGCTTGTGGAAGAAGTTTTCTCTATTGTTTAGGCATGGTGCCTAAGTGAATGCTATCTATTTATTTACTCATCCTCACTGGTTGTGGTGGTAGGCGACCGATGGTGACAGCCTTGTCCATCCTTTGTAGTCCACCACGTTTCACAAAGTTTGAACAAGGTGGTCCAGCGTAAGCATGTCCCTCTTATATGACTGTCAATACTCAACTTCTATGAGAAGAACTTACGTGTCCTAAAGTAAACTATCCAGTAGGAGCTCAAGGAAGAACAAACCCTTTTGCATGAGCCTTTGCCTGAGCAATTAGATGTTTTTCATGACTTAGATGTATAGGTTTGATAACTTGACTAACTCATTGTCCTCCCAACTAGCTATGCCTTTATGTTTTGTTTAGTGGGGTTCTCCTATGTCCTCCATATACCCGTTTTTATTGAATATCTCATCATCATTAATCCACGATAACTCTTAAAGCCTAGCTTCCCTATGGAAATAAAGATGATATCTTGGGAATACTCCTATATGAAATGCTACAATGGTGTACCCTGTGCTGCGGACTTATTAATTTAATTCTATGTGTGTATTTAACGCCAACACTGATGGAGACTAGATGTTATAATAGTGTCTCCATCGGCTTTAAGAGTGCCTCGCTCGACGCGGTTGGCGTGATTCCGTTACTATTAGTCTCCATCCTGTCGAGTTGCACTTTCATCCTCAAGGCCTCCGACCCTTGATGGATGGTGGAGGGTGACAATAGGGTAGTGTAATTCAATGGGGTGGTATGGCAGTGCACTAACCAATATGGTGCACGCAAGCATGTTGTTCGCTAGTGACTTTTTATGAACCATTGGTGGTTACCTTCAATTTGTGTTCAAGTTTATGGCTAGAAAATTGGAGAATCGAGAGTTCTTTTTAAGTTGCCCTTGTGGTTTTCTTACTTCTTGATGACTTTTTTTGAACCGAACGGCAGGGGAGCCCCCTACCTATTTTGTATTAATTTTATAATAGGATATGTACAAGACCCTAGCACTAAAACAGTAAATGTTTATATTACAGATCCATTCTTCTAGCATAGCCTTCACTAATGGCTTAGCCTTCTGTGTCACTAATTCCAATTCTTCTTTAAAATCTACTTTCCATCTATTTATGCAAGCTGAGCCTTGGTTGAAGATTATGTTGTTTATGTGGCACCAGATGCACCATGTGGCTATCATGATCATCTCTGTGAAGATTCTTCCCCTAAAATTTAGTTTGGCTTGCAGGAGCATTTTATTAGGTTCTTGTCTACTGTCCCAATTGATGTTCAAGAGATTACGGCAGACTGTGCTAAAGCTGCATTCAAAGAAAAGATGTAGCACCTCCCGCCGCAGACTCCTCTTTTGGTCTCCACTCCACTCTTTTCCTTGCTTATGTACGGCCCTATCTTAATGCATCCAGTTTCTAAAAAATTCCTAGATATGCCTCAGTTCTGACGTCTCTAAAGTGTTTGGCTTTTGAAAAAAAAAAATTACCTTTGTCCAGCTTCGCTATATGTACGTATTTCGGTTTATGATGCTACAGGGAGGAGAACTTGGGCATGCAACCATCCAATTTGCTTGATATCATTCGAACAATGTCAGGCTCCTCGAGGCTTCACAATCAGTGTGCAGTGCAGATCTATATTTTGCGGTTACAATTTCTGTTTTGCAGATTGTGAAGCCTCGAGGAGCCGCATTTGTCTTGTATAATTTGAGTATTTGAAAAGCTAGAATGCAGCTATACATTTTACTTTATCTTAGACTGATTGAACAAACTCTGTAAATTTGTAAGCTGACATAGATTGGTCGTTCAGTTTACAAACACTTTGTTATGCATTTTGACTTCTGTCATTCCTAGCATTGTAGTATTATCGTGATGCATATGCTTTGTTTGGAAACTACCATAAACGCATGAGCAAACTAATAAGCAGTGCAGTATAATAAGATTTAAAGAATTCAGTAACTTTTTGACACATGCATTGTTGATTGTATGCTAAACAAAACGCCCCAAAATGTAGGAGATCACACCATAATTTGATCATGATCTCACTGCTTGAACTTCAATAAAGTGTGATTTGATGCTTAGTAAACTTATGTGTCATGCGCAAGGAATTGATGTTTGCCCCTAAAATAATTCATTTGGATGTCTATTTTAGTGTATTTTTTAAAAACCCGTAGCACCACACGGGCACCTTGCTAGTATATAAAAAATATTCCCTCGGTTGTTAAATTATTGACGCTATTGATTTTTATCGTTACGTTTTACTATTCATCTTATTCAAAAAAGTTTAAGAATTATCAAATATTATATTATGATTTGTTTATCGTCAAAAGAAGTTGAAATCCAACTTATGATTTTACATATTTGAAAAAACTATTTGAATAAGACAAGTGGTCAAATGTAACAAAAAATGTCAATGACGTTAATAATTTAAGAACGGAGGGAGTAACTTATTTTATTTTTTGGAACTGAATGCTTGTTATAGGCAGGCATTTCCAAAACTGTTAGGATTTTGCATGCCACATGATTTTTTCTTGATCACAAGATTGGTATGAGCGTGGTATGTTTATTGGCAGGTATCTATTACGATTTGGTTGAACGTGATACCTGTTTCTCTCTTTTCGATGTGATACATATTTTTCCTTTTTCTTTTTTGGACATGCATACCGTGACAGTGCATCTATGATGGATCCTGACAGGTACTTTCATCACCAATGTACGACTTTTACACATAAGTTTTTCTTTTTTACCGATCTGCGTGGCATCTTTCCAATAAAAATTGCCAATCAACATTGGAACGAATAGAAGAACATTATAATTTTTTTCTGGATGTGCATGCTGTGATATTGGGCCATTCATAATCAATTTAGCCCTTTTAAATTGAAAAAATAGCCTTTTCATGCAATGAAAAACAGAAAAAAAAACTATCGTATTTTTGCAAACTGTGATGATGGGGAATTTGTTTGTGTAATGTCGAGGGTTTATCACGGCACTAAACTACACGATCCCGCATGGATTAGCGCACGGATTAGGAACTCAATAGTGTAACACGAGAACAAACAGGGATTTTAGACAGGTTTAGGCCCCACTATCGAGAGTAATACTATGCGTCTTATATGAATTGTATTGTCTTAGCAGATTGCTAATGTTGCGGATCTATTTTCGAGGGGTCCCTGCTCCCGTCTTATATATCTGGGAACGCAGGGTTACATGTAGAATCCTAGTCGGTTACAATGTTTAAATAATTGAAAACTCTATCTCTAAGATTCCTTATCGATTTAGAGTCCTACACAGTCGGTCTTGTACTTTCCTTAGGAATTATGCCGTATAAATCGGTCTTGTTGTCCATTTATGTTTCCATACCGAGTGTATAGAACCTTCTGGTACTCTGTATCGGTCGGGCACCACTCCGTGGGCCCTCCCGACCGGTCATATGTCTTCTATATGTCACCCTATATTTGATAAATAATCTTTCGACTAGCAAGTACCCATAGGGTAAGTACTCGACATCAGCCCCCGAGTAATTTTTTATTTTGCTTGAATTTGACCAACCAGACTATTCTGTATGTAGGTATGATTCCAGAGCGAAATTAAAAAGGACTCTATCTTTTGCATAACTTCTTCTTACAACATGGCTTTCAAAAATTAGCTGTGAAAAAATTGAATTATTTTTTCCGCTAGTACACCGGTCAGGTGAACCCAATTGGGTATAGCCCCGACTCTTGGATCATTTGAGATACTTCAAATAATGTAATAGTCAACTTGTTGAATCTTCATTATTCTGTCTCGCTCTTCAATGTGGTGCACCGGTCAGGTGCACCTAATTAGATGTAGCCCCGACTCTTGTATCATTTGAGCTTCTGCAAATAATGCAACAGTATTTTGAAAGAGACTACGCTTATTTCCTAGAATTCCTAGCCAGATTTGGCCACCAGTTACATACCTCCAGGCGGCTTCCGCCAACAAAAGACTTTCCAACCAGTCCAAACCGGTCACAAATTTCATATTCCTAGTAATTCACACCAAGAACTAGTTTCTAACTGCTAAAATTGGTCAAAACCAATATTCCTCTTAGTGAAATTTCACCAAGAACCAATTTTCAATTGCTTAAATCAATCGCCGGTATAATCAAGCTTAACTCGAATATTTAAGCCTATTATCAGCCGAATGCTTAACACCAAAGGCTTAGACATATTATTTAATGTTAATCGATCAGGAAAGACCAAAATGTCTTTTATCCGACCATTTTATAACATAATTTCCTCCAAACAGATCTTGTCTAGGCTATAATTGCTTATACGGCTAAGTGTCAAACACTACGGAATGCATGCTCAATTGCAAAAGAGCCCATGTGATTATTCGAATCATGCGAGGCCTTCCTTTACTGTAATCGTGTAACAACCCTAATAAATAAAGTGCATCTCATGTCATTCATCTTCATGTCATCATATGGCATTTTTGAAACCATTTAATTTTAGGTCAAGAATGCACATAAAATGTTATTTAACGGGATAGATTAAAGATGCAAGTATGAATGGGTGCTATAGGTGAATCTTGGGATGAACAACTTATAGCTGCCAAAGTAATAGTTAAACAACTAGATGACACTCGGAAGCTGAAGCTACTTGGGAACAAGCAGATTTCCTCCGATCTAGTTACCCAGAATTATTTAGTACCACCGTCTAGTCGCTTCGATCGTGAATCTCGGGACGAGATTCCTATAAGGGGAGGGCTGTAACAACCCTAATAAATAAAGTGCATCTCATGTCATTCATCATCATGTCATCATATGGCATTTTTGAAACCATTTAATTTTAGGTGACGAATGCACATAAAATGTTATTTTAACCTAAGCTGAATTGAGTCTTAAAAAGAATTCAAATAAAAATAAATTTTGTGTTTAAGAATTTCTGTTGGTCAAACATAATGATAAAAGATTTATGAAGTTTCTCTGAAATTATTTTTTTCTTTTGTCAAAATGTCTACAAGAAATAATTAAAACTTTTCTTTTGATTTAAACATGAATTTTTAATCTAAAAAATATTTAGAATTTTAACTTCGTCCTAAAAGGAAAAAGATCCAGAATATTCGCAAATATATCCCTAAATTGTCGCAGAATTTTTCTAGTTCTAGAAATACGTTTTTCAAATAACCAAAAGAGGAGGGGGCTTTTTGCAAAAACACCGAGACAGGCCCAGAGCCGGTCTCTTCTTCCTCTCTCTCACACAGCACCGCCTGCCGAGCCACCGCAGCGGCTCCGGCCGCGCGCCCTCCCTCTCGCTGGCGCCACGCAGCGAGCACCCCCTCCCCCGGCCACCTCAACCCTCGGCCCCGTTTTGATAAAACCAGGCCCTACTCATCTCTTCTCCCTCTCTGGTCTCTCTTTCACCCGAACGCCACCACTCGCGCGCCTCTCTTGCTCCCACGCCGATAACCGCCTCCGGCCGTCCCCGCTCGAGCTGTCACCACCTAGAGCTCCGCGGCTTACCCCGACACCTCACCATGCCGCTCAATCGCTCCCGTCTAGCGTAGCACGAGGGATCGACGCCATTTTTGGTCCGGGATGCCACCACCGTTGGCCGTCGCACTTCTCTCAAATTCATCTCCGGTGGTGAGCCAATTCGTGCGATTTTTCCTTCCATAGGTGCGTCATCTCTCTCTTAGTCATACCGACGGCTCACCCTCGAGTTCTCTTCACGGGTCGTCATGAATTTAACCGATTTTTCCCCGGTTCTATGTGCCGCTGCCTCTGCCTCCGTGGTGCGGACCAACTTCCGGCCACCCAGGACCTCCACAACCTCGATGTCGGTCTTCGTCATGATCCTGTGAAGCTCCAGCAGCAAACCGTTCGCAGTTTGGTCAAGCGAGGTGAGCTCTAGCCGCCGCCGAAGGTTCGCGCTTGCTGCCTCTCGTCGTGACCATGGCTCCGGTCATCTCCCGGGGGGTTGACCTCACCATCATGTTCGCCATGCTTCCCCGAGCCCAAAAAGTATCATCTCGTCAAGGTTGGCCGCCACCGACCAACTCCGGCGTGGTGCCGCCCTGCTCCGGCCGCCGTGGCCATGGCCGCAGTGCTCGGCCTCGAGCTGGGCCGCGTGCGTGTCATGGGCCGCCTCGCCCATGGGCCAGCTCGGTTTCGGCCCGAGTGGTATTAGCACTGTTTTGCGAATTTAGTTAATTTCGACTTTATTCAAACTTCAAATATTCGTAGAAAATTCCACAAAAATCAGAAAAAAGCCAAACAAAGTTCATTAGATTCATAAAATTATTTCCTATTTGATTATGTATTTAAATGGCTATTTTGAGAAATTATAATTTCATAGTTTAATTAAATTACCTTCGTTTGATTAAAATAATCTATTATTTTATGCTATTACTATTTAATTTTGAGAAATAAATTTCTTTAAATAATAGAGATTACTGTAGACGAAAGTTTTTGTTAATTTTATTTTCCAAAATTAAGAATAAACATCGTCATTTCATGTACTTGTATTTTAACATTTCATGTAAAACGCATTCATCATTTCATGTGTCATCGCATGTTAGCATTGTAGGTCGCTATTTCATGTTACTTATAGTGTAGACCCTAGCTATTCAGCATGGATCGTCGATAGCGTCATCGCATGGCATATCTTGCATGATCATGCATGCATGTTAGTGACTCGCGATGTATCGTTGATTGTTGTAGCACGCGAGGTCATCCGACGGAAGGAAAGGATCCCGAAGAGATGATCATGGAAGTCAACTACATCGAAGACCACGGGTTGTGAAGTCGTTCGACAAGCCGCCGAGGTGTATCAAGAAGGGAGATCATCAGCGCTAACGTCGCACCGAGCGAACTTAACTACGCTACGTTTAAAGGCAAGCCCGGTGCATCCCACCTATGATTTTAAAGTCTTTTCTTTTATCACGGTTAATGAGTCGTGATTGTGCATTAGGTTATAGGGGTTGCTTGATACCCTAGATGCATGAGTAGGACTCCTATGAGAATGTTACCTTATGTTGGTTTGAAGAGCTCGATCGCTGCTATGCTTAAGTCCAAGGGAATTGGTAGAAGTCGAGTGGTGTCATACACTACTCGTGAGATATAGGGTAATGACATGATTAATGCTGCTAAAAGGAATGATACAAGAAAGGTGAAAGTGGAAGTAAAGATGATGATAAAGCTGAGACCGGACGGGCCTGTAGGAGAAAGGGCAAGACGGAGACGAGGTCTTGCAAGGTGGTAGCCCCGCCTGAGTCGGTCAAGGACCGTACCGTTGTCGGCTTAGTTGAACAAGTTTGAACGTACTACATGCTGGTGTCATGGGCCCGAGCAAGCTGATGTACCCTACCGCCCCGAGAGATGTAGCGTAGCCAACTCTCTTTTGCTGGCTGTTAGTGAGAGGGAAGTCTCACGGGAGGGAAATGGGTCGGCCACGGAGGAAGTCGTGGAGTCGCCATGTTCCCGGGGAGTTTGGAAACGGCTAGTCTTCCGTCGGGTGATAGCGGGAAAAGTTGTCGTATACGACCGGTGTGGTGCGTATACGTCGTGTAGTCGGGTTTTTGCTAGCTGGTATAAATCGATTCGAATCGCTGTCCCTCGCCGTAATGAGTACCGCTTGTTTAGCTCGTCACATCGTAGTTAATCAGCTGAAAGATGAGGATGAGAGATGAAAGAACCGTTGATCGGAAATGATCTTTTCTTGCAAACTTGATTGCAATAGTTGTAGACTGCAAAACCTTTGTTTATGATGAACTTAACTTTGAGCTAAAACATTGAAAGTAAGGATCCACCTTTTAGTGCTGTTTTCGCAAAGGAGTAAACCCCACAGCCACAAAGCCTTTGCATACTAGGCGTCGGCCTTAGCGTGCCCTTTGACGGGTCGGTCTTGCTGAGTATTAGAATACTCGGGGTTTGTTCGTTATGTTTCAGGACCTGAGTCGTACTTCCACGACTTGTACGGTAGTTTCCCGGAAGAGGAGCAGAGTCCCGAGGGTGGTTCCCTCCAATGGGAACGGATCCCGACGCCCTGAGTGAGGAGGATCGTGATGTACGACGGGCTCGAGTGCATGACGTTAGTCGTCCTACGTAGTCTTTTGTTGTAAAAACAATAACTTCCGCTGCAACACTCGTAGGGTTTAAACTTCAATAATGTATTATGCTTCCGTTGTACGATGTTTGTATTTTGTAAACCTGGTTGTATTATACCATGATGTATATATTCTGGCTTGAATGAGATGATAAAGCTGTTGTAACTCGCTTCGCCGAGTGTTCCCCTGTACCGACTCTTGGGTGTCCCGGCGGGGACGTCACAAATCGTTAGGTTACGAGAAACTCAATTAGGGCGTAAACAGTAATTCGGACTCGGCTATTGGGAAATCAATGCTAGACCACTCAATCTCAGCCCTCGAGCCCATATTAGGGTCTATATAAGGAGTCCAAGAGACGACTTTGGTCAAATCCATTCCCAAATCCGTCGTAATGCACCCTTGCTTGTTTTAGCCATCCCCGTGTTCTTCACTTTTGTGATCTAACCTTCATCGAAGCTTTCTCAACTCCAATCCGATTCAAATGGGTCCCCCGTGATAAGCTCCCTGCTTGGGTCCAAGAGTTCTCCGCCACCAACTCCACCGAGAAGAATCTCAAGGCATTGGTTGCGAGACGGAGTTCCGGCCACTAGCGATGTCCCATGGAAGATCAATGAAGACCAGCAGGTAGTATTATGCTGGCTTTTCACCCGGGATTCGATCTCCACGTGTTGTTCCTTACTGTCGAGGCCTCCTCCATTTTTCATCGCTTTGAATTGGTAAACCTGAATCCTAACTCCATCCTCCATATCACCTTTTTCATCCACCTTTGTGAAGCTTTCCTTGGGGTCCTTCACCATTTCAACCTTTTTGTTACATTTTCCATATCCGACTACTACCATCTTCCGAAAAACGCCAAGTGGTCGGAGGTGTTGGAATCCAGGTCCGAGATATTGTGGAATATTTTCAGATTCTTCTTATCAAAAGTATCTCCAAATGAAAGGATGAGTGGTTCATTTGTGACAACCCTCAGCCCTCTCTTCCAACCCACAAAGCCCAAGTTGCCTTAGAGCTTGCTCGCTACAACGAACCGACCCACGGATCGTGATTCCGGAGGTGTTGTTTAAGCGGACACTTAATAATACAACAACCGACCAAGTTCATATATTACAAGAGAGAGATTGTTCAACTTTACAAGAGAGAGTTCCAAATTTACATCAGAGTTTATTAAGTGAATACAACAGAAGTTTAAACAAGTTCAAGTTTGAAAAGCGCGGAAGCACACTAGCGTAGATTCGTCTCGACAATTATACAACAAAAGGTGATCAATCCGAGCCCATACAGATTATCACTTAGCCAAGCACACTTACTATGGCAGGCTAGGCTCCCGGTCGGAAGTCCAGCCCTCCGGAATCTGCACGTCCTAGGGCACAACACCCGTAGGCAACTCAAATGCATTACCTAGAACACAAAATAACAAAGGCACAAAGCACTGAGCAGCTAGAGCTCAGCAAGACCGACCCGTCAATATGGCGCACTAAGGCCGACTCCTAGACATGCAAAGCTCGGAGGGTGTAGCTGCATCTAGGAATAAAAAAAGCGACTAAACAGTCAATCCTTACTTTCAATATTTTAGAATATAAAATATAAGTGATCATAGCATCAAACATAATACCATTGGTTGCAAGAAAAATTTAATCATCAATAACAATAATATTTAACATTATTCAAGTTCTTAACTACGATGCGGCGCAGTTCGCAAGCGGTACTCCTTACGGCGATGGGCAGCGATACATATCGATTTATCACCAGCTAGGAAAAACCCGAGGTATGTGTCATATGCATTATTTAAGAACACATATGACAACCTTTCACGATAACATCTACAATTTGACATGAGTCCAACCTCACCGAGTGGCCGGTAACTTACCT
The DNA here is from genome assembly GCA_031894775.1 of Chloris gayana. NCBI lineage: Eukaryota > Viridiplantae > Streptophyta > Magnoliopsida > Poales > Poaceae > Chloris > Chloris gayana. Next base: position 62,320 of record JAUNZO010004812.1, on the reverse strand, counting down.
CGTGATCTTCCGATCGCCAACTCCTCTAGCTGAGTGGCCCGTTGACCAAATGTGTTGGGTACCGCACAACATTGCATATGTTAAGGCTACATAAGCTTACTAGTTCCCATAAAACTAGCATGCACTTGGTAGTGTTCAATACTTGCTCAAGTAGGGCGAACAACGGTAAGGTCCTTAACCGACACGAGGCGGGGCTACTACAATCAAGGCCCATGTCTTGTTGTACCTACAACACCCCTGCCCGGTCTCCATTTAATCATCATGTGAGACCTCAAACTTAACTGTTAACCAATGTACTTGTCGTACCTGAAATTAAGCATAGCAAGGATTCTATTGAACTACTCGTACCGGTAAATCCTCACTACAATGGTTCATATCGAGGGAACAATGCGAGTGGGGTTTCCAGCAAATCCCTAGACGTAGACATCTAGCAAGTGATATACTAAAAGAAAAACTTTAAAAGCTGGGAGGATGCACCGGGGCTTGCCTTGTGCCGACGTAACAAAGTTAGCATCTTCAGAGGTCGAGTCCTGATGTGGCTCCTGCCGATGCTCTTCCGTCGACTCTTCAACGTTCCCTAAAATATATCGATATGTCAATGTCGATGCTTGAAGCAAATGCAACAACATGGTCGATGCAATGATCGATGATTCAACTAAAACTAGCTATGCTATATGGTTCTTGGAGACATATGCGTAAAAATTCAAATTTATTTTAAACTAAGTTCATTATTTCATGTGATCTACATGATGAAAGTTAAGATACAAGGAAATGATTGTTCTCATGTACAAATGCAGCAACATGAAATGTAACCACACCACTGAATAAAGCATAACCGAGAGGGACCTAACAAAATTAGGTTTGCATTTTTAGCATAAACCAAGAATTAATTCGGGTCTTGGATGTTCCGATAATTCCAGGAAAAAATCATGAAAAATATCTGACCACCAACATGACTAGGGGATAGATCTTCTCACAAGGAATCAAACAAAATTGGATTTGCTCAATTTGGAGGCCAGAATCAAAAGATATGATTGTTGTAAAATAATAAGATTTTATGGATTTCTATTTCAGAAAAAAGGATAATTCACGAACTCAACGAGTCGGAGCGCGCCCACACGGAGGGCTGCAACGCTTGGGATCGGTAGTTGTTGTGGCAACATGGGATCCGGGCCGGTGTGGCCAGCCTTGTGCCTATGGCTCATGGCGGCCGAGAGAGCAGCGGCGGGTCACCGGCGTTTGGACGGATGATAACCAACCTCGACGGGAGCACGGCTACACACTCGGTTCGATACGGTGAACAAGTTGGTAGGGTCGCCTTCGCCGAAAGCGGGCGGAAGCACGTGGGCAGCGAGAGGTGGCATGAGCAGAGCTTCGGCGACGACTATAGCTCGCCGTGGTTCACAAGAATTAGGGAAACAACTACCATAAGCATCCACGGATGGTTAGCAACGAGTTGCACGGTGATTATCGACCTTAGCGATGGCCGGAAAGGTGAGCTCGTCGGCGAGTAGAGGCGACGGAGGTCGAAGCTCCGGGAAAAACAGTGAAATCCCACCGAACGTGTGCGGAAGTCTCAAGGGTGAGTATACTAAGGTTTTTAGCAATCCCTTACGCACACTCGGGGACCAAGAATCAACACAAAAGACGCACCGAGAGAGGAAGAATTTTGCAGGATAGCTGACGGCGATCGCCGGTGATGTTGTTTGAGGAATCTTCAATATACTCATAGCTCGGGCGAGAGATTTGGGGGTAGTTCAGTTCCTAGACCTCCAGCTGTCGTATACTTGCCTTATGGGTATACAATAATTGAAGGAATGAGTGATCGGAGGTATGGTGGCATATTAATGAAGATAAGACTGGTTGAGAGGGCCCACGAGTGGTGTCCGACTAGTATAGAATAACAGAAGGTTCCATATACCGGTATGAAAATAAGGCGGGCGTAAAGACCGACGTATGATGACTTGATTGACAAGTAAAGAATCAATTGTAGTCTATTACGACTCTAAATCAATAAGGAAAGCCTAGAGATAGAGCTTACGAATATGTAATCCATGTAATCGGCTAGGACTCGCATGTGACCCTAGCTCCTCCGGATATATAAGGTGGAGTAGGGACCCCTCGAAAACTCCCTAGAAAACTCGCAATTAGCAATCTGCTAAGAGCAATACATAACACACATGACATAGGGTATTACTCTCCATCGAGAGGCCTGGACCTGTCTAAAATCGTGTGTTCTTGTGTGTTTTGTGTGTTGCACCATCGAATTCCACGCTCATGAGGGATCGGGTAGTTCTAGTGCCGAGTTTAATACTTCCGGCGAGTTCATAGCACATTCGATGGCTTCTTCGTTCGACGTCGACTTCGCACCCGGCTTCACGATCCGCTTCGGGTCTCTCGGCTTCAAGGCTGATTCCGCCGGAAAGCTCCACCCGATGAATCCGATTCGCAATTTGGCCGCTGCTACGGGCGCGATCACCGGATGCGATCAAAACATCTTATGCCGAACCTAGCGGGATTGACGCGGCTTCGGCGCGAACAATCGGACCACTTATGCTTCCAACCGGTCTAGCCAATCGGGTCAAGATCATGACCGCTACCCGATCTGTGGCAATAAGCAGCTCTCTCGAGCACGAAAACGACTTCGAGGAGGGACCTTAGACCTCCTTCCAAGTATTTATAACTGGGACAGTTCTTCGACCCTGCGTGATGCCCGAAGAGATCGCGACTAAAAGAGATAGAATGGCAAGAGAAGAAGCGGATCGTCGGCAACGCGAGCGGATGAGATGGATGGAGAAGAATCGCCTCCATCGCCCTTGTCTGCGGCTCCAACGAACAATGCTCGCGCAAACAGCGCCGGCACTAGCCAAGATGTAGGTGGGGCTCCGGCTACGGCTCCACCTGCCATTGGACCTCTGCGCGAACAAGTTGCGGATGCGACGGACAATTCACCGGGTGGAAGAAATCATCGTTCCTCCGGTAGGGCCTTGAATTTGGACTCTATGGAGGTCAAGTTAAACGGCGCTCAATTTTTCATGTCACCGAGTTCATAACATCGTAGGTGTGAAGCAGATTCGGAGACAATTCCGGAAGAAGTTTGCTTGACGCAAGGGTTGCAGCGCGCCCGAGTCCGCTTGACGCGACTGCTTTTGCAAATCAACCGAGATCATGCGAGATAGAGCGAAATCTTCCTGTCGGTCTCATTCGCGCTCGGACCGATATGCGAGGACCCGGTCCGAAGGAGCTTCTTCTAGAGGAAGAATCGGACACCGACATACGCCAATTGCGGATGAACATGACCATGCGCCGGATCGGGATTTACGCATACCACTCAATGGTAATCGTGATGCTCGTAACGTGCTTACTGATCGTCATGCTTGAAAGAGTGGAAGACCGACGGAGAAGGAAAGAAGATGAACGACGATGGATCGGTCATGTCGATGATCGTCCGGTGGATCCCGTGCCGCCACTTGCGCCCGCAACCGGTTCAACTAGGCATAGGTAGGATCGTCGGTGCAATGACAATCGAGGGCGGGGCAACCGGTCCACGCACCGCGATGACCGACCGAGAAGAGATGACTACCGTGATGATCGAGACCGATGGGGACGAGACCATAGGAACAGAGACGAGAGAACCTCGACAAGGCAACAATAATCGTCAAGATCCAGCTCCGCCTTCGTCTCCGCATCTGCCTCCTCCGGCGCAGGGTAACAATGATCGCCGGGTCGAACCCGGTGCTGGAGACCGGAATGATCATTATCATGACAATTCGATGACGACGGGGATCGAAACCGACATTACGAGACGTCGCTCGCCATCATCGGTTTGGACCGGTCCGGAACATGATGAATACTCCATAATCCCAGCATATACGCGGGATATGTGCATTTGCAAATGCCCCGGGGATTTAAGCCCGGGGTTATTTACAAATATGATGGCAAGGCTCCCCCGTTGAGTGGCTTCACATGTACACGACCGCCTTCCGGTCTGCGGGAGGTGACACATTCATGGAACAGATCGGACGCTTGTGGTTACAATCTCTACCCAAGGAAACTATTTCTTCTTGGGGCGATCTTACTAAAAATTTCGTTGAGAATTTTCAGGCAACTTGTGAAAAGCCAGGAAACTTCTTCGACCTCAATAGGCGAAGCGAAACCTGATGAGATGCTTACGGATTTCATTAGGTGTTTTTGCAGCAAGAAGGCCTTAATCCCCAATGTTCCCGATCAGCAAGTGATTGCTGCGTTCCAAGGTGGCGTCCGGTGAAGCATTGGTGCATAAGATCGACAGGCATAAACAAAATCTTACCATGACGGCGTCGAGTGCTTCAAGATATAGCGAGACGACTATGCTGCTAGAGAATCGAACATGCTCAATCTACGCGGGAACAAAGGGAAGGAGCCGAAGTAGGATAATGGCAACTAGTCCGGATCCAAGAATAACAAACGTAAGGCCGACAACCTCTTCGCTGCTGTGCACCGGTCTTATGGAGGAAACCACCTTGCACCGCCTAAGAAGGGGCCAAGAGAATGAGTTTCGTTTGAAGCCTTACTTGATGGGCCTTGCATGATTGATAATGAGAATCATAAGAATAAGGAATGTTTCTTGCTGAGACCGTTTGCTTCATTTGTGTTGAAGGTGGCACCCCAGTCTAGGCAGCACAATCAACGGGATGATAAGGGCAAAGAGAGGAAGCGTGAGATGATGGAGATGATGATGAAGGCTTTGAGGAACCACTCGGAGAAGTGAACTTCATCCGTGGAGGACCCGACGGGTATGAGTCGAAGCGCAAACAGAAGTTAACACTCGGGGAGGTTAATGCTGTCACTCCCGTGACTCCTGAATATCTACGGTGGTCGGAAGTACCAATCACATTCAGCGAGGACGATCATCCGGAAGTCTTGCCTAAAGCTGGTCGATATCCGCTCATTCTAGCACCAATTGTCCGGAAGGTGCGCTTGAAGAAAACCTTTATTGATGGAGGTAGTTGCCTGGATATACTCTTTGCTAAAAATCTACCAGGGCTTGATCTCTCGGTTGCGAGACTTGGATCATAGCGTTTCGTCGTTTCATGGTATAATACTCGCCGGTAACTTTTGGGACAAAAGAGAATTACGGAAGGGAGAACAACATTTTTCAGGTGGCTGATATTGATTCTGCATATCATGAAATGTTGGGAAGGCTGGCTTTGGCTAAGTTTATGGCGATCCCGAACTACCGGTATTTGATGCTTGAAGATGCTTGGGCCCAATGGGGTCTTGTCGTTCCGGTCCGATATCAAGACCACGTATGCTTGCGAAGTACACGGTACTAAGTTGGCAACTCGTGTCAATTCAGAGGAAGAGCGTCGAGAAATCAGGAAGGTGGCTAGCGCCCTGGAGACGCAAGCGTCGCTTAAGGAAGAAGCTCCACCCAAGAAGATCGCCAAGGAGAAATTGGAGGCTGTTGTGGTTGCTTCCAAGACTATTCAGCTTGATGAGGCAGATCCCTCTAAGGTCACCCATATCGGGTCCGAACTTGGGGCGCACTCACTCTTTTCCTCTAGGAGAATAGGGACATATTTGCATGGCAACCTTCGACATACCGAGTGTCCCTAGGGAGAAGATTGAGCACGCACTGTTGGTGCGTCCTAACCCGAAGCCGATCAAGCGAAGCTCCGGAGGTTTGCTCAAGACCACAAGGAAGCAATCAAGAAAGAGATTACTAGATTATTAGCAGCAAAGTTCATTAGGGAGGTGTATCATCCGGATTGGCTTTCCAATCCAGTTCTTGTACCAAAGAAGAATACTAAAGAATTAAGAATGTACGTTGATTATACTGATCTCAACAAGGCTTGTCCCAAAGACCCCTTGGCGCTACCTCGAATCGACCAAGTAGTTGATTCGATGGCTGGCTACGAGCGTCTTTGTTTTCTTGATACTTATTCTGGATATCACCAATTTCCCTTGAAGGTCGAAGATCAAATCAAGACCGCGTTCATCACCCCCTTTGGAGCATATTGCTACACAACAATGTCGTTCGGTCCGAAGAATGAGGGCGCTACTTATCAGCGTGGCATGCAACGTTGTTTGGACTCACAAATTGGAAGAAACGCTAAAGCATATGTGGATGATATAGTGGTTGAATCCCGGAAGGTTGAAGACCTTCTCTCGACCTGGCAGAGACCTTTAGCAATCTGCGGAACTTTTCTATGAAGCTTAATCATGGTAAGGGCGTGTTTGGGATTCGTTCTAGAAAGTTGCTTGGATATTTGGTGTCGTGGCGTGGCATTGAAGCTAATCCGAAGAAGATCCGGACGATCTTCAATATGAAAGCTCCCTGCTACTTGAAGGATGTGCGCAAGTTAACCGGGTGTATGGCCGCTCTAAGCCGCTTCATTTCAAGGCTGGAGGTTAGAGGCCTCCCTTTCTTTAAATTTCTCAAGAAGCAAGATAAGTTTGAGTGGACAGATGAGGCTCAAGCCACATTTGAACAGCTCAAGGGATATCTCGATAATCCGCCGGTATTTTTATCACCGGAACCTGATGAAACCATTCAATTGTACATATCTACAATGACTCATGTTGTGAGTACGGTATTGGCGATCGATTGGAGGGGAGAGGGACATCTGCAACTAGTTCAACACCAGGTATACTTTGTGAGTGAAGTTCGATGGAGTCAAGGATGCGATATCTTCAAATGCAGAAATTGATATATGCTGCTGTGATAACATCACGGAAGCTGAAGCAAGCACATTCGATCGAAGTTAAGACCGGGTTTGCCATCGGGGATGTAGTGCGTAATCGGGAGGCAATTGGACAGGTTGCCAAGTGGGCTATAGAGCTTGGTCCGTACGAGATTACCTTTTCTTCGTGAATAGCTATTAAGGGGCAGGCATTGGCTGGTTTTATTACTTGAGTGGCTCAAAACTCAAATATCCCTGGCAATTTAGGACTAGGAGTATTGGGAAATGTATTTTGACGGGTCTCAGCAGCATTCGAGCGCAGTGGCAGGAGTTGTGCTTTTTACTCCACAAAAAGATCCGTTGAAATATGTATTGCGGATGCACTTACGTGCCTAAAATAATGCTGCGAGAATGACTTCGGGTAGCTATTTCGCTGGGAGTCGGACGATTGGACATATATGGAGATTCCATGCTTGTGATTAGTCAAATTAACAAAGTATGGGATGCTCACGATGATCATATGATGGCTTGAAGATAAATTTGATGGTCTACGCTTTTCTCATATATTGCGCGGAAATAATTCTGCTGCAGTTGAGTTAGCCAGATTGGGTTCTTCGAGACAGGCGGTACCGCACTGGGGTATTTCTTCAAGTTTTAAGTAAACCATCTATTAAGATTGTTCAAAAAGATACTATTATGGAAATAAAGACCGGAGAAGCGAGTCTTGGAGGAAAAGACCGGTGAGACGGTCTTATAGCACGAGATTGGACGAGAGGTTCAAGATGGGGCACAAACGGAAGGAGTAGACCAATTGCTCGAAGTTATGATGATAGATTCCGATCGGCGAACTCCATATCTTGAATATTTGCGGTCCGGTAAAACCCTAGAAGACAGGGTCGAGCGACAAAGACTGGAGGTCGGACCAAGGAACTATTTGCTTATTGAAGATGAACTTTATCGACGAGGGGTCAACATTTTAATGAAATGTGTATCTGTCTCGATGGAATTCAAATGCTTGAAGAAATTCATAAGGGGATCTGCGGAAATCATGCTTCGTCATAGACTCTGGTTGGGAAGGTGTTTCAACAAGGATTTTATTGGCCTACAGCTGTTGATGATGCACATAAAGTAGTCCAAATTTGTCGGGGATGTCAATTTTTCGCATGACAGACCTTATACTCCGGCTCATGAGTTGCGTATGATTCCAATGACTTGGCCTTTTGCAACTTGGGGGCTGCATATTGTCGGACCATTCAAAAAAGCACCAGGAGGATTTACTCATATTTTTTTTGGCGGTCGATAAATTCTCCAAGTGGATTGAAGCCGAGGCGGTTACTAGTATGGCCACTGCTCGGGCAATCAAATTTTTGCAAAATATCTTTGTCCGATTTGGAGTTCCGCATTGTATAACTACAGATAATGGACCGTAGTTCACCACAGAATTCCTCAAGGATTACGCTGAAAGTTTGGGGATCAAGATACATTGTGCTTCGAGTATCACATCCGTAGAGTAATGGGCAGGTAGAGCGTGCCAATGGTATGATTTTAACCGGTCTTAAGCCCAGAATTTTTGACCGCTTGAAAGCATACGCTGGAAAGTGGGTGAAGGAGTTACCTTGGGTGTTATGGGGACTGCGCACAAACGTCGGTCGCGCCATGGGACAATCTCATTTCTCTCTAGTATATGGATCCGAAGCAATGTGGCCTACGGAAGTAAATATGGTATCGGCCAGATTGTGGTATTGGGATGAAGATAAATATGATGTATAGCGCCAAGTTGAGTTGATTGCTGTAGTAGAATTAAGTGATCAAGCGTTGATTCGAGTGGCCAAATATCATCGGGGTTGCGGCGGTATCATGATCGTAGTGTGTGCACGCGAGAATTTCAAGTGGGCGATTTAGTGCTCGGGAAGATTCAGTCTAATAAGAATAGGCATAAGTTGTCACCGGTCTAGGAAGGACCTTTTGTGGTCAAGTTAGTTTCCAGACCGGGGGCTTATAGGCTTATGATCCACAAGGTGGAGGAAATTCAAAATTCTTGGAATATTGATCAACTTCGTCGTTTTTATACTTAAAGATTTTTTGTATTCTTATAACTCTATAAGTGTGGTAATATAAATCAATTTGATTTCTGGAATGGTTATATTTGTGTTTTTATGCCTCGATATTTTAATTTTGAATTAATATATCGAGTCGGGAGACTGTTATATTAAGAGCGATCTGTGAAATTATGAGTAAATCCTAAATATTAGTACCAGTCATTCACTCTATACAATATGAATAAGACCACCTCCACCAATTATATCTTGTGCTGATTAGAGCCAATGATTATATTGAAGAGGGTTTATGTGACATTAATCATTATTGTTTAGTTACAAACTTGACTGGTCTATTTAGGAGGGAAAATTTTAGCATCTCTTATGAAATATTGGTCATGTTATGTTATGGCTGGAAGTATTAATTTTCCTTAACATCTTGAGTCGGGGGCTACTATCTTAAGAGCAGTCTAGGATAATAAGTAATCTTAAGTCTTAAGACTGGTCGTTTTTTCTATCCGGCATGATTTTGTTAAAGTAAACTACCACTATGACTTGTAATCTGTGCTGATTAGAGCCAGTATTTAGTCATAGTTGGTTTGAGTTGAAATAACTATCATTGTTTGGTTATAGAATTTGACTAGCGGATTTAAGATGGTGAAATTTGTATGTCGACCGGTCTGGATCAATGCGATACTGTGCATAAAAGCTTTGAGAAGAATGAAGACTGGTTACAATTAATAGGATAGATATTATATTACAAAGTATTCTGATACAACAGTTTTTGCATACTTAAGGGTAATTACATAGAAACATCTATCGAGCAGGACCGCTTGAGTCACCGGTATCACCGGTCTTGGGGTCTTCAGCCGACTTGTCATCGATCGTTCCTTCCGAATCTGATGCGGAAGACGGAAGATCAAAATCCGGATCATCATACTCGTCTTTTAGATTCTGCGTGAAGGCTGCAGCGGCATCTTGAGCAGCTTGGTCCAGAGCAGGAAGGGCCGCAGCTTCATCCAGCGGAACACCTGGCGGATCCGGAGGAATATCTTCGATGAGTTCCGTTGTGGTTCCGAGAAGTAATTCCTCGGTTCGTTGAACCGGTCTTCGATAGTCTCTAGATGCGCGCTCGCTCCGATGAAGTTGAAATCACGAGTCTTCGACGGGAGTCCAAGACTGGATTATTGCAGCAATGTCACCTCCCCCTACAGCAGCAATCGCCTTAGAATGTTCCCCGATTCTTTGAGGAACATCCCAAATGGCACTTTCCAAGTCCATGTGTTCTCGCTGAAGGGGTTGACCACCATTCAGATATTCGAGCACCTATTTGCTGCCCGCTGCAAGTTCTGAAGAAGAAAAATTGAAAAGAATATAAAAAATTCAGACCGGTATTGAAGACTGCTTCCTAGACGAGGTTGAGAAAAAGAAACTTACGCTCGTGCACGATATCCAAGGCTCCGAATCTGCCTTTGATGTTAATGTTAGAGGCCCTCGGCTTGGTTTCGCTCTTCAATAAGCGTTGAATTTCGTCCTCTTTTGCCATGAGCGCAAGTTGAGCAGATTCGTGAGCGGTCCTCGGGGCACTCGCCCTTCTCGGCTTGAGCGGTCTTTGTAGCTTCAAGAGCTTCGTGAGTTCAGCCTTGAGCCTAGCATTTTCATTTTTAAGCATCTTGTTGGACCGGAGCGTTTGTGCTAGGATGTTATCCTTGGCGGTGAGCTCGCCCTCTAGTTTGCCAATGCGGGCAGCTTGCGTCTCTTCAATTCGAGAGCCTCCTTGAAGGGCTTGATCTTGTGCAGCGGCTTTCTTGGTAAGGACCGCTTCAGCCTTTTTGTGAGCTGCGAGAAGATTGTCAAGAGCTGAAACAAAAAGACCAGTTAGAATACTTACCGAACAGGCAAGAAGACCGAGATTAGTTAACAAGGTCTAGGCTTACTCTGAATCTCTTGTCTAAGACGGATGATCTCTTGCCGGCGGTATTCCATCAAGCGGTGCGTATTCGGGAGGTTTGCTTCCCTCCGCCGGAGATCCTCTTCCTTGGATTTCGGATCGGCGGTCCGAGATCCGAGCTCGATTAATTGCTCCTAAGTCCGGTGTAGCTCTTCTTCTAATCGAGCTATGATGGCACTCTTGGCCTCAGAATTTTTCGGAAGAACCTCAAGAGAAGATGAATATGTAACAAAAAATTAAAACATGAAGATTGTAAAGTAAGGAAAAGACTGGGTAAGGAAAAGTTCTTCAAGGCCTCTCCTTCTTGAAGAGAGTCCCATTAAGTTGTTGTCTGTAAACTTTTTGGCTCCGCTTCAGTTGTCGATTTCCACATCACCAACTACCATCTTGGCGAGTTTTGGTGCATTTGGAGCTTTGCGAGAGGTTCCGGCTCAACGAGGTATTTCTTCAATCCGGACCGGCCCCAATGGGAGTTCTAGAGCGGTGTGGAATAATGTGGCTCGAGGAGGGAAGTCACCGATTATTGTGTCACTAATATCAGCTTCGGTGACAATCTGCTCCTCGACAACCTCGAGATGCAGAAGTCTCTTTGGTTGTTTGTTCTTCTATTGAGGCGGCAGGGGGTTCCTTTGTGATTGTCGTGCTCTTGGCCTCGGAGATATGCTCGGCACTTGATGTCGTTGGGATTGGGGCCCTTGCTTTGCTGCTAACGGTTGCAGGATTGACGGAGGGGATATTGGGTCTGTTCCTCAATAGGCCTGCAATGTTGGCTTGGAGATTGAGGGACCTTGCGAGTCTCTTCTTGGACCTTCCGCAATCCTTTCGGTCACTAACGATGGGAGGGGTACGAAGTCGTTTCTCCTACAGTATCACCCGAGGTACCGACCGAGCGGCATACTGGGACCTTCGAGGGATGTTGGCAAGTGAATCGATTAATGGAGGGTCCCCTTGAGACCCCTCGGTGGATGTCTCTTGAAACACAGCCCAAGCAGCTTGGCGATCTCTTTCAATGGCTTCTTGTTCTTTGCGCCGTTCTTCAAGTTTTTGTCCTTCCGTGCGAGTATCTCCGGGCACGGAAGCAGGAATTGAGACAGAACTATCGGTGCTTAAGGCTGATGTGCACTTTCTTGTGCTGGGGTCTTGGACTACATTCCCAGTGATGAGGACATCACTCCTTTGGATACAAATGACACTCCTCCGCAAGGACCAATCACTAGAGCTCGCGCCCGACAATTGAATTTAGAGGTGAGCTCGTTCCTAAGTCTTTCCTTTCATAATTTTGAGAATAGTTTGCTACCTGATGATTTTATTATGATTAGGAATCAAGGAGAGGACATTAATATGAATGGACTAGGGCTTGGAGGCGTGGAGGTCCAGTAACAGGCGCAAGGCATTGTGGAGACCCAAACCAAGTCGACTTCGAGTCTGTTTCGGAGTTCAGGAACAGTCTGAATTAAAACAGACGCGCAGATCGCATACGAAGTTGGATTTGGACGTTCTACATATGGATGGAAAGATAATTTCATAAGCTTTCCAGTGGAACCGGTCCCACGTAAAAATTCATCCGGAGTCACCGGGAATCATCAAAACATTGGAACATCCAGAATCTGTTTTTGGTGCTGCGTCACCGTTTTTGGCCTTTGGGCCGTGTATCTCGTGTGAGCCCATTAGGGGAGCGTCCAGGGGGTTCTTGCATGTCCCCAAGTATTTATTAGCAGCAGCCGCCACCCATGTTAGTGTTGGGTTTTGCTTAGATTATTCTGCTTAGATAGTTTCGCCGTTCATCGGTTTGTGAGACCCCAACTCGTGAGATTAATCATACATCTGCAAATTTGGTTGCGTTCTTTCTTGTTCTTGCTTGTGTTCTTGATTCGCAGGCAGGGATTAGCCTTCTTGGCGAGGTCAACCGTGCAACGCCGGTTGATAACCATAGAGGACGTGGTGCTGTGATTGCGGGGTTTGAACGTGTTGTTCAGGAGCCGGATCGACGTGTGTCACATCTTCGCCAAATCAAGAGTTATCTGAACCTTTCAGAAGATCGGGACACTAGTCCACATCACCCGGATCTTGAAATCTTCCGAGATGGCCCGGTGTAGGGAGGGACAGACCGGTCCGGAGCCCCTTGAGCAAGATCGGGAGGTGGCAAACTGGTTTGCATAAGGATGAGAGGGGCATTTGCTTCGTAGTCTTCGCCCCGTGGATCGTTCGCTGGAAGAGGAGGGTGGCTTTTGAATCTATCCAATGTCTGCATTAAATAAATATACATGAGTAAGGAAGTAGCAGCGTAAGGATATAAGAAGTTCAGAATACCGGTATGAAGTGGGAAAAGAGGTACTTACGGGATCGCGAGGATTGGAAGAGTTGAATGCCAAGCCTACTCTCTAACATACTGACTCATCAAATCCGGATTGTAGGATCTTCTTCAAGCAGTTGCATAAGCGTTCCAGGCTGGGAAGAGTTGTTACGTCGGTTGGATTGATGTTGTTCTTGTTGAATAACCATCCAGGTGAGGCTTGCCTTTTGATTGGCTGAACTCCCCGGACGATGAAACTCTAGAGAATGGTTTCGGCTATGACGCCCTTCACTTCCTTCAGATATTTGATCATGGCCAGCAAGGCGATCACCTCCTCATCTTGCTTGAGGTCTTCCATGATGTTTTTTAGTTTCGGAAGGGAAGTTCCCTAGCTACGCTGGCTCTAAAAGGGGGAAAAGCGGGTTGAGTATTATCGCAGATGAACCACTCTTGTTTCCAATTAGCTATGCTCTTATTGAGGGAAAGGGGAAGTACTCTTCCGCACTCCAACTTTGTATCCCCACTCCACCAACTGCATAGCGGTTGTTGTAAGATTGGAGCGGGTGGATTTGGAATATGTGCCGGAAAAGATTGAAATGAGGGCGAATGCTCATGAAGGTCTCGTAGAGATGAATAAAGAAAGCTATTTGGAGGATGGAGGTGGGGTTCAGATTCACTCATTCCCATCCATAAAAGAAAAGCAAGGCTCGGAAAAAGGAGCAGCAAGGAAGATCGAGACCGTGGAGGAAGAAGGATTCCAGTACCAGTTTCTAAGAATCATCAATTCTCCATGGGACTTGACCTAGTTGAGAAAAGGTTTGGGCGGAAGGATGCCGTTGCGATCCATCTCCTAGAGTGTTGCCTCTGTGATCTTGTTGTCACTCGGTTCTTGAGCGCCAAAGGGGAGTTGATCACCGGGAATGGTGGATGAGGAGGAAGGATTGGTGGAAAACTTCTGCTTACTCATTTTGAAGATCGAAAAGGAAAACAGGAATTGGTTTGTTTTGGAAGGGATGGATGCGAAGGCTACGATCGCAATGTTCGAAGAGCAAGGAGACGTTGCGGGCGCGTTATGGAGATTTGGGAACGAGTTTCACCTAGGTCGATCCTTCGTATCTTTTATAGGTACCCAAGTTGGGCTCGAGGGCTGGACGAGTTATTGGGCCGTTTTTTACGACCCAATAAATTTTACGCGGGTGATTTATTCATTAAAGTCTTGGTTATGTAATTATGACCTAACGGTCATAAGGAATCGATCGACGTGATTAACGTAATCACGGGGGCCCTTTTGCGAACGTAAGGCGGCTTGAAATATGAAATTTTCAGACGTTGGGATAATATAAGCACCAAATTGAATCATTTGGAGGTATGGAAAAGTTAGATCGAAGACGATTAAGTCTTGCCTAACTTACTTTCGTAAAAATGGATGCCTTAGGCTCTAGATGTTAATCATCCAGCTGATTATAGGCCTTGGAGACTCGAGTCGATATTGGAAAATGGGAAAAGCTGGTCCGATCAATTAGGATTTTTGTTCTTAGTTCAATATGACTAAGCGGAGTAAAGGCAAGATTGCTTTGAGCGATCTGTTATATGAAAAGATGTGAAATCCAGGAAATTGTGAAATTAAGACCGGGGTGACCGGTGTGAAATATGCGCTTAATGGGATTCAGTTGATATTAGTTATAATCTTGCAGAATTGATGGTAGCATAATTCCATGAAAAGGACTCTTGCATTATTTGTGATATCCAAATGATACAAGAGTCGGAGGCATTGTTTAAAATAGCCCGCTATAGCTCCGCTATAGCCTCGCTTTAGCTTTTTGAGGGAGATGACGCTACGATATTGCTAATATAGCCGCTAATGCCACTAACTCCGCTATATGGTTATTTTTACTACTAACTACATCCGCTAACTCCGCTATAACTCAAAAGTCAAACCGTGGTGATTAGTTTTATTGTTCATAGTCCATATGATAGTTGCCTTTTCATTATGTGAACTTTCCAATCGCTAGAAAATATGATAAATACATGCTTGGATGTTGGAGTGCTGTAATGATGGATGCACATATATGAAATGAGGGTCGTAATTGATGGAATTACTAATGTTTTGGTAAAAATATTCTCCTTTTTTGCAAAACGCTATAGGCAATGGCTTCCTCTATAGCCGCGCTATAACTCCTATAGCTTTTCTAGGAGCACTCCACTATATTCTATAGCCCGCTATTTAAAACATTTGTCGGGGGCTATACCTAATTATGTGCACCTGACCGGTGCACCACATTCAAGAGCGGTCAATCGAAGATCGCGGAGAGTGGAAAGTCCAGGAGATTGAAAAAAACAATCTATAGAGGATGAAGAAAATAATGCAAAATCAAGTCGTAGACTCTTGCATTATTTGAAAGGAATTCAAATGATACAAGAGTCGGGGCTATACCCAATTGGGTGCACCTGACTGGTGCACCTTATTTTGAGAGTCGTCTGTAAAGATTGTAGGAAGTATACATGAACTTTTTAATACCTAATTAGGTGATATGGAGGGTAAAATACTAAATTTTTTGGCTTTTCGAAGTCATCTAGAATAGAAAAGAAGTATTACAGAAGATTGGAGTTCTTTTTAATTTCATAATAGAATCGGACCAACATGCGGAAGACTCGTCGGTCTTATTCAAGGTCAAATCAAAAATTACTCGGGGGTTGCTGTCGTATACTTGCCTTATGGGTACACAATCATTGAAGGAATGAGTGATCGGAGGTATGGTGGCATATTAATGAAGATAAGGCTGGTGGAGAGGGCCCACGAGTGGTGCCCGAGCAGTATAGAATAACAGAAGGTTCCATATACCGATATGAAAATAAGGCGGACGTAAAGACCGACGTATGATGACTTGATTGACACGTAAAGAAGCAATTGTAGTCTGTAAGGACTCGAATCAATAAGGAAAGCCTAGAGATAGAGCTTCCGAATATGTAATCCATGTAATCGGCTAGGACTCGCATGTAACCCTAGCTCCTCTATAAATATAAGGCGGAGCAGGGACCCCTCGGAAACTTCCAAGACAACTCGCAATTAGCAATCTGCTAAGAGCAATACATAACACACATGACATAGGTTATTACTCTACATCGAGAGGCTCGAACCTGTCTAAAATCACGTGTTCTTGTGTGTTTCGTGTGTTGCACCATCGAATTCCACGCTCCCGAGGGACCGGGTAGTTCTAGTGCCAAGTTTAAGACTCGACACCAGCAGGTCAGCGCGCATCGGATCCTAGGGTGGAGCGAGCTGGTCGGACGTCGGTGCCGCGAGTGGTAGCGGGTGGTGGCGGCGCTTGCGCGAGAGAGAACCCGGGAGAAAGGAAAGAAAAACAGATGCCCGGCTCTGCCTTATCCTGCTGTGGACGGAGGCAGCAAGCAACTGCGTGGCCGGGTTGGCCGTGTGGCACGCAGGGGCGGGGGCATGGCAGCATGGGCGCAGGCAGGAGGCAGCGCCGAGCGGGAGAAAGGACCAGCGGCGGGGATAAGCTTGACAACTTTGCGAGAAAGGCCCTCGCTCTATTATTTAATTCAACAACTCCATTTCTAGGTCGCAGAAAAAATATGGCCAAATTCTAGGGTGTACAGAAAATTATTCTGCACAACTTTCCTTATTGACCAAAGATCCAATTCTGCTCCGAAAAAGTTATATAAATCCCACAATCTATCTGACTTAGTGTCTTCTCTTTAATTCTTTGGGCATTTATCCTTTTAGAAAAATTCCAGTAAATTCCCCAAAATTTCCTTTTATCATGGCCAATCCAAGAAAATTATAATATGCATATACTTTTGTTGAAGAAATGCATATTTTTGCCAGTCGTAGCTTTTGACCCTTATTTATCAAATTGCATAAATTCCGGTGGCGACAAAACCTTAAATCTCTCTTCCTAATTTATAAACATGTGCGATCAAGTGGTCCTACAAGCGTAGTGACACTAGGGGGTCACAACCCTCCCTCCTTAAAGAAATCTCGTCCCGAGATTTAAAAGCAAGCTAGAGGAAGGTAAATGTATTAACGCTTCATATCCGAGAGTTGATGGAGAAATCCTGGATAATGGGTATGAAGAAATTATGCGGTTTCCCAGGTAGCTTCATCTTTAGAATGATTTCTCTATTGAACTTTATAGAATTTGACATTCCGTTTCGAGTGATGCGGTCCTTCTCATCAAGTACTTTTACTGGGTACTCGGAGTAAGTCGGATCAGGTTGTAGTTGTTCTGTGTCTTCTAAAATGACATCCACTGAAGGCTTGAGGAACTTCTTCAATTGGGATACATGGAAGATGTTGTGTACCCCATCTAGGTTGGTTGGCAATTCCAATACCGGTCCACATCTCTCCAATATCTTGAATGGGCTGATATAACAGGGTGCCGGTTTACCTTTAACTCCAAATTGCTGAATAACCTTCATAGGAAACACCCGCAGATAAACATAGTCACCTTTCTCAAAGATAAGGGGTCGACAATGTTTATTAGCATACATCTCTTGTCTTTGCTTGGCAGCCTTCAGGTTGGCTTAAGCTTGTTGTACTAGATCATGTCCGAATGTGACTCTTTCTCCAGACTTCCGACCAATTCAACGTTGTTCGACAACTACATCCATGTAGAGCTTCAAATGGTGACATACCTGCGCTCTCCCGATAGATGTTGTTGTATGAAAATTCAGCGAGAGGCAGGTACTCATCCCAGTTACCTCCATGAGTCATGATACAAGTGCTAAGCATGTCTTCCAAAACTTATTGACACGCTCGGTTTGTCCATCGGTAGTTGGGTGGTAAGTTTAGCTGCGAATTAAGTTAGTACCCAAAGATGCATAGAGCTGTTCCCGTAATCTTGTGACAAACTAGGAACCTCGATCTGAAATAATTGTTTTGGGCACACCATGTAAGCATAAATCCTCGAGATATATATTTCTGCATACTGCTTGACACTATATCTGGTTTGGATAGGAATAAAATGTGCTTGACTTAGTGAGACAATCGACAACTACCCGGATAGAGTCGTGTTTCCTTGATGTCACTAGATGACCCACAATAAAATCCATACTAATGTCATCCCACTTTGAAGTAGGGACACTCAATGGTTGAAGAAGACCTGCTTTCTTCAAATGACCAGCCATATTCCTTTGGCAAGTATCGCATTCTGCAACGTAGCGAGCAACATGCCGCTTCATTCTAGTCCACTAAAAATTTTTCCTTAATCCCTGGTACATCTTGTTGCTGCCAGGATGAACAGAATACTTCGACTGGTGTGCTTCGTCAAGAATCTTGTGACGGAGTTCGAAGTCCTTAGGAACCACTAGTCGGTCATTAAACCATAGGACACCACCTGTCTTCTCGTCGAAAACATGTTGCCCGACCATTCTGAATTTTCTCCCGAATATGAGCCATACCTAGATCCTTTTTCCGGGCAGCAATTACTTCTTCTCGGATAGTTGAATGGACAGCTAGATTGTGAATAGCTACAACAGGCTTAACATGAGTACTAGGTTCGAGTGATGCAAACATCGTTATCTGCTGTCCCAAGGTACCAACATCAAATGGTTATAATGCTCCTTAAGACTCGGTGCATCGGCCACGACATTGGCTTTTTCAGGGTGATAATGCACTTCCAACTCATAGTCCTTAATGAATTCCAGCCATCTTTGCTGCGCTTGTTCAGATCAAACCGAGCAAATATATATTTGAGACTTGTGATCCGAGAAGATATGCACCAATTCCCTAACAGATAATGTCGCCAAATTTTGAGTGTAGGCACCACGGCGGCTAACTCCGGATCGTGTGTAGGATAGTGTTCTTCATGCTTGCGCAATTGCCGAGATGCATAAGCAATAACACGACCTTCTTGCATAAGCACGCATCCAAGTCCCGTACCGGATGCATGAAAACAAACATCAAAAGTTTTAGTGATGTCCAGCTGAGACAATACGGGAGTAGTGGTTAGCAACTTCTTTAAATTCCGAGAGGCTTCTTCACATTGAAGATTCCATTCAAACTTCACTTCCATTTTCACTAGCTTTGTGATAGGTTGTTCTAGCCGTGAAAAATTTAGGATGAAGCACCGATAATAACCGGCTAGTCCAAGCAAACTACGAACTTATGAGACGAACTTTGGTGGCTTCCAATTCAACACATCCTGAACCTTTCCAGGGTCAACGAGCAATGGCTTCACTTGTAACCACATGACCATGGAATTGAACTTGATCCAACCGAAATTCATACTTGTTAAACTTGGCATATAACTTGTGATCTCGCAAACGTTGTTGTACTAAGGAAAAAATGACTAGGCTCTCCAACCCCGCTGCGTCCACCACCACGGTCGCCGCCGCCATCTCCTCCTCTCGCCCCGATCCTCCGCCATGCTTAGCCTTAGCCACCTCGTTGCCCTCTATGGATCCGCGAGTTCTAGATCCAACGTTGGCCTTCCACTGCCAACAAGAGATCTAGGACAAATTCAAGGCTCCTATCACCCCGTTGTTGGGTGGTGATCGGGGCAAGTTCTTCTTGGTGCTTTTGGTAGGGCGATGCAGGTTCCGCATATCGGAAGAGGTAGTTTCATCC
This sequence comes from Chloris gayana, assembly GCA_031894775.1. Lineage (NCBI taxonomy): Eukaryota > Viridiplantae > Streptophyta > Magnoliopsida > Poales > Poaceae > Chloris > Chloris gayana. Next base: position 42,786 of record JAUNZO010004812.1, on the reverse strand, counting down.
CTTCTCCATGCCTCCATCGGAGGCGATCGAAGTAGATTTGAGGTTGTAGCCCTATGAGATCGAGTTTTTTGGTTTTCAGTTTCTTGTAGAAAGGTGGGTTTCTACATCTACAACCTGCGTTCCTTTGAATGCCAAGATTTCAAGATCCTCTTCCACCTTTGGGGGCATGGAGGACCTCAAGCGGATCGAGAGAAGCGCTTGTGGGAACAAGAAGAGAAAAATTAGTGGACTCTTGTGCATAATCGGAAGAAGAAAGCTAAGTCTTATGTCGAGGCAGCTCATAGTCGTCCTTATCAAGATTCAAGTCAAAGCTATCGTCGTCCGCAGCAGTCTCCACCCAATCTAGCTAATCGTCTTCAATTGACAGGTGCTAATTCTGTCCCTCATGGCTCTTCTTCTAATTCAAGATCTTCTCCCCCTCTTCATTATCTCACTGTGGCGAAATCAACGGTTTTTAGTCGCCTCCGGTTTCCACGATCTTCCGTGTTTAATCGGTTGCGTTTTCCGCGGATAAGGCGCGATTTCAAAATTCGAATTCTAGTCGACGGAAGGTTCGTAGGCAACTAAGGACGACCCGGATCAAGTTCGCTACCACTCTTCAATGGAGGCCTACCACTCTTCAATGGAGGCCCAAGCCAAAGTGTGCTCGTTGTCAAGCAACGGGACACTCTAGAGCCCAATGTCGTCGGGAGGTAAAATTTACGAAATGCCTAGCTCCCGGCCACGTGGCGCAGTTCAGTAACCGGAGGGAGAAAAATAGGGGATCCTCTGCTTATTTGTCGGGATCCTTTCCTAAGAAAGTCAATTCGGCTTCAAGGGATTTGGCTCATGTACCAAAAGTGGTTTCGGAGTTCGGGCAGTATGACTAATGGGGCCAATGTAAATAGAGCCCCATCCTTCACCTCTTGGGTAGATTTCCAGCGTTCCATTCGAGGTCCGGCTGACCCGAATATAGAATCTATATCTCTCTCCCTTGCGCCTCTGTGACATCCCATGTCACATAATAGCATGTAAGCAATGTCAAAACCTTAAGTGCAGGAATTGAACACTAATTAAAGGAGTGAACACATGAAATAATGAATTAGAGTATTTGAGAAATTTAAAATTCAAATGTAGTTTAAACCCAACTATTTAAAACTCAAGGATCCTCAACACAAGTATGCAAATAGTTTTGCATATCCTTGTAGAGGAGATCAAAACATGATTTTAGAACATTTTTACTAAATTTTTAGAGTGGCATATTTTCATAGAAAATTCCAACTGAGTTTGAAAACAGCAGCGATTCATGAATTTTTGTAAATTTTTACAAGCAGAATTTGAACTTTTGCCTATAACAAAAATTGTTCATCACAATCCACTGAACCCCCACAAATTTTGGTTTGCAAAAAAATACCAAGCGTATTAATTTCTATGGACAAAAACAGAATCAGTACTCGATGGCAAAATGGTAAATAAGTGGGAACTTCGTGAATAGCAATGGCACGGTGGCCGGGGCCACCGGCCAGCGGCGCTCGCCGCCGGCGCCCATGCCGGTTAGGCGCCGCACCGTCCTCGCTCCCTGTGCCATCCCCACGCGTCGGCCGTCGTCTCCTCCCTTCGAACGAAGCAATCGTCCACGGCCGTCGATGGAGAATGCCATTTTTCGCCATGGCCGCCGGCACCTAGGTCTTCCCCGTGCGCCGCCCCTCTTCAACCGTAGTGCCCCCCCCCCCATTTCGTGCGCAAGCGCTCCACACCTCCTCGGGCAGCTCCAGCTTCGCTTCCCGGCCCTATCCTTCCCTCTCGCTAGCATCAATTGCCAAAAACACGGAGAAGAGCTCTCAACGCCGGCATCAACGCCGTCGAGCTCGATTGGCCGCTCTCGGGTGAGCTCATGAGCTGGCGAGTCGTCCGGGCGGTGGCCAAGCATCTTACCGATCTTCTCCCTTCTTCCCGGATAGAGCCGCGCACGGTCGGAGCCGGCAGCCGCTTCCTCCCCGCCGACGTGCATCGGGACACCGCCACCCCTCCGACGAGCTCCTACTTCAAGGCCCCCTCTTCCTCCCTCGACCACGTGCCAAGCTTCCCCGCGAGCAGGTGATGCTCTCCGCCCCTGCCACTCCCCATTCCGTGCGAGGCGAGCATGAGCTCCCACGCCGGAGTTTCCTCCGTCCGCCTCCGCCGCCGCGAGCTAGCCTCCGGTCATCGTCTGCCATCCCTCACCCCTCCATTCGACTCGCGAGGTGAAACCGTGCACAGGCGGCCAAGCCTGGCACCTGTGCCGCCCTCTAGCACGTCGCCGGCGAGCAACGCCGCCGCCTCCGACGAGCTCCCCGCGCGCAACACTTAGTGAAATTTGAATCGCGCCGGCGCACGTGTAAAAACTGTGAACTTCAAGCATTTTAACAATTTCATATCTTCAATTATATAGCTCGGATTCGAACGATTCAAGATGTTTTAGAAAGTTTGTAACTTGTACTTTAAAATAAATCAAAAGAACTCATATGTTTATATGACAAAAATGAAAGATTGAGCAACCTAAAGTTGCTATCACGGCCACGAAGCTTAACAGGATTGCATTTTAGAAATTGCGTAACTTTCATATTATAGCTCCAAAGTACTTGACCAAGCATCTGTTGGAAAGTAGAGGATGTGTACTTTGGCATGGTAGCATAATCCAAGTACTTTCTGTGTGGATAATAAAAGATTCGAGTACTTTAAAGTGCTAATCCGCTAAGGAACCGTGACAACTTTGCATTTTAAAAATTCCATAACTTTTGCTAGACAAATCCAAATGATGCAAATGAACATTCGTGGGAATCGTTGTAGAATGTACTTTAGATTACCCTACTTCGTTCACCCAAGTTTCATAGCGAAAAGTTAAGTTTTAAGCCCCTTAAGTAGGCCGCACATTAAGGCTGAAACAGACTTGAATCGAAGCAAATTCGTAAAACAAACTTAGTCAAAATTTGAACAGAATCTTTCATTTGTCATGAATCATCATATCACACATGGTTCTGGTGCATTTGAGCATGTCATGATAAATATTAACATTTTCCTTAAGTACACTATTTTTGCATTGTCCTTGCATCATTGGAAAGGCTTATGAAAATTCATATTTGCTTTTGGTGCTCAGTCATAAGAAAAGTTATGTTTCATCATGGGGATTTTATTTAGAAGTGTTTTATTGCTTAATTGCTGTCTATAAGTTGCTATGTTAAAATATGTATAGAATGACACATAGCCATATTGCAATATCTAACTCATATGCAAGTGCTCTCAATATTGCCTATAGGTTATTATGCACACACTTAAAAAAAATGTTAACATGACCATACCAATATTTTTACATAATCACAAAGGGTATTCAAAAATAGGAATTTTAGTTGTGTTACCATAATTTTTTGTAAAGGTTAAATAGCCCAACAAATTCAGTAAAAGCAGAAAACAGATTCTGGTGTAGAATTTTTATTAATTTTTGTAGGCCGAATCTCAAGAAAAGTTCTATATAAAAGTTGTCCCAAATTTCATTATACACCACCACAAAAATTGGCAACCCCAACAAAAATCTCGTTGATTTTCTCTTGACTGCAACAGTACCAGTGGCAGAATTTTCAACTTGTAGGACCCACTTCCTCTCTTATCTCTTTGCTTCCTTCTCCACCAAGCAACACAACAAGTGACCAGCCTAAGGCCAGCACCACGTCCAGAGACTCCCCTCCATCATTCTCTCTTTGGTCAAGAGCCCAAGTCAAGTCTTCATCTTCTTCCTCCTTTCTTCTCCTCTCCAAGAACAACCACCATAGCTACCCACCACGAAACTCCATGCCATGGCTCACCTTGGCACGAGCAAGGGCAGCAAAAGTCTTCACTTGGACTCCATCAAATCCTTGCATGGTTTGTTTTTGGTTGATCCCCAAGCTCTTTCTCAAGTAGGGCATCAAGAATACGTCGAGTTTCACCGTCGGTTTTTGCTTCTCCGGTGAGCTTTTTCTTGAACATCAGCTCACCATGTTTGTATCACTTTCCTATCCATCTTTTGCAACCATCTCTCATGCTCAAATCACAGCCCTATCCTAAGAAAATAGAAGATCCAAAGATATACATGAGCTCTGATTTTGTTTTGCTGTTCACACACCCTAAATCCAGAAAAAACGGTAAATCTGTTAGCTACTTTAAACAAAAATCATATCTCCTGAAATAAAAATGAGAAAAATGCAAACTAAAATGTTTTGGAATCCTTGAAACATGAACTTTGCAATGGTCAAATGTTTTACCTAGGTTTTTTATGTAAAAGGAAATGGCAGCTTGTTATGCTTTTAAAACCCATATTAAAATCTTGAAGAATGTAAAATTTATGAGAATTGACATGAGCACTTTACATAACATATTAGACTGTCTGGTACATGGCTTTGGTGCATTCATACATGTTTTCATCATATTTATCATTATGTGCTTAGCTAGCACATATTTGCATATAAAGGTTTAATTAGGAAAAACGCAAGCAAAAATATCATTTTATTTGTTTCTGGTGCTTATCATGAGCAAATCATGTTCTACCATAGAATTCATGTTTAGGAATGTTAAGTCATAATAATTGCCTCATATATTGTCATATACCTTATATGCTTAATGGTCATTCATGAGATGATGGGATGAAGTGAGCATGAAAAATGACATATAGGCTTGGTTATGTTTAAGTGTGGGTATTAATTTGCATTATTTCTTATGAGTGTATGCCATTCTGCCATGTGCTATGTTTTTGCAAGGTTGTACATTAGTTGAATAGGGCAGCACTCATTGCTTAAGATTTTGCTAAGTGTATAATGCACCGACCATCATTTTGCCATATAGCTCTATGGATAGAATAATGTCGTATATCAACCATTATTTTCATAATCATGGCAGCATCACTTCTAAATGATTATCAAATCTGATGCACATGCTTTGCTTGATTTGTCATGCCATACAAATTGCTAGCATAAAGAGGATGACTTATGATATATAGTTTATGTTTATTTTAATTAGGAGGTTGTCCCCATGACATCTCCATATAAATTTTCATCATAAGCAATCATCTTGATCTCCACATGAGCATGTTTATTTTATGCAACCATTGCATTAGATTTCTTTATTGAGAAAGTTCCATGAACTAAACATATGTGTACGCATCCATACTCATATCATGCATTGCATCCATATAGGGACCCCGACCGAAGAAAGAAATCACGAAGAGGATCCCGCTGAATTGAACTTGTTTGAGAGTGCTAACTTCGAGCAAAGCCAAGGCAAGCCCCGGTGCATAATCCCACTTGTTTAGTTTTTGGTTTAAATTCACCTATGTCTATGTTTATGTATTGTGCATTTATGTTTAGGAGTTGATCGCAACCCTAGTTGCATTATGATCCCTATTGCCTATGGTCTTTGGATAGGTATAATCTTTTTCGATAGAATGGCTATGCTTAAATGAGTCGCCGGTAGCAACACCGAGTGATTAGGAGACCTCTCGGTTTAGGTTTCAAATATTGTTACCTCTCACATGATTTAATTGGAGACCGTACGGGGAAGTGCATGTGTTGGAAAGCGGTGACAAGGTTGACCCTTGTTTGCCATAGCCCCGTGCGTGTCGGTCAAGGACCGTTCGTTGTGACTCCGCGAGCAAGTATTGAGTTGTGTACCAAATGCATACCTTCGTATGGGAGTTGGTAAACTGATGTAACTTGAGAGTCGTAGTGTTGGACGGTCACTCCACCCTTTGTGCAAAGTGTTGGTCACGGTGGATGCACGGGTTTGTGAGTAGATGGAGGGTGTGTTATTGCCCTTGGACCCGACGCTACTGTGGTTGCATGTGGAATGCACACTCGGAGGGCGGACCCGGCTCATATCTATGATAATCTTGTGAAAGGTGGCCATACGTGTTCTTAAATGATGCGTATGTCGTGCATTTGGGTTTCCCCTGCAGGGTGTAAATCGATATATATCGCCGTCCCTCGCGGTGATGAGTACCACTTGTCTCGAGCAGATTGCATCGTAGTAACAAAGTGAATATGATGATTAATCTTGCTGATTTTGAAGAATTACTTCATGTATTGCAACCATGTTTTGTTAGAAATGCTCACTAAATTTATATTCATGTTCAAACCCCTTTAAATTGGCTAAGACATGAATTTTTAGAAAAACATAGGTGCTGTTTTTGGCTATTTCCTGCAAACCCGGTCAGCCCCCTGCATACTAGGAGTCGGTTTTAGAAACCATTTTTGTCGGGTAAGACTTGCGGAGTATATTAGATACTCAGGGCTTTGTTGTTAACATTTTTGTGCAGGTGAGATTGTCGAGAAGAATGGGCACATCTAGGGGCTGATGTGTCACATTTTAGGCAACTATCGTCGAGATTATCTTTACGCTTCCGCTCATTGTATATTAATGTATATTAAATCTGAATTTCGAACTCTATATATAATAATAACTTGAACTTCAGATATAAAATATGTCACTCATGTATCTAAACATGTATATGAAAATGGTGGATGTATCCTTAACGTATGTGCAATGAACGTTCGCTTCGTCGAATGTCTCCCGATACGATCCTGTTCGACAATCCCTCTCGCGTTGCGAGGTGGGGATGTCACAGCCTCCATCTCCCACCTTGAAGGGGCTTTCCCAAAGCCTTGTTGCCGCTCCAGCTTCCCACTCCCCGCCATTGTCGTCGTCGGCTAAGATGGCTTACCTTGAAGGGGCTTGCCCAAAGCCCTGCCGCCGCTCCAGCTTCCCACTCCCTGCCATTGTTGTCGTCAGCTAAGATGGCTTACCAGCAGGCGGACCCTACACCTTTCATGCCTTGGGACTACACCCACCTTGAAGTTCAAGGGAGGCGGACAATGGTTAGCTCCTTTGCGTGGTGACTGGATCATCGGTTGTACAACGATGTTGCCATCGTTACAATCGAAGATCATCTCTAAGCGCAGCTCACTTGGAATCAGGTTCGAAACTTTATCGGAGACTTCCTGACTAGCCACATGTGCATTATTTATAAAAGCATTCAGCCCTGTCACCTAGGTCAGGCTTTGGTTAGGCTCAATACTGCTCTAGATAGATGCTCTGATTCGGGACATTCCCCATGCTTGGAATGGTTCAAATATTACCTTTGTTAGGCATGATGATGGACGTAATCATACATCTCTCCAATTTGATCATGAATGTTGGCTTATGCTTATTGGCTTCCCCTTGGATTATTGGCTCCGTGAAAACATAGAGGCTGCTATTGCCACTTTTGGTAGGCTTCTTATTTGGGAAAGAGATGGCAGACCTCGGCCCGTATCATAATCAAGGTTAGAGTCCTGTTGGCCCAAGCAGTACCTAGATTAATTGTGGTTTCAGATGGGAGAAGGTTTTATGCGTGAGTCTTGGACAGTGCAATGCGAAATCCTGTTGCATGATATGCTTGGCTATGTTCCCCAGGATGAAGATCTAGTTCTTGAGTTGCCCGATGGTCGGGAGCCTCCTTTTAACTTCTTTGGATTTGGTTAGCAAGCTGTACAGCCAGGTTTTCATCAACTTGCCAATGAGGCAGCCAATGATGTAGATGTTGCTGGTCCACGAGCTGCAGAATGGGGTATGTGGCCTGGTCCTAATGTGCAAGCAAATGCTCTACCAGTGCCAGATTTGAATGCACAACCAGAGGAATAGGGGGAAGGAGATTTGGTAGAGGCTTCACCAATTCCGCAACAGGTACAGGAAATCACCATGTTAGCATTACTATGTCTTTTGAAACTGAGGATGGCTCACATTCTGTGGCACAATTGGTGCCTGATTTAAATCTGCCTTTTGAGGATGAACAAGTGAATATTGTGTTGGGTTTGGAAGCTCAACCTCAGGAGCACTTAGCTCCCTTGTCTGCAGAACAGCCTATTCTAAATGCTGCTATGCGGGACAATATGGAGCTAGAAAATACGGTTGTTGATCTAGTACTACCTAACCTGAACCTAGAGGACATCATTGGTGTAGAAGCTCCAGTCCAGAATGTGGTTAATGCTCAACAACCTCAGAATGCAGTGCCCAATCTCCATCTTTAGGTTGGTACTATGATGTTGTGCTGCAAAAGACTACCCTCCCCATAAAGTGCATGTTGATCGTGTCGGGTATTGGGACAAGTATATCTCTCCTATAGGGCAATAAGTTAATCTAGTTCTTGTCCCCTTAGACTGGCTACCTTTTTGTACCAATCTTCTTCTGTAGCCAGCACAATTTCAATGGGCCACATCTGTGCTCACATCCAAGGCCCGGAGCCTTATGACCGACACCACCTCGGCTGCACAGAGTTGGGACCTATAATGAGGTCCATTTGTTGCACATATCGAGGCCCATCAACTTCTGATGTACAACTGAATGAGGTCTTATCTGAAAAGGCTCTGCATGAAGAGATGAATGAGCATGAGCAGAGCTCCTTGATGGAAACAAAAGGAAAGGAAGTCGTAATCGAGATGCCCGAGGAACAAGAAATAGAAGGAAAGGAAGGTGAATAAGAGATTCCTGAGGGACGAGAACTCCATTCACAAGATGAAGTAACCTCTCCTTTTTCTGCAGACAAATGCAAAGAGCCAAGCAGCTTTGTGCCCCTGCTGAAGAAACAAGGTACTTGCAAAGTGACTCTTGTGGATACTGATGCTAGAAGGAGTACAAGAATTAAGAAGAGGAATGAGGGCTTTAAAATAGAATCCTCATGCCCAGATAGACATTGTGTTGCCTGTCATTCTGCACCTCCTGAGCTTAGTGATCAAACAATAAAAAATCTAGGCACTACTTTCTGTAAGATGGCTCCTAAGGAGCTTTCTGCTGAGGCATTAGGCAAAAGGAGAAAGGTCAATGTCACTGTGGGTAAAAGTTCTGACAACAAGAAATCTTCTAAGAAGACCACAAAAAGCCAATCCTCTGAAGACTCCACCTCATCAGATAACAATGATAAGAAAAACACCAAGAAGAGCAAGAAGTAGAGAATGCTGACAGTATCCGGCAGGGTCTTTTGTTTCTTTTGTTTGTGGCCTTTTCTCTGTAATCATGAACTTCTCTCAATCCTTTAGCTGGTATTTTCCTTCTTCTTTCTCTCTAGTCCATGGAACAAAAACTGCAGTGTGCTATCATATTTGTAAGATAAAGCTGATATCCCTTTGTTATGGCTATTTCTCTGATCTCCGAGTATCAACACTGGTCCCCTTTTTATTCTTCTTACCAGCCTAGGAGCTGGTCTTTTTCTATGCTTTATCTTGCACTTGCACCTTGTCTTGGATACAAGGTAGCCAATTTTATATCTATTTGTTTACTAAATGGATGATAATATTATGAATGGGAGAGAATGGAAGATCCTAAACTGAAACATCGGAGGTATTAATGCAGATACAAAATGGGATGCCATATGTAGTAAAATACATCAAACAAAATGTGACATTCTTTGTATCCAAGAAACAAATAGAGAGCATTTCGATCTAAGCTACATTAGAAATTTTTGTCCTCACAGTTTTGATAGCTTTGTGTTCTTACCGTCGATAGGGGCTTCTGGTGGTTGCATCAAAGTGTGGAAGAGTTCCATGCTCTATGGCAGTTTATCTTATGTGAATGAATATGGGTTATATATGGATTTCACCTATACATACTCAGGAGCCAAATGGGTTCTAACCAATATCTGTGCCCCTTGCACAATAGAAGTAAAACTTGCTTTTATAGATTGGTTTGAGAATGTTGAAATGCCAGATAATAGTAATAGGCTAATTGTTGGGAATTTCAATTTGATGAGGTACCCTGAGAATAGACATAAACCAGGGGTGATGTCAATGAAATGCTTCTGTTTAATGAAGCAATAAGTGCTTTAGGTTTGCTTGAATTACCTCTACAGGGCAAAAGTTTCACATGGACAAATAAGCAACAAAATCCTTTACTAGAAAGGCTAGACTGGTTCTTTACTTCAAGTGCTTGGACAACTGATTTCCCTGAAACCTCAGTCATAGCTCTCTCAAGCGATACTTCAGATCATGTCCCATGCATGGTTAAAGTTGCAACATGAGTACCCAAGCCTAAAATTTTTAGATTTGAAAATTTTTGGATGGAGCATAAAGATTTCATGGATGTAGTCAAACAGGCTAGGACCATCCCGGGGAATTCAACAGATAGAGCCAAGATCATAATGGCAAAATTTAAAAATCTTAGAAGAGTTCTTAAAGATTGGGCAGCTAACATTTCAAATCATGCAGTCACAATTGGTAACACCAAGCTAATTCTGAATTTAGTTGATCTTGTGGAGGAATCTAGAGATTTATCAGTGCAAGAATGGAAATTTAGAGAGTTACTTCAGTAGCATTTACAAGACCTCTTACATAAGCAAAAGATATATTGGAAACAGAGAGGTGATATAAAATGGGTTAAATTTGGGGATGCGCCCATATAATTTTATCATGCTAGAGCTACTGCACAACACAAAAGAAATGCCAATTCAACACTGACAGATGCTAATCGACAGATTTTCTCAGATCACAAAGGGAAAGAGAATCTTCTATGTGAAGCATACAAAGAGAGACTTGGTCCAAGTAAGAATGTGACTATGCATTTTGACTTATCTAGCCTTCTTACGCAGATAGAAAATTTGGATTGGTTGGAAGCACATTTCACACAAGAGGAAATTAATGCAGTAGTGGCTGACCTTCCAACTAACAAATCTCCAGGGCCTAATGGATTTAATGGGGACTTTCTGAAGAAATGTTGGCCAATAATTGCTTATGACTTTTATAATATGTTAGATGCTTTCTATCAAGGGGATATATGTTTACAAAGCATAAATGGTTCTTATGTAACTCTAGTCCCTAAGACAGATCATCCAGTAATGGTTGGAGATTTCAGATATATATCTCTCCTGAATTCCTCTATAAAACTTATCACAAAGCTTTTAGCTAATAGACTCCAAGTGGTGATCCTGCAGCTCATACATAAAAATCAGTATGGTTTTATCAAAAATAGGAGTATCCAAGATTGTCTGGCTTGGTCTTTTGAATACATCCACATGTGTCATAAGTCAAAGAAGGAGATTATAATCTTAAAGCTGGATATTGAAAAGGCTTTTGACAAGATTGAACACAATGTAATCCTGGATATCCTGAAATTTAAAGGTTTAGGGGCCAGATTGCTACACTCGATGCAAATGATTATGAACACTGGTACTTCTGCTATCCTTTTAATTGGAGTCCCAGGGAAAGTTTTTCATTGTAAGAGGGGAGTAATACAAGGGGACCCTCTATCTCCCCTTTTATTTGTCCTAGCAGCTGATTTGCTTCAGTCAATTGTAAATGAAGCTAAGAATAGGGGTCTGTTTCATCTCCCTATACCTCAAGGAGCTGGTGTAGATTTTCCATTGTCCAATATGTTGATGACACTCTCCTAATTATGCAAGCTTGCCAAAACAGTTGGTGGTACTTAAAGCCCTTTTAAACACTTTTGCTGACTCCACAGGTCTGAAAAATAATTATGCAAAGTCAATGATGGTCCCCATCAATGTCAGTCCTGAGAAAATGGAAATTATGTCTAATACCTTTGGTTTTCAGATTGGGAAGATTCCTTTTACATACCTGGGACTACCATTAGGCATTACAAGGCCCTCACTAACAGATTTCCTACCTATAGTGCAAAGGATAGAAAGAAGATTAGTGGGGTGTGCTCTCTTCCTTACTCAAGCTGGAAAATTAGAGATGGTCAATTATGCTTTATCTTCACTTCCCACATTTTATATGTGTATTCTTAATGTGCCAGTCACAGTTATTAATCAAGTTGATAAATATAGAAGGCACCTTCAATGGAGAGGTTCAGATTTAAATTCTGAGAAACCTCCTTTAGCAGCTTGGCACCTAGTAACTAGACCCAAACCAGAACGGGGACTTGGTGTCAAAATACTCAGAATCCAGAATCAAGCCTTGTTGATGAAAAATCTTCAAAAATTCTACAATAAGGAGGATCTGCCATGGGTACAGCTGCTATGGAATAAGTATTATCAAAATGGAAAATTGTCTGACAAAAAATAGAAAAGGCTCCTTTTGGTGGAGAGACATACTCGAACTGCAAGATATATATATATGAGAGTGACTTTTTTGCGCACATTGTCGCGTGCCCTCCCTCGTTGCTGCCGTTGGATGCGAGCTGGCATTTAAGATCCGTGCAAGATTGCATTAACGAGAACTGTAATACCTCCCCTACAATCGTAACTTGCAAATGCTAATCTTCTCTGTCATTTTTTGTGGCACCCAAACAATAAATGTGTGTTGTGGGGCTCTGGATCATTGATTGAATGGATGTAATTGATGAATTGAGTCTCGATCTCGAACTTGTGCGAGGCAATGCACTAAAAACTTCAGTGTGGTCCGCATGACATGAGCGTTAATTGGCCACATTGAATATAAGGATGGGTGTTAATACACTTGTAAATATGAATACAAATATAACTTTAAAAATTTTGCTTGATAAAACATGAATGTACTATTTCTATGTGGTTATGAATCTTTTGTTCGTGAAAGATGTGACATATTTTACAAATTCAAATAACAACGAATTTCTATTTTATAACTTACGCCACAACTCAAATACATATTGATGGAAGTACAACTATAACAAATTTACACTCACACAATAGTGACAATACACCTTCTCCGGCTGGTACATAAATGGTTCTTATGTGTTACACATGATCTCCTTACAAACTACAAGTAAATTCAAATACTACGTACATGTACAAGAGAAACTCATTGCATGAAGACAACTCGTCAAATAAACAATGCTATTTTCTTTTTGTCTACCAGGCTTTTAAAATGATTAATATCAGTGAATTTGAATATACCTTTCGATATAACCGTACAAGCATGATCAAGATAAAAAAAATTGCACTCTGATTCTTGGTAAAGAAAAATAAAATTGAAATCTCACAAAAATTAAAATTGCAACTGAGTTGTACACAAGTACGTATTGTGTGGACCTCATAAGAGGGACAGAGTCTTTAAATTGGTGTCCTACCTTTGGTGCACCAAATATTCAATGCTTGGTTGTTCATCTCCGGGGATGTCAGTCCATGCGTATGCATTTCCGTAACTATTGAGGTCAATACACCTTAACTAGTAATCTCGTGTTTTGCAGATCTCATTTTAAAGTATGCAAAATATTCCACTTAGTCCCTTAAGTATGGATCAAAGCTGAATTACATCCTTCAACTTTCAAAAGGTCCAATTTAGTCCCTGAACTTAGATAAAAACTTCAATTTCGTCCCACGTGGCACGCCACATCAACACATGACATGCCCCGTCAACATTAGTTTTGTATTTTGAATTCAAGTTAATTTTTCTCTCAAATATGATAATATGATTTTTTTAAAAAAATTGTTTTTATTGCATTAACAAAATAGTATCCCAACATTTTGACTGGTTGGGTCAATTTTTTAAAAAATATCAAGTGGTATATAAAAATATCAATACTATAAAATATGTTTAATTGTATCGAAGTGATACCAAATCTTTGAATTTTCAAACTAAATATACAATATTTTGTATCACTTGATGGGATGCTATTTTTTCACGCAATAGAAATGTTAAAAAAAAATCTTCTTTTCATATTTTAGAGAAAAATCGGTTCAAAATTCCAAATCCAAAACTGAAGTTGATGTGGCATGTCACGTGATGACATGGCGAGCCACGTAGATGCCACATCAGATCAGGATGATATAGAACCTTTTAAGCAAAGTCCAGGGGCTAAATTGGACCTTTTAAAAGTTGAAGGACGAAAGTGAGCCTTGAGTCATAGTTGAAGGACCAATTCGACTATTATGCCTTTAAAGTACAGGTGTGTTGCATACAGAGGGTGGGCACAGAGCCATATGCGCAACGAAGTTATACTGTATATATATAAGGGGCTATCTACTGTCACAATAGGTTCTGGGACAACTATATCCTTTTGAGAGGATGGTTGGGGGTCTGTTCCTCTACACTTAAATTACCCTCATCTAACTTCTTTTATGAAGAGCATTACAGTGACTTTAGTTGAAGTCATGGTTAATCCTTTGCATGATCAATTCCATTTGCCTATGTTAGTGCAGGCCTTTGAGCAATATCAGCAACTTGAGAATATCCTATAGCAACTTGACATTCAAACAACAAATGATGTCTGGAAACATATGGACTAGAATGGGAAATATTCTTGCTCCACTGTCTATAAACATCTCTCGGGCCATACACCTACAAATCCAGCTTTTAGGTGGTTATGGAGATCTTCCTGTCAGCCCAAGCATAAAGTTTTCTTTGGTTATTGCTGCATAACAGGACGAACACATTTATAGCTTGAACATTTTGTAAGGTTATATGATTTTTCATAATATACATTAAAAAGTTTATCTTATGTATTTTCTATGAAAAAATATGCTGTTTATTATTTGTCCACGTTGTAAAACAACCGAATCAGCCTGGCAATCACTCACACTAATGCACACAAAAATCACAGTGGAGGAACACACAGGAAATGGGGCAAAGCGGGAGCTGTATTATTTCTTTATGGATGATTACAACCGGGCGCTCTTTTCTTGCTTCCGTCGCCGTCGTTGGCTCCTATTTATACTGTCCAGGAGACCGACCGCACCCACCAGATAAGATCGATTTCCAGCTGCCAACCACCTCTATCAATGCCCATAAATTCGCCCACAAAAGAACACGGCGATTTCCGGAAATATCCGGTTTGTTGCCGTGATTTCATAACACTCCCCTAGGCGAATTATCGCGCCATGCCTATGCCTCGTAAAAACTCCTCTAAAAACCCAGTGGAAAAAATGGCAGCAGAAAAGAGTACATAGCATGCGCAAGCTGTGTTGCACCTGTTGCCTCGTTAAAAACCTTGCGTGAGAAAACCCGGTGGAAAAACTTACCAAGGGAAAAAAAGTACAACAGTTGGTTGTCGGGATCTGGTAGTCTTCGGGACTACGCAAGTGATCTGCAGGATCACTCCCATGATCTTCAGGATCATGGGTATGGGCTAACCCTTTCGGTCATCTTCAGGATCACCACATGATTTTCAGGATCATGATTTCATTCTCCCCCTGATCCTTGCAACTCTCTAAGTCGTCTCATGCCAATTCCCCGAACGCATCTATAGAAGCTAGATGCTGGCAGAGAATTAGTGAATAAATCTGCAAGATTTTCACATGACTTAGTGTGCAGGATATTAATTTCACCGCTCTGCTGGAGCTCATGGGGGTAGAAGAACTTTGGAGCAATATGCTTCGTGTAATTGCTCTTCACATAGCCCATATGCATCCGTGCAACACAAGCAGCGTTATCCTCATAGATAACGAGTGGGAGCACCGACGGTGTCCAAGCCACATGACTTCTGGATGTGCCTAACCATCCGTCTCAGCCGGGCACACTCTCGTGTGGCCTTGTAGAGTGCAATGATCTCCGAGTGGTTGGTAGACGTGGCAACCAGGGTCCGCTTCACGGACCGCCAAGCAATGGCTGCACCACCACGAGAGAAACACGAAACCAGATCCGGGATCCGGCGTTATGTGGGTCGGACATGTAGCCAGCATCCACATATCCCACCATGGTCGGGTCTTGGTTCTTCGGGAACCACAACCCAAGGTCCTGCGTACCTTGCAGGTATCGGAGAATGGTCTTGACGCCAACCCAATGCCTTCCGGTTGGGGCACCACTGTACCTGGCCAACAGATTGACCGCGAATGCAATATCGGACCTTGTGCAATTCGCAAGGTACATCGGTGCTGCAATGGCGCTCAAGTAGGGAACTTCAGGTCCCAGTATTTCATCATTCTCCCCTTTGGGTCCGAACGGGTCATTTTTCATGTCAAGTGAACGGACCACCATGGGGGTTCTCGAGAGGGTGGCATTTGCCCATATAAAACTTTTCAAGTACCCTCTTTGTGTAAGTAGACTGGTGCACAAACACTCCCCAGGGAGATGCTCGAGCTGCAGGCCCAAGCAAAACTTGGTTTTACCCAAGTCCTTCATCTCAAACTCCGTCTTGAGGTAAGCAATAGCTTCCTCAATGTCCCCTGTGGTACCAATGATATTCAAATCACCGACATAGACGGAGATGATGCAAAATCCACTCCGGGATTTCTTTATGAACACACAGGGGCAATCATTATTGTTTGTGTAACCTCTCTTCGGGAGATAGATACTCAAACGGTTGAACCACATCCTTCTAGATTGTTTCAACCCATACAATGCATGCTGCAGGCGTACACTATACATGTTGCGATTTGGATTCGAACCAGGGATCTTGAGTCCTTCGGGGACTCATATGAATTTCCAAATCCAGTGACCCATACAAGTATGCGGTCACGACATCCATCAAGTGCATTTTGAGATTTAGATTAGCTGCCATAGATATCAAATATCGGAACGTGATCCCACTCATGACGGGAGAGTATGTTTCATCATAATCGATGCCGGGTCTCTGCGTGAACCCTTGTGCCACCAGCCTCGCTTTATATCTTACCACCTCATTATTTTCGTTCCTCTTCCGGAGGAACTACCCATTTGCATCCCACGGGGACGACCTTTGGGGGTGTTGGGACTGCAAGCCCAAATACTCTTCTTTTATAAAGCGAGTGCAACTCGCCTCGATTGCTGCTTTCCATTTATCCCAATCTAAGCGCCTTCGGCACTCTGTCATGGACTTTGGTTCTGGATCCGGATCCATTGAGCAAGAAATCTTTGAGGCAAAGTTCACATTCACAATGGTGGTCTTTCTATTGAATAACTCTCCCGTGTGAACATAATTAGTAGAGATCTCATCCATATCCTCTAGCTCGTCATGATTTCCCGGAACGACCGAGCTAAGGCGTTCCGATTTCCGAGTGCGTTTAAGCGCGCAATGCACTTGGATTTCCATCTTCGAGGATGGGGTCCTTCGAGGGACCATCCCAACTTCCGGTCGGGTCGCCTCTTCGGGGGCTCCGTCTTCGGGACGGTGTCCTTCAGGAACATTCTCAACTTCGGGTTGAGCTTCTTCAACCGAATCTCGGAGTGGGACAAGTGGCTCGCGGTCGTGCCTCTGCGGACGTCTCCGTGGGGCTTTGTCCCGAGCACCCGGAGGTCTCCCCTCTTCCTAGGATGGGGGTGACACCGGAGTCGGTAGCCTTCGGGGCTATCTGCACTCTCTCCGGCGCATTTACTGCAGGTATATGCGACCTTGTCACTCCCTTATGATCGGTGAAGGCCTCCGGCAGCTTATTTGCAAGATTTTACAAATTTATAGTCCGCTGAACTTCCAGTTCAGCCTCGCTAGTGTGTGGGTCTAAGGACTGCATCCCAGTTGTATTCCATTCAATTTCCTGGCATTCTTTAGGATGCCGGTCTCCCCTAATGCTTGGGAAATTGTCGTCATCAAATATGCAATCAGCGTACCGAGTCGTATGAAGATCCCCAGTCATAGGCTCTAGGAATTTGATTATGGACGAAGTCTCATAACCAACATATATCCCCAACTTCCGGTGGGGTCCCATAGAAGTACGCTGAGGAGGTGGTATCGGCACATATACTTGCACAGCCGAATTTTCGTAGATGGGAAGTACTTGGCACGATCCCACGCACTAGCTGCAAGGGGGATGTCTCATTATATGCAGTTGTCCTGAGTTGGATCGGTGCTGCTACATGCAGCGCTGCATGGCCCCAACAGCTGGTTGGCAGCCGACAATTCTGCAACCGTGGACGAGCAATCCACTTTATCCTTTTGATCAAGGATTCAGCTAGGCCATTTTGAGTGTGGACATGTGGTACTGAATGCTCTACCTTAATGCCCATAGCCATGCAATAATCATCAAAGGCTTTCGACTCGAATTCTCCAGCATTATCCATACGAATGGATTGAATGCGGTTATCGGGAAACTTGCCTTTAATCTGATGATTTGAGCAATGAGCTTAGAGAATGCATGGTTCCTTGTGGACGGAAGATCCACATGACTCCATCTGGTAGAAGCATCAATCGGTACCATGAAATACCTCAATGGCCCCGAGAAGGGCTGAATAGGTCCACATATGTCCCCCTGTATCCTTTGCAAAAAACAGGTGACTTATCCCTAATCTTCGGGAGGGATGGCCTAGTGATCAACTTCCCTTTTGCACAAGCCGTGCAAATGAATTCTTCGAGATTCGGAAAGTTCTTTGGCTCAATTTCATGGCCAACGGAATTGTTGATGATTCTTCTCATCATCCCCAACCCAGGGTGACCCAATCTTTCATGCCATGTCTTAAAGACATCCGGGTCAAGAAAGACTGTCTTCATCGCAACATATTCCTCGGCGGGTTTAATGTACGTACGGTACAAACCCGATGTGGATGAAGGGAGTTTTTCAACCACATGCTTTTGATATCCATCAAATTTTGTGATGAGCAAGTATTCAATACCATGCTCGGTCTCGATTTCAGGTGGAAACCGTTTGCCCGGATATCTTTAAAGCTCACAAGGGTACGCTTGGATTCTAGATAGAGGGTAGCATTTCTCACATGTATCCGCGTACCCATAGGAAAAACTAATGTGGCACTTCCGGTGCCAACAATATGAGCATTGCTTCCGGCAATGGTCATAATATTTCTAGACTTCTTGGTTAAAGTGTGGAAATACCTAGTTTCCCTTAGTATGGTATTGGTGGTTGCGCTGTCTACGAGACAACACTCCTCATCTGCCATGGGACTCAGCCGAACTCTGTATCAAACATCCTGGACATGATGAATAAAAATGCAGGAAATACAAACGCAGGAATAACACGCATAAAATAACGACAGTTCGGGGAAATTGTTTGCAAAGACTTCGGGCTTTACAACAGCTGCTCTTCGGGAGCATACCCATGACCCAGTGCTACTTCGGGAGTACTATTTACAACTACGGTTCTTCGGGAACCGTGTGCTCTTCGAGAGCACGACCCATAATCGTGGTTCTTCGGGAATCACGAGCTCTTCGAGAGCTTTTATTACAGTACTTCGGACTGTATCTAGCAGCATGCGGAACATTGCACTTGACATGGAGAGGATTACTCGAGGTCCCCGAATATGTCAAAGTCATCATCAAGAAGGTCGTCCCCACTATCATCCTTTCGGACGTCTTCACCACTTGCAATGACCATGTCATTGGCGTGAGCTTCGGGCTCGGTGGTGAAGTGGGACTCGAGCCCGCCCTCGTTCTTACTTCCGGAAGAACGACGATAGACGTCAATCAGGTGTCCGGGGACGCAACGGTTACTGAGACCAATGCCCCGAACGTCCGCATTTATAGCATGCATTCTTGCTCCCCCGGATGATTCACCTGTGACCTTCTTGTCACCTTTACCTCGGGGCTTACCCTTTCCTCTACCCTTAAACATGCCACCCTTCCTACCCTTCCATTTCTTTCGGCCATATTTCGGGCCATCGGAACTCCCGGCAACATTGGCGTGTGCTTCGAGCACATCCATTGACCCGGTGGGTCGGGCGAGTGGTTCCGCATGAGAACCTCATTCTCGCTGTTCCGCAACCAACGAGGTCCGAGCGACCCGAGAATATCTCGTATATTATCGACACCTGTCATTGTTGTTGCAGAACAATGTTGCCCGAGTGAAAGGTGTTCGGGGTTTTCTCGATCATCTCGGAGTCCGTGATCTGCGGGCCACAGAGACGCAACATTGAGAGGATTCGATGAATAGCAGAGTTATACGCCGCCACGGACTTATAGTCTTGGAAGCGCAGGGTAATCCACTCATTCCGAGCTCGTGAGAGTGCAATGGCCTCGTTGTTGGTCAAAGCGATCCTTCAGGGATTCCCACAGTACCCGCGGATCCTCCTCGGTCATATATTCCATTTTCAGTGTCGGGTGTATGTGATGACGCGAAACCGCAAAGCTTTTGCACTATCAGCATCATCGACCACGGCCTTTTCCTTTCCAGCTCCGAGCTTAGCAATGGTATGACCGAGGCGCACGGATCTCGGGTTAATGACAATATCTTGAGCCCGGGTGAGGTAGTTGTCTGTCATCCAAGGCAAGCTGGGTGAACTCCCTTTTCGCAATGTCCGACATGCCTGCAATATCATGCAATTTACTTCGGGTAAATTATGCATGTAAATATTGCAATTATGCGGGTCATGAATATTCCCGGAAAAACTCCATGCATGTTAGTGAGCATAAAATAATATTGCATAAATTAACCTCAAATAAATCGTAGGGTTAGTCGTGGAAATTACGTGATTAAACGCTTCGGGGTTTAATCTACAAATTTCCGAGTCCGATAAAAATAATTCCACGAATTAACCAAACTTTAGGGGTGAAAGCGCAAAAATTGCGCAAACTGAAAATTGGGCTAAATTCGGCCCGATCCGAGAATTTTCCCCTTTTTTTCTTTACTTCGTGCATACGTGGGCTAGCCCGATAAGGGCTTCGGCCTGTTTGATGTATGGGCCAATTAGTTATCAGGCGGGAGCCTTTTGGGCCGCAACCACCGGCCCAGCAGCCCATGGGCAACTAGGGTTTAACCTCGGCTGCGCTAGCTCCCGAGTGACACCAGCCACAAAAAGGGCGCAGCCCCGTTATTCCTCTCCACCGGAAAACGGCGGCGCGCGGGAGGCGGCGAGGGGCGGCGCGTGGCACACGCGGCACCGACGGCGGCAGCGTGGGGCTCGTAGCCCCGGTGGCACGCGTGCTCGCGGCCGGTGTGGCCGGCGGCCGGCGCGGCCCGACGTGAAGCCGGCTCGCGGCCGGCGTAGCCCGCGGCCGGCGGCGCCGGGCGTGCATCGCGCCGGCCAGGGCTGGCCGCCCGCGGCGCCGGCAGGCGGGATCCGAGCTAGGGCGCGCCTAGGTGGAGGGAGCCCACGGATCTGCGCGGCGGCCGCTTGGGCATGGATCCCGTGGCGGCGCGGGGGCGCGGATGGTACGCGGCTGCTACGGCGTGGGGCAAGCGGGCCAAGCGCCGGGCGGCTAGGCGGGCGCGTGGCCCCGTGGTTGCGAGCGGGCGCGGCTTGCGCGCGGCGCACGCGGTGGGCGGCCAGGTGCGGACGCCCCGGCGGTGAGTGTGTGCGGCGCGGGCACGGGCGCGCGAGGCCCGGCCAGATCCGGCGGGCTCTTGACGGTGCCTTGGGTTAGCGGCCTGGCCGGCGGCGGCGCAAGAGGGAGGCGTCGGCCCGAGCGTGTGCGGGCACCGGCCGGCAGGCGGGGGTGCACAGCGGATGCGGCGCCGTGGCGGACCGCGGCGGACGGCCACCGCAGCGGGGTACCACGCGGGTCTCGGTCCGGAGGCTCGCTCGGCTCGGCGATGCGCCTTCACCGGCGAGGCACGGAGTTCTTTTAGGCTCCAGCTAAGAGGTGGTGGCTGCGCTTCAGGGCCGCACGTCTCCGGTGACCACCGCGACACGGTGGCGCGGTTGCGGCACTTCAGGGCCGCATCCCCACTTGGTGGGGGTCCCCTACCGGTTCTGCCCCGGATGGTAGCCCGGGGACTCGCCATGTTGCCGGCGCGGGGCCTGTAAGGCCTCTCCACAGCAAGAACGGGCGGCGGAATAACTGGGACAACGACAGCGAGCGTGGGGCTTCGTCCCTCACAGCAACGCTAGAACTCCCGCGATGAGCTGTGGTTCCCACAGCGATGGCGCGCATGGTGCAGACGGCTCGTCGGCGGAGACGACACCCATCGGTGCGTCAACCCGCAACACTTCTGGGTTGCGGATACTGCGAGCTCGAAGGCGTCGCAGCGACCTGCTTCAGGAGGTCCCGGCCATGGCGCCATGCCCACTAGTGCTTGGTCTTCAGGACCAGCACTCAGGTAAGCACCAAGTGCTAGCTGCTGGTAGGACTTGGATAAATGTAGGAAAAATAGAGAAAGAAGCAATCTGATTTGTGCTATCTTCTGGTAGCACCTTTCGCAGCATTAGTCATAAGACATCATGTTTATTTCTTTCTGCTTGCCTTTATTAACAGCAAGCGTTGTCCATGTGCTTTTATTTTGTATGCTTACCAGTTGATAGCTGAGCATCAGTAGGTAGTGATAACCAAAACTGATCCTTACCTTGTAGCTCGGTAGAGACTCGTGCTGATAACGTGTTGTAAAACAACCGAATCAGTCTGGCAATCACTCACACTAATGCACATAAAAATCACAGTGGAGGAACACACAGGAAATGGGGCAAAACGGGAGCTGTATTATTTCTTTCTGGATGATTACAACCGGGCACTCTTTTTTTGCTTCCGTCGCCGTCGTTGGCTCCTATTTATACTGTCCAGGAGACGGACCACACCCACCAGATAAGATCGATTTCCAGCTGCCAACCGCCTCTATCAATGCCCATAAATTCGCCCACAAAAGAACACGGCGATTTCCGGAAATATCCGGTTTGTTGCTGTGATTTCATAACAGTCCACGCTCATTATGGTCTAACTACCTTAGCGGGTCTGTTTTTCAGACCCAATAAGCCGGACAAGGATTTATAGGTGTTATAGGATGATCTGACAACCATTGAACGCTGATCCGATGGTGCACGTCATCCACTGAAAGTTCTCTAAACTTTCAATCAACTTAAAATTAGCAAAAGCCTTTTGAAATACTTTCTGCCAAGCAAACTTAGTTCACCGAGATTCTAAGCACCAATGGATGGCAGGAATTCATACAGATGTCATAATTTGACTGAAATTTTACTTCTCAGTGCATTCCACTTGTCACTTGAGTTTATACCACGTATGTTCCAGGTTCTAAAGGAATTATTATGATTGTAATCCATAATAAATCGTATGAGAAATGAATATTATTCTACATATTACAGTATATAGAGCATAGCCTAGATAGAACCAGTATCAATGATAGCACAATACTCATTAGGAATCAAGAAATGCTCGACAGGACCAGTGTAATGGGTAACACAGGAGAGTCCATCACATACGTGGGTACACCATGGCTAGATACTAATATCACTGAAGTAACCAAAGCTCAAGCAATTGGGGTCCATATATGGAGTATGTGTTAATCATGAATAAATCTAAAGAGTAAAATATGGTGCATTTCACTCAAATAGAGTAAAATGCACCTGGGTCCCTAAACTTTTTACGATTAGTTGTTTAAGTCTACAAACTCTCAAAGTGTTCATCTATAGTTCCCTCAACTATTCCTAGATGGTCATTTAGGTCTACAAAGAAGATCCATTATTTATTTATATTGTGTCAACCAGGTCCATGTTGTCAAGCCACTCTTCATGTGCAAAGACACTACTTAGCCGCTCTCTACCCACGCCACCGCCGCCACCGCACAACCTCTCTCCACTTGAACGCCCTTGAGCTTATTTGACGACACTAGCTAGCAGCAGGTGCGCTCTACCTATCGCGGCCTCACTCTCCCCATTGTAGCCTCGTCATTCCGTGTCTGTCACTCGATATCCACTTTGACGGTTTGCCTATTACCCACGACAACAGCCTACCTTCCGTGTCGTGACACCTTCCACACGTAATGTGGCATGTCACACAGCTGCCTAGCAGGCAGATAGACCCACAGGTGGTGGGCACAGGCCATGATGAGGAGGCGAGGTAGATGGGAGAGCGCACCAGTGGCTAGCTGACATATAGTTGGTAGGCTCAATGACACTCATATGGAGATCAGTTGTGCAACAACATTCATGGAGAGTGGTTGTGCGGTGGGGTTGTGTGTTGAGAGTGGTTGAATAGAGACGTTATGGACCTGATTGACATGATATAAATAGATTATGGACCTAGGGAGTCACTATAAAGTTCGTGGATCTGAATGACATACGAGAATAGTTTAGGGACCTATGTGGTCACTTTCAAAGTTTGTTTAGGGACATGTGGTGCATTTCACTCAAACATCTAAAATATCACTTGTCCGGAGAGAGAGAGAGAGAGAGAGAGGGAGGGAGGGAGAGGGAGAGAGAGAGAGAGAGGGAGATAGAGAGAGAGAGAGAGAGGGAGAGAGAGAGAGAGCAAAATGTAAAATATCACTCCCTGCCTATTATTCAGAAGTAAGCTAATACCACTTCTTCCTTGGCTTCTCGTTTGCGTTGCTATCATGGTCAACTTTGCTTGATTCGTTTGTGTTTTAGCACCCGCATGTGACTTGGCCTTACCTTTCTGAGGGGGCTGCATCAATTAAAGCTTGTGCAGGAACCTTGCAAATGGTTAATGGTCTGACCCAAATTCCTGATAATTTTGATGCACAGAATCGGGTGATCAGCAGTACAGACTATACAGTTCTTGTCCCTCCAGGAGCTATACCTGAAGCCTTTAGCCTTGTCTTTAAGTCTCTGGCTCCTTCTCAGTTTCGACAACTAGAGTCTGAACCACCCATACATTTTCTCTTTCTACCAAGGATGACTGAGGTAGAGGCTGAAGATGAAATGCCACTGTCAGGCAATGGAAAGCTTGGCTCTACTACATCAGTGATCACTTGAAATTGAACAGAAGAGGCAGGTACTTTGCTGACCTGTAAAATGAACGAACTTTGTAACGCTTGCCAACCCACTAGCACACCAAACAACGGTAATAAGGTGCTGTTTAGTCGGAGCGTTATATTTTTTTATGAAACAGGAGGAGCAAAGCTCCTACAGAACTTTTATTCAAAAATAAAGAGTTCGAAACAATACAAGATCGAAAAAAGAAGAACCAAAAAAAGAAGGAAAGTATTAAATTGCTCTTAGCCATTCTTCTATTCCTGGAAAGTATTTTCTCTTTGCTCTATGCAACAAGAGTTCAAACTCTCACTACACCACAACACACTATTGCCCACTATGAACTGTGGGCAAAGGTAGCCTATCACTCACTAAGTATCTGTGGGCAAATGTTTATCATTTTTACCACAACTTATCTGTCGGCAGGATTTTCCTTTGCAATTTGCCACTGTTGGGTCAACATTATTGAAAATCCAATTGTTTCTAGTGACCCATATTGACCAAGTCATAAGGATTATGATCTCCATTGAGAAAGGCAATCCAATTTTGCTCCTTATATTTTTTATAATATTGAGAGGATGCATGTTCACTCTGGGTATTGTGATGCCAATGCTAGCCAAGCATGCTGTTGCAAAATTACATCTCAGAAACAGATGCTCCAATGTTTCCTCTAATTGCCATATACACAATTCACATGTGTATGATTCGAAGAACATATTTCTTCTTCTTAGCATTCCTCTTGTATTAACTTTGTCCTTCACAATTAGCCAGAAGAACAACCTTATGTTTCATTTGACAACTAGAATTTCATATCCACCCATGTGCTGGATGCACCTCTGCATGGCCCATTAGGCAGTTATAGGCTTTTAAAGAGGAGAAATTTCTGGATCCCCATATGTATTGCCAAATATCTGGCCCTTGTCCCAAATCTAGATTCTACAAAGTAGCTGATAATTGTTGATATTGCTCATATGCTTCCACTGAAAGAGGGAGATCAAAATTCTCATGGAGCTCAGTTTGCATGACATTATGTAATGTAATATTCTTATTTTTCACAAAAGAGAAAAGCTCTGGATAAACATGTTGCAATTCAAAGCCCTGCCATTGATCAGCCCAGAGAACAATTGACTTTCCATCAAAAGTTACACCCATGCAATTCCTTTGAATTGATCATATAGCTTTAGTATGTCTCTCCACCAAATGGATCCTCTATTCATTTGACTAGGTAGAGAACCATCAGCATAGTAAACTTCCCAAAGCATGTGAACCCAAGGTAAATCCTCCCTGTTTAGAAATTTGTGTATATTCTTCATTAACAAAGCAACATTTTGCACCCTCAATCTTTTAACTCCAAGTCCACCTTCTTTTTTAGGTCTTGCCACTGTTTTCTATGCCACTTGAGCTAGCTTTCTTGCATTCATATCAGAGCCTCTCCAGAGACAATGCTTCATATATTTTTCCATTTGTTCTATAACTGAAGGAGGAAGCAACAGAGTGTACATATAGAAGGTATGGAGAGAGGAGAGGACTGAAGTCACCATTTCTAATTTTCCTTGTTTCCACTCTCATGATGACAAGATTCTCAAAGTCTGCTACTCTATGCTTTGTTAAACCCAGAGGTAGTCCTAGATAGGTAAAAGGCAGAGATCCTTGTGCACAATCAAAAGTGTTTGCCAAAATTTCCATTTTCTCAGGAGAGACATTGATAGGCACCATCATTGATTTTGAATAATTAACTCTCAAACAAGTGGAGTCTGCAAATGTATTTAAAAGGGCTTTCAAAACAAAAATTGTTGTTTTGGACATGCTTCCATGATCATCAAAGTATCATCTGCATACTGAATGATAGGGAAATCTGAAGAATAGGATAAATGCAGAGGTAGGTGCAACAGACTCTGTACCCTGGCTTTATTTATGATGGACTGCAACAAATCAGCTGCCAAAACAAACAACAAAGGTGAAAGAGGATCACCCTGCCTTACCCCTCTTCTAGAGTAGAATGTTTTCCCAGGAACCCCATTGAGTAAATTTGAGGAAGTACCAAATTTCAAAATGCTTGAGATCCAGGAGACCCATTTGGTGCCAAATCTTTTATGCTGTAGTAATTGAATAATAACCTCATGCTCGATCTTATCAAAAGCCTTTTCAAAGTCAAGCTTCGAACAATGATCTCCTTCTTACTCTTGTGGCACATATGCAGGTATTCAAATGACCAAGCCAAACAGATCCTGAATTGATCTTGACTTGATGAAGCCATATTAACTTGTGTGCACTATTTGCCCGATGATAGTCTACATTTTGTTTGCTAAAATCTTTGTTAACAGCTTGATCGAGGAATTAAGCGAGAGAAATAGGCCTATAGTGTGATACAGTTTGTGGACTATCAATTTTGGGAATCGAGTAACATAAGAGCCATTTATGCTTTGGATACAGATAACACCATGAAAGAAAGCTTGCAAAGATCATAGAAATCTTGTTTGACAACTAACCAACACTTATTTTAAAAATCTCCATTAAACCCATGAGGACCAGGGGATTTATTACTAGGGAGAGAGGAAACTATAGCATTAATTTCCTCGGTTGTGAAAGGTTCTTCCAAAAATCAAGATCCTATGTGGGTTCTATAAGATCTACCAGATCAAAGAGCATGCATTTGAATTCCGAGGTCCCCAGCCTTTCTCTCGAAGGCTTGCCAAATAATCTTTGCTTTATCTTCATGATTGGTTATTGAGACTCCGTCATCGTTGATTAGGGAAGTAATTAAGTTCCTTCTAAGTTTGATAGTGGCATTAGCATGGAAAAACTGGGTACTCTCATCCCCAAACTTCACCCATTTAATTTGTCCTCTCTATTGCCAATATATCTTTTGCCAGTGTAATAATTTTTATAAATGTAGCTGTCGGTGTGTGAGCACACCTCCAAATGGGGGCCTGTCAAGGCTCCCTTCGGGTAGGATCGGGGAAGGTCGGATTTACTTCGTCTAGCGCGGAAGATGAATAAACGAAGAACGCAGAAGGTTTATCCAGGTTCGGGCCGCAAGAGATGAGTAATGCCCTACATCCTGCTTTGAGTGCATTGATCCTTGTCTATCTTTTACAATGGGGCACCCTCCCCTTTTATAGAGTGAGGAGAGGGGCACTATACAAGTACCCCGAGGGGTACCCGGACACCCGAGGGGGTCCGGTCCTTCCTTGGGATATTCCGACAAGATCCCGACAAAATCTGTTACAATCTTCTTTGCTGGATTTGGACTCCATGCATCTTCTCTCCGATTGGTCCCGAGTCCTCCCGGCACCGTAGCAGCGCGGCTTCCCGAGACGCGGCGCATGGGGAAGGCGCACGCACGTCCCGTCGGGCCGCGACCTTCGCCGCGAGCACTTGAGTGCCACATTAACTCCGGGTGGTTGGGGCGCTAGAGGAAGCTACCGGGAAGCTTCCTACCCCTCGACGCTCCCACTCCTCCGGCTTTCGCGGGCTTCGTGGACTTCGTGGACTTCGTGGGCTTCGTGGGCTTCCTCGTCCTGCGGCCGCCGTCTTCTTTCGTGGGCCGAAAGCGGCCCACACGCGGTTAGGGGGACCCCCAATCCCCCTACACCGACAGGAGCCCCCGGCCCCGCCACCGACCCGCGGGATCGGAGCAGGGATTGGGGCCACCCGTCGGCGCCCGGCGCCGTTTGGGTTACTTCGTGGCGCGGTTTGCGAGGAGGGGTGCCGCTTGGGCTGCCGAGGCACGTCCGCTCCGATACGGCGCGTCGCTTCGGTTCGCGCGCGGTGGGCCTGCTCGGAGCCTGCGCTTAAGTGCCGAGACGGCCGGTTGCCCGGGCACGTCTCCCACTCCGCATTTCGCCTCCTCGTCTCCTCAACTTCTCTCTCACTTCGGCGCTCCTCCTCGCCTTCTTCTCCGCCGATCCGCGCCGCCGCTCGCCGCCGCCGCTCCTCGCTGCTAGGATGGCCCGTGGGAAGTCCCCCGCCGTGGCGGTTCGCGCACGCGCTCGCCGTCGATGGATGCGCCGCAGGTGGTGCGGTTGCCCGACCCCGGGTCGAGATGAAGCGGCTTTCGCCATTCCTTCCGGTGGATGGCGATAAGGGCGTCCGTATCGAGGGGCCTCTGCCGCCGTCGACCGGGGACCGGAGATCCTTCATTTCTTGTCCTTCGTCGTGGCCGGCGCCGTTCCCCCGCCTTCTCCGACTTCTTCATGAAGGTGCTCCGGCGTACGGGATTCGCATGGCGCACCTTACGCCGAACGCGGTCGCGGCGGCGGCGGTGTTCGCCCACTTGTGCGAGGGATTCGTGGGGGTGCAGCTGTGCTTCCCCATTTTCCGGCGCTACTTCAAGGCGACGCTCACCAACGCTGCGGAAGTGATCGGGTGCGTGCGGTTGACCGCCGGACCGAGAGCGGGTACATCGAGTACTCGCCCAACAACAAGGTGGAGGGATGGAAGAAGGCCTGGTTCGTGGTCCCGTACGAGAAGGACTTCCGCCGCCTCCGTGTCCCGCCGGTCCCGGCTCGAGCACTTGGCCATCCGGGATTCCGTGCCCGGCCTTCCCGACGGCATGATACCGGTGGTTGACCGGATCGCGGCGCTCGCCGCGGCCGGCTTGACTTCGCACGGGGTGGTGCACAACTTCCTCGAACGCAACATCGCGCCTCTCCGCCGGAGGTCACACCCGTCGTGGCTGTACGGGACTTCAACTTCGCCGGCCGCACCCGCACGGGGCGGGCTCGGATCTACCCATCGCCTCGAGCGGTTCGCCTACTCCACGCCGACCGGGAAGAAGTGGCCCACCTCCTTCGCGTACCCGGAGGGTGCCGGGCCTCTTCATCAATCGGCGAATCGGCGCGCCATCCTGGACGGCATGCCCCGACCGGGGCCGCTTGGGTTCCTCGACACGGCTCCGGCGCCTACTCCCGGCGTCCGGGTGCCCGGAGCCGCGCCTCCCTCTAACCAGGGTGCGACGGCCGCCTGCGGGGGCGCTTCCGGAGCTCCGGGTGCCGATCCCGATGCCACCGGGCCAGCCCCGAGCACGCGCGACAAGGGCAAGGGGAAGAGATCTCCGTCGCCGCCCTCCTCCGACTCCTCCGGGCCCGCGTGCTTTCCACGGAAGCGGGCCCGGCAAGCTTCGTCGACACCGACGACGGGGCTGCTTCGCGAGAGAAGTCCCTGCGGCTGCGCCGGTGCAAGGGGCCGGGTGGACGCGCGACAAGTACGATGCTTCTCTCCCCGTTCCGCTTAAGTTGTGGGCTGGGTGGATCGCGGACGAGCGTTGATCCATTTTGACTATAGGAACATCCGGATCGAGTTGGACCCGGACTTGGCCCCTCCGGACCCCAAGGTCTCCGGTGCCTCTGCGCCGAGTTTGGAGGCAAGCCCCGCCGCCGTTGAGGCCAAAGCGCCCGGGGCGGAGGCCGACGCGGAGGCAGCTGCGGGTGCCCCCGAGGAGGGGGTTGCGGGTGCCCCGAGGAGGGGACCGCTGCTCCCGAGGAGGAGGTCGCGGGTGCCCCCGAGGAGGAGGCTGCGGGTGTCCGCGCGGAGGAGGCCGCGGGTGATTCCGAGGAGGAGGCCACGGGTGCCTCCGTCGGCGAGGACCTCGCCCGGCCGTCAACTCGTCCGGTTGGCGACCTGCTGGATCTGCCGGCTACTTTCTCGATTGGCGCCTCTAGGCGCCCGCCCAGGCTTCCATTCCCCGGCCGGGTGCTAGCGCCGCCACTCTTATAGTGCTCGGAGGGGAACGATTCCCCTCCACGCGCCGGGTCGGAGCCGGGAGCGGTGGCCGGTGGAGACACCTCGTCGACCGCCGCCGCCGGAAGGGGTCGTGGGCGCGCTAGACGCGGCCGGAGCGCGTCGCCAATGAGTCGCTCGGGTGGCTCCGCGAGCCCCCGCATTGGCGACGTCCTTGGGGAGGTTACCCGGTCGCTTGCCGCGGTGAAGGCGGCCATGGAGGAGACGGACGCGTCTCCGGAAGACCGCGAGATCGCGATGGCCCGGCGTGAGGCCGAGGTGGCCGACGCCCGAAGGCCCCGGAGACGGCGGTGAAGCTTGCCCGGCAGCAGCACCGACGCCGCATGGAAGAGGTCCGAGCATGAGCCGGACACCGCCGTCGGCATTGCGGAGGGGCCGGCGAGAAGCTGCGGGAGGCGGAGGCGAAGCTTCGCGACGCCATCAAACGCGAGGAGGAGAGTATCAACCGCCTCCGTGGCGTCGTGGCCCGGAGCGGGCCGCCGAGCTCGCGACACGAAGGCGGAGGAGGCTGGTGCCGCCATGGCGATCCGTGAGGACGCCTTGACGTGGCGCGAGGCGGCCGCGGTGGCTCGGGAGGCCGAGCCGAAGAGGCGAGCGGACGAGCTTGCTCTCCGGGAGGCGGCACCGGCCGACCGGGAGCAGCAATTGAGTGCCCGGGAGCAGGCCACCGCAGCGGCGAAGTGGAGCTCCATCGCCTCCGCGATTCCATGGGCTCCGGGAGGGGGAGCTAAAGCATCGTGAGGACGCCCTCGCCACCCGGGACGAACAAGTCCGGCTTCGTGAAGACGAGGTCGCCGTTCGGAGGGAGGCCCCGGAGACGGAGATCGCCCGTCTTGCCGACGGCGAGCAGCACATCCGTGGCATTGCCGGGGAAATGGCGCAGCGCGTGCGCCGAGAGACACTTGCGGAGGCCCGGCGGCCTTCGATCCGGAGCTCAAGGCGATGGAGAAGAGCCGGGACGACTACCGTCGTCGCGTCGAGCGGCTAGAGGCCCGAGTGAAGAAGCCCGGTCGCGGCGCCTCGCCGCATCCGGTGGCGATGAGCTCAAGGCGCAGCTCGAAGAGGTGCGGTCCCGGCTCGGAGAATCCGAGGTTCGGCGCGTCGAGCCGAG
Organism: Chloris gayana; assembly: GCA_031894775.1. Lineage (NCBI taxonomy): Eukaryota > Viridiplantae > Streptophyta > Magnoliopsida > Poales > Poaceae > Chloris > Chloris gayana. The sequence goes on along the minus strand of JAUNZO010004812.1, from coordinate 11,523 downwards.
CGAGCGGGTGATGGAGCTGGTCTCCGCGGTACGGGCGCAGGCTGAAATCGCCGCCGACGTGCACAAGGAGGTCTCGTCGCCGCCGTTCGGGCTGGGCCTGTCCCGTCTTCCCGAGCCCATCGACCGCGGCGCGACCGGGTATGCGTTCATCATGCGGGGGTAGTTGACTCTCGCGCGAGCCGAGGACCCGAATGGCGGAGCTCATGGAGGAGGAAGGGCGGCAAACCATAGCCGCGGCCCTGGAGGAGGTGTTGACGAACGCCACGGTGCTGGTGCCCGGGTTCCCGCTCCTAGCCGTGGTGAATGGAGATATCCCCGCGGGTGAGCACGCCGTGGCTAAGACGCGGACTCGCGCCGTCGCTCACGCCTTCGCTGAAAGCTTCAAGCGGGGCTAAGTGCCCGCTTCCTCCACCTGCGAGTGGCTGTTTGGCACCTGTGCCTTTTTTTGTTGTTTAAACCAGTTTTTCTGCATGCAAGACAGAGGTTATCTTTAAATTTCAGAGTGTTAATGAATTGCTTAAGTCCCTTGTTTCCCTTCTGTTGGGCGTGATTGTCGCCATGCGTCGCTTGGTTTTAGGCCCTCGGTGCTTTGTCGTTACGCTAGAGCGAGACTTCGCCACCCGTGCCTTAACCGAGCGTGAACGCCTTCGGCTTCCGCCTTAGTCATAGGTTTTTCTTACCCGACCGAGAAACTTAAGGACTCGAACAGATTCAAACAGCAACCCTACGGGAAGTAGGAAAAAGGAGCGGCAAAGCGCTGTTTAATACATTAGGACGTTAGTACAAGAGCCTTGGCGTACGTGGCCCTGGCGATGCGGCTTCCGGGTACTACCCGGGACCATTGGATTACAGAACATTCTAAGGATAGAATTACTTGAGATGCTCAATGTTCCGGGCGCTCGGTTCCGGGTACCCATCCTCCGACTCCGTGCGAACCGATCCTGGGCGTGTGACAGCGGTGACGACGAAAGGACCTTCCCACATGGGGGTTAGCTTGTCCTTTCCTTCGCGCGTCCGAGCCCGCCGGAGGACGAGATCTCCCGCTTGCAACTCCCGCGGGCGTACGCGCCACCGGTGGTAGCGGCACAAGCCCTGGAGGTACCTCGCGTTGCGCAGTAGTACCCGCCGCCTTGCCTCTTCGAGGAGGTCGATGTCGTCGTGCCGCCGGGTGCCCTGGTCGGCTTCGTCAAACGCGGCGACTCGGGGGCTGTTGAACGGGGTCTCCGTCGGTAGCACCGCCTCCGTGCCGTACACGAGGAAGAAAGGTGTTTCGCCCGTGGCTCGACTCGCTGTAGTGCGGAGGGACCAAAGCACGGATTGGACCTCCGTTACCCACTTCGCGCCTTTCTTCTTCAACGGGTCAAAGGATCTTGTCTTTAGACCCTTAAGGATTTCTCCGTTGGCGCGTTCGACTTGGCCGTTGCTTTGCGGGTGGGCTCTTGAAGCGAAACAGATCCGGGTGCCGAGGGTGTCACAATATGCTGCGAACGCATGGCTCGTGAATTGTGTCCCATTGTCCGTGATGATCCGCTGCGGCACCCCGAACCTTGCCGTTATGTTTTTCATGAATTTGACGGCCGGGTTCTGGTCTATCTTCGTTACCGCTTCGGCCTCCACCCATTTCGTGAACTTGTCAATGGTCACGTATAGCCACTTGTATCCACCCGGAGCGGTCGGAAAAGGCCCCACAATATCCAAGCCCCAAACCGCGAACGGCCGGGACAATGGAATCGTTTGGAGGGCTTGAGCGGGCAGGTGCGTTTGCTTGGCGTGGAACTAGCATGCCTTGCATTGTTGCACCAGCCTGGTGGCGTCCTCGAGGGCTGTCGGCCGGTAGTAGCCTTGCCGAAAAGCTTTCCCGACCGGCGTGCGGGGAGCGTGGTGGCTCCCGCACTCACCCTCGTGGATCTCAACGAGTATGTCGTTGCCTTCTTCCATTGTCACACACTTCAGCAGAATGCCGCTCGCCCGCGCTTGTACAAGTTACCATCGACGATGGCATATCGCTTGGCTTGGCGGGCAAGGCGTTCCGCGTCCGTGTCGTCTTCCGGAAGGATGTCGTCACGCAGGTACCCGATGATGTCGCGCATCCGGCGGGTGTCCTGCGGCTCGGTGGCAAGCGCTTCTTCGCTATTCTCGCATGTGCTGCAGATCCTGCGGGTGCGCTTGTGCTTTGTTGTCGCTGTCCGGAGCTCGGTCGGCGTCGGAGGCCGAAGGGGATGTCGGGATCTCCATGAACGTCCGGGTGGGACCGAAGCTCGAGTGGAGGCCACCCGGGACGGTTCGTCGGCAATGTGGTTGTCGCTCCTAGGTACATGAAGCACTTCGAGGCCGTCGAATTTCTTCTCCATCCGCCCGACCGCTGCGAGGAACGCGGCCATTTGCGGGTCGTTGCATTGGTACTCCTTGGAGACTTGGTTGACGACGAGTTGCGAGTCCCCCTTAGCCAAGAGGCGCCCGACGCCTAGGTCGGCGGCGATTCGCAACCCTGCCAAGAGTGCCTCGTACTCCGCCATGTTGTTCGTGCATCGGAAGTGCAGCTGGACTACGTAGCGTAGCTCGTCGCCGATCGGTGATAACGGGAGCACCCCCGCCCCTGCACCGTTGAGTGTGAGGGAGCCGTCGAAGAACATCGTCCGGTGGTCGCCGGGCGCGTCATGCTGCTGCACCCGGGTGCTCAATTCGTCGCGCTCGACCTCGGGGGTGGGTGTCCACTCAGCCACGAACTCGGCTAGAGCCCGGCTCTTGATGATGTGCGTGCTGAGGAAGGTCAAGTCGAACTCTCCGAGCTCCACGGCCCACTTTGCTACCCGTCCGGTTGCTTCCCTATTGCGCGAGGATAGTCTCCGGCGGCGCCGTCGTCACCACCCGGATGGGATGGCCTTGGAAGTAGTGTCGCAGTTTCCGGGATGCGATAAGCACCGCGTAGAGCATCTTCTCGGTACTCGCGGGTACCGGGTCTTTGCGTCCCGTAGGACTTCGCCGATGAAGTATACCGGCCGTTGGATGAGCCGCGTGCGGGGTTCCGGTTCGGCGGAGCAGATCCCGTTTCGTCCTCGTTCGTTGTAGTTGCCGGGTCCGGAGCCCCGAGTGGGGCGGGCACACCTCGCCCCCTTCTGCTGGATTGTCCATGGCTTCCGCTTCGGTTGTCCCGCCGACGGTGGTCGGAGCCGGAGCCCCGAGCGAAGTGGGAATGCCGTGGCGCCGATGCCGGTGGTAGTCGGGGCGGATCCCACCGCACCTATGTCCTGGAACGTGGTCGGAGCCGGAGCCCCGGGTGAGGTGGGATCGACGCGCCCGTTGCAGCTTCTCCGTCCGTGGCCTCGGCTTCACCCAAACGCAGTGACGAGGTCGGAGCCGGAGCCCCGAGTGAAGCCTCGAGAGCCACGACGCTCGTGGGAGTTGACGCGCCGGCTGCGTCGCGCCGTCCGCCAAGTGGTCCACCCGGAGAGGCCGGGGTGGCCGTGTCGCAAGCCCCGCCGTGAGTGGAGGCCGCAGCCCCGGGTGGTCCGGGAATCGCGAGCCGACCGGAGCCGGAGCCCCCGAGCCCGTCGGGGCCGCCGCCTCCGCGCCATCGAGGCGCCGACGCTTGCTGGTTCGCCGTGAGTCATGAGGCGCTTGTTCCGAGTGCTCGACCACCGGGGCCGCACCGACCACCTGCGGGTTAGCTGCTATGTACAGGAGCGGTGGCTCACCCGGCTCCGGGCGACCGAACGGGTGCCGAGGACGGGTAGCGCTTGAGATCCTACAGGGCTTCATCGGCCTCCCGCGTCCACTCGAACTTGTCCGCCCTCTTCATTAACTTGAACAAGGGAAGAGCACGCTCGCCCGGGCGCGAAATGAATTGGCCAAGGGCCGCCATGCTCCCGGCCAAGCGTTGTACATCCTTGAGTCGCCTTGGGGGCGGATTAGCTCGATGGCCCGGATCTTCTCCGGGTTTGCCTCGATCCCACGATGTGAGACCAAGAAGCCGAGTAGCTTTCCTGCGGGTACGCCGAAGACGCACTTCTCCGGGTTGAGCTTCACGCGGTTGCGGCGCAGGTTGGAGAAGGTCTCCTCTAAGTCGAACGGGAGGGATGGCGCCTTGCGGCTCTTAACGACTAGGTCGTCGACGTATGCCTCCACATTCCTCCCGATCTGCGACTCTAGGGTGAGGCGCATGGCTCGTTGGAATGTGGGGCCTGCATTTTCGGACCAAAAGGCATGCTCACGTAGCAAAAGCTCCCTGCGGGAGTCATAAAAGCAGTCTTCTCCTCGTCCTCCTTAGCCATACAGATTTGGTGGTACCCGGAGTACGCATCCAACATACAAAGCAGGTCCCGACTGCGGTGGAGTCTACTACGGAGTCTATTCGGGGCAACGGGAACGGGTCCTTCGGGCACGCCTTGTTCGGATCCGTGTAGTCCACGCACATCCGCATCTTGCCGTTGTTCTTGGGCACGACTACGGGGTTGGCCAGCCATGTGGGATGCATGACCTCCCCGATGAATCCGGCCTCCGGGAGCCTCTTGACTTCAGCTCGATGAATTCTTCGCGCTCGGGGGCTTGGCGCCTCGCCCGTCGCTTCACGGGTCTCACGGTGGGATCGACCTTGAGTTGGTGCTCAATCACCTTCCTTGGTATGCCCGGCATGTCCGAAGGATGCCGGGCAAACACATCGCTGTTCGCTCGGAGGAAGGCGATGAGCGCGAGTTCCTATTTTGGGTCGAGGTCGCCACCGATGGTGGTGGTCTTGTCCTCCGAGCCCCCGAGTGTAATCTTCTTGGTGGACACCTCCCCGGGTGCCGAGAGCGTCGGGCGCTTGGAAGCGGATGGTGCAGCAGGTTTCTCCAAGATGTCCTCGAGGCAAGCCATTGCCTTGACGGCATCCGCCCTCTCCACGATGACACCCTTGGGACCCGGCATCTTCGGCGTGAGGAACGCGTGGTGCGGGATAGCCATGAACTGGTTTATGCCGGGTCTCCCAATGATGGCGTTGTAGGGGAGGCCGATGTCGGCTACGTCGAAGAGGAGCTTCTCCGTGCGGAAGTTGCTCCGGGTGCCAAAGGTAACCGGGAGCTCAATCCTGCCCAAGGGGCGGGAGCTACCCAGGAGCACACCGGAGAAAGGGCGCGAGGGCTGCAGCTCGACGCGCGCCCACTGTAGAGATTCGTAGACCTTCGGGGTGATGAGGTTGAGGCTCGCGCCTCCGTCGATGAGGGTGCGCCCCACCTTCTTGTTGCGAGATGGTGGGCGACACGACCGGAGGGATCTTGCCCTTGGTGTTGTCCGAGCCCACCATGTCGCTCTTGTCGAAGGTGATGGGGACGTCCGCCCACTTCAGCGAGAGGAGCCGAGGTCTTGCCTTCGGTGATCGCGACCACTTCCGGCGGAAATGCTTGGCCTCGCCCTTGGATGCGAGGCTGGAGGAGCCTCCGATGATGACGGCAATGGAGTCGTCCGCGCTCCGGTACGCCTCGACTTCTTCCTTCTCCCTCTCCTTCTCCTTCTCGGCCTTCTCGGCCGCCCGCCGCTCGTCGCGCCGCTTAATGCTAGCTTGGATGTAGCGGCACTGCGACTGGTCGTGGTCGTTGGTGCGGTGGAAGTAGCATGCGAACGTCCCCGGAGACTTGGCCGGTGACTTGCTAGCACCCGCGGGGGCGGCTGTCGCGCTCCTCGGGGAGACGGGCCTCTGCCGCGGCTACTTCCTCCGCCCTGCGCTTGCGCGAGAGGTTCTTCCTCCGGTTCTTGGAGAGGGTGCCCTCGGGCCCGGGAGAGGCGGCATCCGTGTTGGCCTTCGCCGGCGGGTCGTGCCACGCCCGAGCTTCTGGCGGCGGGCGCACTTGTCCGCCAGGCTGGAAGAGGTCCGTGACCGTCTCCGGCCGGAGCACGCCCGGCTTACCCGGGATGTCCTTGTCTCGAACGCCGTGGCGAAGGCGGAGAGCACCCGGGAAGGGTCGATGCGCGGGATGGTGTTGCGGACTTGAGCGAAGCGCTGCATAAACGCTCACGGCGTCTCTCCCGGCTTCCGGACGATGCGGTCCAGGTCGATCCGGCTCCGTGGACGCTTCGACGTCCCCGGAAGTTGGCCATGAATTCCCGGCACAAGCTTCTCCACGAGCTGATGGACTCCGGCGCCGGGTTCATGAACCATGACCGAGCCGAGTCCTTGAGGGCCAGTGGAAGTAGTTGGCCATGATGTCCTCCGAGCCGCCGGCGGCCTTGACGGCGGTGGAGTAGATCTGCAGGAACTCATCGGGGAGCAGTACCGTCGTACCTCTCCGGGAGGTCCGGGCGGAACTTGCCGGGCCACGTGACCCCACGCAGGCGCTTCGAGAGGGCTGCGCAGCCCCCGAGGAACGAGGGGTCGAGCTCCTTTCTCTTGCGCTTCGGGTGGCGCTCGGGAGACGACTCCGCGTCCGTGCCATCGTCGTTGTGGGCGGAGGTGCGCTCACGCTCGCGCCCCGCTCGCGCGAGCGCTCGATGCCGACGCATGCGTCTTCCCCTCGCGGCGGCGTACGTTGAGGTCGTTGCGCAGGTCGCGGCGCCCCGCACCTGCGGCGAGTGGACGGAGAGCGAAGCCGCCGGTGGGCGCGAGTCCTTGGCCCGGTTAGCGCGGCGGTTGTTGTTGGTCGGCGGGCGGCGGGACGGTCCCGCCTGGCGCCCGGCCTATGCGGTGTCGAGGAGCTTACCTACTCCGGTGAGCCACTCCTTCGCCTCGCTCTCCCCTCGCTTGCCCTGCCGGCGGGTTGTTGAGCATGGTCTTCACGGCGGTTAGGGGGTCGTCCCCTTCTTCCTCCTGGAAGAGGCGACGCGCGGTGGCGCGCTCGGACGCGAGCGGCGTGACGGCCGGGCGTCGCGGTCGGCGCCGTGCTGGTCCCTTGCTGCATGCTCGGCCGCCGAGGTGCCGGGACGGTCGCCGTGCGCGGAGCGGCCCGCGCGACGATGGTTGCAGCGACGACGCCCGTGGACGCTCTGGCTGGAGATGCTGTCCGCCGTCCGTGGAGTGTCCGTGGATCTCTGCATGGTCGTGTGGAAGTTCCGCAGCGCAAAGCGAAATCTACGACAACTCCCCCTACCGGCGCGCCAAATGTCGGTGTGTGAGCACACCTCCAAATGGGGGCCTGTCAAGGCTCCCTTCGGGTAGGATCGGGGAAGGTCGGATTTACTTCGTCTAGCGCGGAAGATGAACAAACGAAGAACGCGAAGGTTTACCCGGGTTCGGGTCGCAAGAGATGCGTAATGCCCTACGTCCTGCTTTGAGTGTATTGATCCTTGTCTATCTTTTACAATGGGGCACCCTCCCCTTTTATAGAGTGAGGAGAGGGGCACTGTACAAGTACCCGGAGGGGTACCCGGACACCCGGGGGGTCCGTTCCTTCCTTGGGATATTCCGACAAGATCCCGACAAAAACTGTTACAATCTTCTTTGCTAGATTTGGACTCCAAGCATCTTCTCTCCGATTGGTCCCGAGTCCTCCCGGCACCGTAGCAACGCGGCTTCCCGAGACGCGACGCATGGGGAAGGCGCGCGCACGTCCCGTCGGGCCGCGACCGTCGCCGCGAGGCACTTGAGTGCCGCATTAACTCCGGGTGGTTGGGGCGCCGGAGGAAGCTACCGGGAAGCTTCCTACCCCTCGACGCTCCCACTCCTCCGGCTTTCGCGGGCTTCGTGGACTTCGTGGACTTCGTGGGCTTCGTGGGCTTCCTCGTCCTGCGGCCGCCATCTTCGTCCATGGGCCGAAAGCGGCCCACGCGCGGTTAGGGGACCCCCAATCCCCCTACACCGACGAGTAGCTATGTGATGGCTCCGAAATTCCATTCTTCCAGAATATCCAACATTGGGATGATTGACTTAGAGTTGGCAATGGACGAGGCTAAATTGACTATTTTGGACCTCCATTCTCTAAAAGCCTTTCCCAGATTTTTAAACTTTGCTACCACTCTTCTTGCTTTATCTTGTTGGAAAACTGGTGCTTCCCTGCCTTGCTTCATAATTTCCATAAATTGCTCTTGTTCCATCTAGTAGTTTTCAAATCTGAAAACTTTTGACTTTGGTATATCGGTGTTAATAGAAACAACACATGGAACATGATCGGATATGTTCCTAGAAAGAGTGTAGCAGCTTGTTCCTGGATAATGAGTTGTCCATTGAGCGGATGTGAAGAACCAATCTAACCTCACCAAGCAGAGGATCTTGTTGCTTATTTTTCCAGGTGTATTTCATACCTTTCAAAGGTAACTCCACCACACCTTGACTACTCATTGCTTCATTAAAAGCAAACATCTCTGCCACATCGACACCAAGTTTGTTCCTATCTCGTACTTCTTCTTATGAGATTAAAATCTCCTAGAATTAACCAATCTATATCATCCGACATTTCCACATTCTACAACCAATCCAGGAAAAGAAGTTTTTTTTGTGTGACACAAGGACCACGGACATTTGTTAAGATCCACTAGGCACCTGAGTGGAGAGACATGAACTCAACCGAGATGGCATAATCATTTTGGAAGATTTTAGAGTCAATGAACCGAGAGCCCTTCCAAACTATGAGAAGCCGAGAAGCCCACCGTAAGCTCCATGGGAGGGCAAATACTCGAAATAGTCAAAAATTGGTGGGAATTTTTTTAATATAAGCAGCATGAAAGTGTTCTCGTTTTGTTTCCTGGATACAAAGAATGTCACATTGGGATTCAACAATCTTACTCCTAATCGCCTCTCATTTCTTGTCGAATTTATTCCTCTTATGTTCCAACATAAAACCTTCCATTGTCAATTTATATGGGGGCTATTATCCATTAAAAAGCTGTCGAGAGAGTATAGCAATCTCCGAGTACCACGTATTCAGAGAGGCATAAATAAGGTAAATGATAGGAGTAAGTACTGAGGGACAGACAACAAAGATTAACAGGGAAACCAGAAATACAAAGAAGTTCACATCACCGAAGCATTCATTAAACAACCATCATTCATAGGGTTCGAGCCCAAGATATTAAGACTGCAGTTCAAGCAGATTACAAAGGGATAAAGATGCCGGATATAGATAGTAGTGTGCCAAGATTGAAGCCCACTACCAAAAATATCTAGACAGATAACAAAAGAAATGCCACCAACTGTCCGAAAACAGGACTAGACCACCAAACAACGAGTAAAAGACAAAAGCCCTTCTACTACTTAGGCTTCTTCTCGGGCTGCTTATCATCTTGATCACAATTTTTTAGGGAAGAGGCCTTGACCTTCACTCTTCCTTCCTTGGCTTCCTTAGTCCGCTTATTTGCCCGACTTGTCTCCCTAATGACACCAGGATCCCGAGAAGGTTGTGCTACCTTCTTACTCTTCTTTGTTGCCAAGATTTCATCGGAGGGCTCCTCGGGAGCCATCTTACCAAAAGCAAGTGCCCAAACTCCTTATGACTTTGTTACTTAGAGTTGGTGGGGCAGAGGTACATGCAAAACAATCTCTGTTGCAGCAGGTTCCATTTTTGAATCCCTTGTGTTTATCCTTAACTCTCTCACTTCTCCTAACATCAGAGGCAACTAGGATGATCTTTTTCTCCTTCAGACTTAGGAGTCCGGTCTCGGAGTTGCATGATCTAGAGGAGGTGGGGCCAGTGCATCCTCCTCACTGTTCATTCTTTGTTGCTCTAGAGTTATAGGAGCATCGGTGGTTTCCACATCGGGGATAGAAGATTCATCTGCCGGCGCCAAAGGTTCGGGTTCATTTGGGATCTCGGATAGGCATGTTAGAGAAACATCCTTAGGGCAGACTTTTGGAAGAGTAAAGGACACCGATGTTCATCTTTCCTCAGCTGCAATGTAAGACCAAGCATTGGACTGGATGAAATTGTGAGCCCAATCGAAATGCTTTGGTGACAGAAGAACTTTTGTGAAGAAAGGGCTCCAGCATGAGGGGATACTAACCGTAGAGTGGGTCTCATGGATGGAGCAAGCTACTTGGCCCGGAGCCCGACCTCATCAGCTGTGCTTTTGTATGGTTTTTCCCGAGCAAACCTATCAAGACCTGGATCAGCTTGGAAATCCCACCGAATGAGGGCTCTACCAACATGGCCTTGTGGATGCTTGAGGCACGGGTAACACTGGTTGCAGCTCACCATTGTCCATGATTAGATCATCCATTTGGACATCTTCGGGAATGAAAGCAATAGGCTGATCAACTTCACTTATCCGAGCAACTAGATGGAGGTCATTCTGCTCGGATCTGCTCATTGAGATTAGGAATGGGCTCTAAATGAGCAACTCCGAATGCATTAGAGGAGCCATCATTAGGGAAGGAGAGAGCATGATCGGGGTAAAGATTTAAGTTAATGTTCATATTCTGATCCTCATTATCAAAAGTTAATGGGTTATTGAAGTCATCCAGCTCCATAAATTCTTCTGCTGCTCCCATGTCTACCACATCGTCAGCTACATCAGCAGGGACATTGAGATCAAGAGGCTGAGGCTCCTCCATTGCTGTATTTTCAACTGCAGCTTCTGCTATCTGCTCAACCTGACCATTATCATTCCACTGCAGCCAATTTTCTGCCTGTCCCTGCATAATTTGCAGTAGGGCTCCTACATTGTTATCCAAATTTTGCTGAAAGCTAGGAGGAATTACTTGCTGCCCAAACCCAAAGAAGTCAAAGGGTGGTTCTTGATCATCGAGCAGGTGCTGGGACTGGTTCTTCATCCTAAGGCAAGTACCCCAACATATCCTACATTAGGATTTCACATTGCACACTCCATGATTTACCCACAAAACTGTCCCCATCAGAATCAGAAACAATAAAAAATCCCGGCACTTATGTTAGACAAAGGACTCTAACTTTGATGATGATACGACCAAGATGTCTTTCATCCCTTACCCAAATCAAGAGCCTTACAAAAGTGGCAATAGTAGCTTTTATGTTTTCACGGTGCCAATAGTTCAGGGGAAAGCCAAGAAGCATCAGCCAACATTCATGATTAAACTGCAGATGCCTATGATTTCTACCATCATCATGTCTAACAGAGGTAAGGTACTGATTATTCCATGGATGGGGACTACCACGAACCAAAGCATCTCTATCAATTGCAGTACTCAGGCGAACATAGGCTTGACCTAGATGGCAGGTTGAATGCTACTATAAAGCATACTCTTGTGCTGAGTGAGGAAATCACCGATAAAGGTACGAACCTCTTCCCACGAGAGTTGGCCCGGCACAAAATCATCAAAAGTGACAATGGCTACGTCATTGTGGTTCTCCTCCATCAGCCTACGAGCAAAAGAGCGTGCCATTGTCTTCCGGCCCTGGACAATCTACCTAGTGTAGCCCCGAGGCATGAATGGAGTTGGATCAGCTCCTTTATAGGCCATTTCAGCCTGCTTTGAAGGCGGAGGTGGATTGTTTAGGGAGCGGCGGCAGGGTTTTCCCTACCAAGAACTAACTCTGTTGGGGGACGGAGTAGCCGGAAGCGAGAGGACCCGAGATAGAGGAGAGGGGTTGCGGTCAAGAACCACTCGATTAAAAGAGACCCAATCGCTGCAAACTAGAGGTCCAC